>JAYRBT010000056.1:4159534-4176019 GCA_036023395.1 Myiotriccus ornatus | reverse complement strand
TTTGCCTTGGAGGGAGGTTCTAGAGATTGCCTTGGCTGGTTGGGAACCAGCACCAGCTCCCCCAGTGCAGGAGGAGGAGGAGGCAAAACACTGCCTCAGTGGCCCTGCTCCAGGAGAACATGGAAACAGTCATAAGCGTGGGGATAGATCTGTCCTGTCCTGCTCCAGCACAAAGCTGATTTGCAGCTCCTTGGATTTTGGCAGCTGCCTGGAGCAAACAGTGTGTGAGCATGTCTCTGGTAGGGCCCATGGCACTGCCTGTAGTGCTGGAACAAGATCCAGGGTTTGCATGCTCAGATCCAATGTTCTGTCCATCCTTTGAGGAGGTCGGGATCGTGCTCTGCAGCACAGGCAGGGAACAGAGCAGCCAAGGGAGTGGCAGTGAGCTGGTCACCAAAATGTGGGCCAGGTATCCAGAAATTCGAGTGTTATTGTGGGGATTTGTTTGGGGTATTTATGATCTTTCCATCCACATCTCAGCCCTGCTGCCTGTTGTGTGGTTTCTTCAGAAGCAGTTTGTCACGTCCTTGCTCTGGCTGAGCTCATGCTGTCGCTGTCCCCATCCCAGGGATGATCCTGGCTCTCCACAGATCCCCAGGAGTGAGGGCTCCTGGTGCTGGCCAGGGATGGGGAGGTACAATCCAGCCAGGGATTGAGGACATTAAAGTATAGGGTTTAAAATCATGAAATGATTTTTTTCTTTTCATATTTCCTGATTCAGTTTTCTCCCCACTTTCTCTAGCTCATGTCTCCGTGTGTTGTAGGATCACCAAACTCCTCTAATTTAGCACTGATTATAAATTTTGATTTTTCTGGTAAAGATAAAGAAACAGCCTCACTGAACCTCTCTTTAGCTTTTGTTCGATTGCACTTGAATTGTGCTGCAGTTCACAGCAGGTGTTTAGGTTTTGGTTTGCTGCTTTGGAGAAGAATCCCGTATTTTCAAGGCCGTTTCCCGAGAGTTTTGTGTTGAAGACGTTCTGCCAGCAGGGCACAGGTGGCTTCCCAGCAGTGGGGAAAGTCTGGGAGCTTGGGTGAGGTGTGGAGCTGTGGTGCTCAGGGCTGTCCAGTGCCATGGACACGGCGTGCTGGGGATCCAGGATCCCAGTGCAGTGTGGGCAGGTGGGGGTGGCAGGGATGGGAATGTGGCCGCAGCGTGTCCGATAGCCAGGGCACCGCTCAAGGTGTGATTCAAACCAGAGCTTTGTGTGGGATCTACTTACTGAAGTATCTTCACATCCCACAGCAGCACGGAGGAGAGCAGGGCATGGCCTGTGGATGTTTGGTGTGGCCGGGCGAGGCTGGGAGCCGCCGGCTGCACCCGCCGGCTCGGCGGGGATGGAATGGCAGCGCTCCACCAAGGGCCCTCACTTTGGCCACAGGTGGATCTTCCTGCCTGGGCTGGAGCTGGTGGACATGGGTCTGGTGTCTGTGCATTCCCTGCTGCCTGCCTGCTTGGAGCTGGTGGCCAGTACTGGTGTGACCACTGTGGGTGGTGTGGCGAATGGGGGTTCTCCCGCAGGATGTGCTGAGGCACCGGGTTCTCCCACAGGACGTGTCGGGGCGCTGGGTTCTTCCACAGGATGTGCCCTTTGGTGCACAGGCTGCTCCGGGTGGGTGCCTTTCCAGAGTGTCCCATGCCAGCCAGGTCCTGCCTCGCAGGACATCCCAGGGATGTGGATGTGCAGGGCTCCGTGGGAGCTGCCCAAACCCAAACCGAGCAGGGCTGAACAGCAAACACGAGCCGAGTTTGCTCAGCTGCGTTCTGGGACAAACACCCAGCTGGGGTTCTGTCCTGCTTAAAACAGCGTAGAGGAAGCTCTTGATTTCTCCCAAATCAGCACTTAGACGCTCAGTAGACGTTCTCGGAAACGGCTTCTCGTCCCCGTCGCGCGAAGCGTTTCGGAAAGCACTTGCACAATGACGTGAACGTGTTTGACTCTAAGCATCAAAGCACTGGATCGTGAGCCCCCTCCCCTCCCCTCCGCCCAGGTCAATCTGCTGACTTACACTCGGTTTTTACGTGCTGTATTGTGTGTGTGTGTGTGGCGGGGCAGGGGCAGTGGGACCCTGCCCGAGCTGCCCCGGGGAGCGCGACGGGCCCGTGGGCAGGAGCGACGCGTCGCTCGGGTCAGCGCTGGTAACACAAGGGCAAAACCCTCTGCTCCTCGCCCATGGTCAGTAGTGTTCTCACAAAGCCATGAAACTTCTCTGTAGTGTTGAGTGATACTGTGACTAAAACGTTCTTGAATGATTCCGAGGTTCTTTTTTCTCTCTCTTCTGTCATTAATTCTTAGTACCACTTTGGAAATAAAAAATAAAAAAAAAAAAAAGAATGAAAAAGAAAAAAAAGGCAGCTTTGATTTCCAAATGTGCAATTCACATGTGAACAAAGTAATTCTGAAAGTAATTCTCAGTGTATTTTACATTCTCGTTGCTCTCTTCAAAGCAAGAGATGTTTTGCCCTGATGTCATTTCCAGCCTGCAGAAGATGTAATTTAAAACATATATATATTGTGCTTGCAAGAATCATAAATCTGTGCATCCTATGTCATTCCTTTTCCCTTTGTTACAATACAGATATGATTTAGGTTGGATTTTTTTTTTCCTTTAGACCTGTATAGTGTTTTTTTAAATCAATTGTAAATGTCTGGTTTTCATATAATGTTTAAAAAACATTGAGAAAGAGGATGGTGCTTGTTCCATATCATTCTTGATTGTATATTGCTTCTGTTATGTTTATAAGTAAACTGTGCATGACTTGTGTTTAGCAGTCATTATTGTGTCTGTTTGTGAAATTTTTATTAAAAAGACAAAAATTCCGTAGATGCACTTATTGTATATGTGATTAGATTTTGCGTCCGAGGCTCGAAGCCTCGAACTGCCAAGGAAGAAAGAAAAAGTGTTGGCAGTTATTAATTAATATGGAATCGCTTTGTTGGGAGCATAATGAAATAAAAGATATGAAGTGTAGAAAATAATTAAGAAAAAAGGCGATTTTACAAATTTCATTTTGATGCTTGTGATAAAAGACAAATGTACTTGTGTAGAGAAATTCCTTTAAAATAATGAATAGAAAAAGCTGATTTTGAGGTTAATGCTGTAGAATAGGAATGTATACCAAATGTAATCTTTCCAATGCTACAATGAATTTATACATGAGATTGATATGCAATAAACCTGTGTGCTTTTATAAGCAGTGGTCCCGTGAGCTTCTTTTCGTGGAAGAGCAGTGGAGACACCCCATCACACCCAGTAACGGGGTGTTGGGCCGTGTCACTGTCTGGCCTTGCTGCTCTGTGGTACCTGTGTGGTGTGATACTGTGTGTGCGTGGTTTGGAATACTTGAAAAAGCTTCAAAAAATTAAATTATTTCCCCCTCCTCCCTTGCTGCTGAGATCAGATCACAGGATCACTGAGGCTGGAAAAGACCTCCAGGATCATCGAATCCCCCCTGTGCCCGATGCCCACCTTGTGCCCCAGCCCAGAGCACTGAGTGCCACGGCCAGGCCTTCCTTGGGCACCTCCAGGGGTGGGGATCCAAACCTCCCTGGGCAGCCCCTGCCAGTGCCTGACCACCCTTTCCAGGAAGGAATTCCTCCTCATGCCCAACTTGAACCTCCTCTGGCACAGCTTGAGGTCATTTCCTCTCGTCCCATCCCTGTTCCCTGGGAGCAGAGCCCGACCCCCCCCGGCTCCCCCCTCCTGTAAGGGAGTTGCAGAGCCAGAAGGTCCCCTCTGAGCCTCCTTTTCTCCAGGCTGAGACCCCCCAGCTCCCTCAGCCCCTCCTGCTGCTCCAGCCCCTTCCCAGCTCTGTTCCCTTCTCTGAACACTCTCCAGCCCCTCAGTGTCTCTCTTGGAGTGAGGAGCCCAGAACTGGGCACAGCCCTTGAGGTGTCTCAGCAGTGCAGAGCAGGTGCAGGTAGTGCTGCTGAGCTGTGCCACATCCCACTGAAGGGATGGAGCTTGCACAGGGAGGAGGAGTAAGAGCATTCCAGGGTGGGGGATTGAGTTGGGACGAGGCATCAGTGAGCTGTCAGAAAATGTCAAGAATATTTCCTTTCAGAAGTGGAGCAGAGAGTCAGTGAACTATCCAGTGATAGCGGTCAGATGGTTCAGTGGGGGCCCTGGGAGCTGAAATGACTTGAAAGCCGGGTCTTTGAGCTAACAACACCATTACCCAACTGATGAATGGCCTCTGCTTCAAAAAGTCATTCATGGTGATCAAATGATGGTGTCCCACGTACGGGATAATGGCTCTTCCCTGGAGTTTGTGAGGGTTTCAGTCTGAGCTGAACCCTTGAGTGGGAGCCCTTTCCTCACAGTGACGGCTGGAGCCTTTCTCCTTATTAGCCCTGGAGGGAAAGGATAAAAAATCTATGGGATAAGAAAGCTGTGATAATAGAGTGATTGTCAGGCAGGCCTTGGAGCAGAGAGAACAGAGTCTTTTAAAGGAATATTGCTGACAAGTGGACTTTGTCATCCAGAAAGTACTTGAGATTCACCACAAACAAGCAAGAAAAAGGCTCCATTTGGGGAGTGGGGGGAACAGAGCAGGGGGGCAAAAGAGAAGGTCAAGGAAAAGTCTGTTCCCAGTACAGACACAGAGCACTGTTGAGCCTGGCCTTACTAGGCAGCTGGGTTACTGGGCAGCTGTCAGCAGCCTGACCTTCAGATCCTCTTTCCCAGGAACTGCAGCATCCAAAAGTATCCAAAACCGATGTTTTGTGCATCTGGAGGGACAGCCTGGGGTTACCTTTGAACAATGAAAACTCAGCTAAGGCAAAGATCAGACGTGCCTTTAGTAAGGAACAGTCCCCGGGCTGCTGAAATACCGAGTGCGTGTTGGTCAGACCCCGAGGACAGCCCGGTCACAGTCGTTTGTCACCCGTTAACGTGATGGGAGAACGACATCGAATAATCCCATCATCTTCAGTGACCTGGGAGAGGCGGCCTTAGGGGATGGGGAATGCTGAGAGTCCAGGAGCCGGGAGAGACGCTCCGTGCAAACACCTGCGTAAGACTAGTCACGAGGCAAGCAAGACAGAGTGAAGCTAATAAAGCTAATGAGTTTTTCACGCCCAGGAAGCGGGGCAGGACCCGGGACAGGGCGCGGAAGGCAGCAGAGCGCTGCTCGGAGCCGGGCTGTGCGGGGCACCGGCTGCGGGTTCCGAGCGGCCCCATCACCGCTCCCGGTACCTCCGGGGGCCGGCCCGCTCCCTCCCCAGCCCCTCCCCGGTCCCGCCCCGATCCCTCCCCGGCCCTCGCCCGTCCCTCCCCTCGCCCGTCCCGCCCCGCCGCGGCCGCGCTGGCTCCGAGGGGCGCGGGTAGGTGCGGGACCGGGCGGGTCGGGCCGGGGCGCTGCGGCGGGGTCGGGGACGGCGGGGAGGGACCGGGACAGGGCTCAGGACCGTGCCCGGGGCTCCCGGGGGCCGGGCGGGGGTGGCCCCGGGGAGAGGCTGCCGGGCGCCTTCCGGGGCCGCGGCGGGACCGGCACCGGCGCTCCCCGCCCGCCCCGTCCCGGCTGCGGGGAGGTTTGGGCGCGCCCCGGGGCTGTGTGCGGCCGTGCCCCCAGCCCGCGCAGAGCCCTCCCCGCTGCACCCCAGCGCGGGGCACACGGGCATGGGGCAGCCGGTGCCCATGTGCCGCCCTGGGCAGTGACATGGGGGGGGTCGACGCCCTGCCGGGCCACCGACCCTCCACCCAGCACCGGGAGCTGTGGATGCTGCAGCATGCAGAGCCTCTGGAATTGGGCCTGTTTATAAGCTTCATCCTCAGCCAGGATGGGGTTAAGAGCGGAATGTGGCGCTTTCCTCATCCCAGGACGCTTGGCAGACCTCTGGCCAAGAGGCCTGTGTCCTGCGTCCGAGGACAAGGATGGGGGAATGAGCAGCATCTCCATCAAATGGGCTGTTGTTAATGGGTCTGTGTTGTCCCTGTGCCAGTCATTGATGCAGGGAAATGCACGGTCCAGTCTTGGTTTGTTTCCTGGTCTGTGGCCTTTGAAAAGGAGCAGCTCGCAGATGGCACACAGTGGGGTCAGCTGAGGGCAATTAAACCATCGTTTCTCCTGAAATTATGTAACAGGGTGGGCGTAAAAGGCTCTGTGTGCTCCATTGGTGCACAATTCCGGAGGTGCGCGGTCCCATAGGTGCACAGTGCGTGGGGTGGCACAGGAGAGGATGATTAAGCTTAGCCCTGGCCGAGGAGCTTCGGGCAGGTGTTTTTGTGGGCGGTGTGGAGCCGCTCCTCGGAGCAGTGTGGGGCAGGTACAAGCCTGGAGGAGCCCAGGGGTCACAGGGAGGCGCTGCCGGGGATTTCACAGCACGTCAGCCTGGGGGAGGTGGAATTCAGGAAGGTGAGGGCTGGCCACGGTGGCTGGCGGCACCCCCAGTCCCCGAAGGGGATTAAGGGGACACAGAGGTGTGGCAGCAGTGGTGCTCCAGGCCTGCCCGGCTGCTCGCTCAGGTCTGAGCCTGCCTGGTGCCTGCGGCACCACCTGGCTGTTCCCAGAGCCCGGCCGCATCCTGATCCATCTGCAGGAGCCGCCAGCCTGGCCCTGGCACGTGGGTGGCCCTGAGAGGTGCATGGGCAGTGAGAGCACCACGAGTGTGCACACAGGCTCTGCCTGCGGAGCACTCAGGGAAGCACAGGCTGAGTCCTGGGCTGTCCCGAGGTTCTCCGTGGCTCAGCGTAAATTCCCACTGCCTTATGGGAGGTGTTCAGCTGACTGTCTGTCTGTCTTCCTCAGCTCCCTGGTTCCCTGGGCCGCCGCCATGTCTCGGAGCCCCCCCGGCAGCGCTGTGGATGACAAGACCTTACTCCTGGAGTACCGATGCCACCCCGTGCGGCCGGAGCCCCCCAGCCTGGCGGCTCCCCCTGGGAAGCACAGCTCCTCCAGGGCGCCTGACACCGCCCCGCTCTCGGCGCTGGGCTCTCCCCCCTCGGCCGAGCCGCGCCGCATCATCCTCAGCACGGAGAGCCCGGCCGCGCTGAAGGTGGGCACCCAGCAGCTCATCCCCAAAAGCTTGGCTGTCTCCTCCAAGCCCAAGAACAGCCCCTCCCGGCACCAGAGCTTCGCGGCATCCGGGGCGAGCCGGGAGCCCCTGAGCCCCGACCCGAAGCGGGCAGTCGTCCCCATCGTCTCCCTGGAGGCGGAGGATGAGGAGGATGGTGGAGGGGCCCTCAAGCGCAACCTGAGGAACATGTCCTACCGCGCGGCCATGAAGGGCCTGGGCGCGGAGCCGGAGCCGGCGAGGGCCGTCCCCTCGCTGAAGCCCCTGTCAGAGGAGGGCAGTGGGGACCGCAGCCCGGGCAGGAACAAGGTGGGTTTGGCACCTGCTGGCACCCTGTTGCTGCCAGGAAGGGATGGGATCCTGCTTCCCTGGTGCTGCCAGGGGATCTGCCGGGTCTTTCTCCCACAGCTCTGGTCGGTTGTGGAGCTGGCAGGCCTTGCTGAGCCTGGTGACACGACTGCTGCCTTGGGAAGCTCCATGTCACCAGCAGATGCTGCAGGTCCCTGGAGAGCCTGGGAGTAGCTGACATGGCTCTCGTGGGGAGTGGAGTGGCTGCTCTGGGGCCGCTTGGCAGGCGGCTGCGGCATGTTTGCAGGGTGGGGCTCATGTGAGCAGCTCTAGTTGTACACAAACATGGGTGAAGCAGGTCTGGGGAAAGGGAGACTCCAGAGAAGGCAAAGTCCAGGTGCGAGGGAGATGTGACAAGCAGTGGTGTAGCTACAGAGTGTGACCCTGATAACGCGAGGTGAAAGCTGAGTCACCTGGGGAAGGCAAACAGAGCTCAGACAAAAACCAGGCTGAAAGAACAGGGTGGTGTGGGCTGACTGGCACAGGTAACTCCCCCCCATTCCTGAAGGAGTTTTCCCAGGCACACAAGTGCAGTAACCACAGCATGTTCTCCTGTTCCCCTTGCAGAGAACCCTTGGGCGGAAGCGGGTGCAGAAGCGCGGCGGCTCGTTCAAGGACCGTGAGTGCTGCCTGCGGGTCCCCTCTGCTCGTGGGGCACGGGGCCCTGCTCAGCAAAGCAAATCCCTGCAAGGCCCTTTCCCCTGTGTGCTGCTGCTTGTCCCTGGCTTGGGGCCATGGCTTTTGTGGAGCATTGCCGCCCTGCTTTCCCACTCCCGGGGCGGATGACACCCGGGTTGCTGCCGTGCTTGCAGCTGGACTGCTTCCAGCTTGGTCCCAGGGAAAATGGGAGAGCTGTGTGCGGTGCCCTGGCTGCAGGAGGCTGTTGGGAGTGGGAGCTGCTGGGTAATCAGTGCTGTGCAAAGTCCAACCTCGGCAGGGAGGTGCTAGCCCGGGCTCGTGGCTGGCGGGGCGAGGCGGCCCTGGTGGGAAGGGAAGGCGTGGGCCGTGGCTGGGAGAGGCTGTGCTGACCTCGTGCCTTTTCCTCTGCAGAGCCCCGGCTGTATCAGGAGATCCGTGAGAGAGGGCTGAACTCTGTCAGCCATGAGTCAGACGAGGATTTGCGGGAGGAATCCATCCCAGAGGAGCCGTCCCCTCTGGGTGCTGCTATCGTGGTGCAGAGCTACCGCCCGGCGCAGGTGACCTGGAGCCAGCTCCCAGAGGTAGGGGCAGCAGCCCAGCCCCAGCCCAGAGGGTCTGAAAGCTGTGAGGGCATCATTCCACAGCGTTAGTCTTTGCAACGGGATGTTCTGGGCTGTCCAGCCCTGGCTGGGACACGCAGGTTCTGTGTGGGTGATGATGGGCAATGCTGGTGGTGTGTGGTGTGATGGTGTGCCGGGCAATTGTGCGATGGGGCGGCTGGCAGAGCCCCGGACCGCACTAGAGGGCGTGCAAGGACCATCATTCCTGCTCATCCCAGCCTCTGTCCCGCAGGTTCTGGAAGCAGGCATCCTGCAGAGGATATGTCCCGAGGAGCGCAAGAGGCAGGAGGTGAGAGGAGCCGGGATGTGCCCAGCAGTGCAGTGTAGACACCACAGGCTGTGGGACCGTGGCTGTGTCAGGGGTCAGCTCTGAGCAGGGCTGGGCTCAGCTCGAGTTCAGCTCAGTTCATGGTGCTGCTCCTGCTTGCAACTGCTCTGGGACTGGGCAGTGCTGGAAGGGCTTGGTGGGGAAACAGGCAGCTCCAGAGGATGCTGATGGGAAATAGCCGCTGGAAGGGAAAACATCTAAAGTCATTGTTAACTTTTTCATTAATTTTTATTATTAATTGTTAATTTTGTCAGTGTTATAAGCTGTGGCTTATCAATAACTTGAGTATCATCCTAAAACACACTGAGGTTATTGGTGTTGGCCAGGCCATGCATGAGATGATAGAAGGAACACACCAAACTGCTGGAGTCAAGTAATTTCCAGTGGCTTTGTGCCAACTGAAAGTAAATAAGATTTAGCAGGTTTTAATTCCCTACTTTGCTCAGTCAGTTTGTGCTCTTGCATATTCCCTGCCCTGCTCTTTCCAGGCGATGTTTGAGATCATCACTTCTGAGTACTCCTACATGCACAGCCTGAGCATCCTGGTGGGCCACTTCATGCGGTCAGAGGAGCTGAGGGAGACGATGACACAGACAGAGCATCACCACCTCTTCTCCAACATCGGCGACATCCTGACCGTCAGCACCAGGCAGGGGGCGGTGGCAGGGGCTGGGACCAGGCAGGCCTGGGGGGAACTCTGAGCTCCCTTTATTTGTCGTGTAAATCTCTTGCGTTGTACAAGGTGCTCCCTGGGAGCTGGGGAGCAAACACTTAGCCGTGTCCGTGCGGGAAAGCAGCAGGAGGAGGATGCAGCAGCCCTTGGAATGGCTGCAGGGAATCCTACGGAGAGCTAAAGTGGAGGAGGAGCGCTGTGCAGGAACAGGGGAAGCACCTGTGTCTGGGGGTGTCTCAGCTGCTGGAGCTGACCTGCCAGAAGGGATTGGGACCCCATCTCCACGGGGAAAACTGGGCAAAAGTTGCTGGGAGAACAACCAATTTGTCTGCCCTGAGGAGTCATGTAGTGAGGTTGTTTAAATTCTCTCCCCAGCTTCTTTGAAGACTTAGAGAAGCGCCACCAGGAAAACCTCCTGATCCCTGACATCAGTGACATAGTGGAAGAACACGCCTCGAACCACTTCAATCCCTACATCAGTTACTGCTCCAATGAAGTCTATCAGCAGAGGACGCTGGATAAGCTGCTGTGAGTACAGGGCTTGGGCTGGCCAAGAATTGCCTCTGAGGGGCTCTGGGCTTCAGGGATTGCAAAGGTCAGTAACTCCTGTGTGGTGCATTAGGGACACGTGTGGAGACTGTTTAGATCGTGCTGGTGGTACAGGTCAGGTTTGAGTCCACTGTTGGTACATCTGTGGCTTTACCACCTTTTGCTGGACTCACCATTTATATTTGGGTGCTTTTCCACCACCCACTGAGGCGTTGGTCCCTCTTCCACCCAGCTGGGTGCTCTGAGCCCAGCAGAGTGACAACGACCACCAGAGGCAGTGCCATCACCACTCTGTGTTTCCTGTGCACAGAGAGCTGCTGGAAAATATCGATTATGGAAGAACAGAGTTAATGGAGCTTTCTTGTCCTGTTCCAGAACCACAAACCCCTTATTTAAAGAGACCCTGAAACAAATTGAAAGGAAACCAGAGTGTGGAGGCCTGCCAATGATCTCATTTCTCATTCTCCCTATGCAGAGGGTAACACGGCTTCCTCTGCTCTTAGATGTAAGTAGTCACATGTGGCATTGCTTGGTTCCTCTGAAGAGGTGACTGTTACTCCCTTCTTTGGTTTATGCTTGGACTTCCATCCCTTTGGGACCTAGGCCAGGATGCTGAGCCTGTATTCAGGATTTAGATCCAGAGTGATCTCTTTCTCGGGGGTGTCAGATGTGCAGCCTAAAGCTCTGAGAGGAACACTTCACGTCTTGGTGCCACCCATCTGAGTAACCTGAGGTTCCTTGTGCCATATCTGGGTTCCAGGGTGGGGTGGCACGAGTGTCCTGTTTGTTGAGTGGCCAGGCAGCCCAGGAAGGGAAAGCAGGTCTTGGATTCTTCGTGGAAATCTGCTTTAAATAGCAAAGCTGTTGGAATGGGATTTCCAGTAAGTGCTCCCAGTTTGTGGTGGCTGCAGGGGTGAGGGCCAGGGGGCTGCTGGGGTGAGAGTGGTGGTCAGGCACTTACCAGAAAGCCCCAGCAGGAACCAGGTTCACAGCTCCAGCACTGTTAAACCTTGCTCTGGCCACGTGCCTGTCCCACTGCCAGGCCGAGCGTCAGGAACGGCTTGAGCCCATGTCAGATCCTGAAATCCCAGGGAAGCAGCTGGTGCGCCGTTCCCTGTGGGACAGTGTCACTAAAGCGCCTTATCTTGGAATTCTAGACTGTCCGTCAGCAAACAAACGCACGCACTGCAGCGTACGGAGCTGCCACCCGAGCTCTGAAGGCCATCAGCAAGGTGAGGCTGCCACATCTCCACCTCTGCTCCTGCCAGCACAGCCTTCCAGTGTGCTGCTCCAACCCTGACATTCCAGCCTCTCAATTTCCTCCCAGCATCGGTTCACTTGAGATTCCTCTGCTCCAAACAGCTGCTGGATGAGCACCTCTTCTCCCTTCTCACCTTTTTCACCTGATCTTGCTTTTTCCTTTTCCTTGTCCTCTTTTCCTCTTTCCTCTTTGGGCCATCTTTGCCCTTCTTTTTGGTGTCATCCTTTCCATGAATCTCTTCCTCTTGGAAGATCTCTCCAGGTGCCACCAGCTGGCACCTGCTCACCGAGGGCAGTGAGTGAAGCCGAGAGCCAAGTGTAGAGCGCAGGAGCAGTGGCAGTTGTGAGCCATGTGCTGTCTGTGCTCCTGGATCTCATCTCCCTCTGGTTTCCCATCCCATGATCAGTCGCAGAGGGCAATGGGCCACAGAGATTGTGGCCACCAGTGTGCCACTGGAGACTCTTCCTTTTGTCCCCCAGAAGACCAGCTCTTGACAGTGTGCTCCTGCAGCTCCTGGTCTGTCCTGCTCGCACATCCGAGTGGTGTCCTCCCCTCTGTCCGATTGTCCCTCCTCCTGCCTTTAGCTCCTCTCCTCAGATGATTGATTCTTGCTCTTCATGTTGCTCCTTGGTGAAGCTTTATTTTGGTGCAGGTTCACTTCAGTCCTTCTCCAGGCAGAGCACATGTGGCACCTCTGTCTTCTGGAGAGCATCCCATTGCCTTTTCCCAAACCTGGCTTGAAGCCTGTGCCAGGATTTGGCTGCCTCTCCTGCTCAGGGAAGGGGGGCAGCACTGGGACTGATGCAGCAGATGGATGGGCTCAGCATCCAACCCTTCTCCACTTCCTTTGTGATGTTTTTCTCTTCCCAGCTGGTCAAGAGCTGCAATGAGGGAGCTCGGGCTATGGAGAGGACGGAGCAGATGTACACCCTGCAGAAACAGCTGGAATTTGGGAAGAAGAAGGTGAGCTCTTGTGGAAGTGGTGGTGGTAAGTCTTTTGGGGTGTGCTGTTCAGGCGGGTCAGACCTGTCCTGGGAATCCTTCTGGGAAGCCTTGACTGCACTGTCAGATGCAGGCAGCTTTCTAAAGGGCTGTAGAAAAGCCATGACATTGTCACCTGCTGTTGCAGGCTGCTTGGCTGCTCTGCTTTCCATGTGGAAATTCTTTTGGAAAAGATGCTTAAAAACATGTGGTGTGTCCATCCCAAGTGGCCTCAGGGCCACTGCAGGTTCACTTCTTGACTTGATTTTGCCTGCTGCTGCTGCTGGTGAAAAGGGCAGTAAGTCAGCCTTGTCCTGGCCCTGTTTCAGCCTTTCCCGCTGATCTCTGTGTCCCGCTGGCTGCTGAAGCGGGGCGAGCTGTACCTGCTGCTCTCGGAGGAGGCGGGGATCTTCCGCCGCGGCGCCGGCCGGCTCTGCTACCTCTTCTTGTTCAACGACGTCCTCATCATCACCAAGAAGAAGAGGTAAGGCCGGGAGGAGGGCCCTTCTTTTCCCTGGAAAACAACTGGGGGGTTAAATCTCCATTTCCAGAGCAGCACACACCCGAGAAATGCATAAGCTTTCCCAGGTTTGACCTTTCTGAGGTGTGCCTTGTCAGCTAGACCAGGAGTGCCCAGTCCCGCTGCCTTTGGGTTTGCCTCTGTGCAAGTGCCCAGAGCCGTGTCCCACCCTGGGCATCACCTCGTGTCCTGGCTGTGGCGGCTGCTCCCGCAGTGCCGCTGAGCCTCATCCGCCGGGCCCGGAGCCGGGAGGGAGCTCGGAGCCCGCACGGCTCCGGCGCTGATCCCGTCTGTGCCACAGCGAGGAGAACTACACGGTGATGAACTACGCCACGCTGGACCAGGTCACCGTGGAGAAGGTCGAGAGCGCGGATCCGCCGTCCCCTCCTCCCGGGAAGGCCGGCGGGCACCTACTCCGGGTGGTGCTGGAGAAGGACAGCGAGGGCCGGCGGGAGGAGATCGTGCTGTCGGCAGAGACTCTGTGAGTGGCCCCCTGGGATTGTGCTGGCTGCTCACTCTGGCTTGTGGGATGAACTGTCCCCTGGAAGTTCCCCGAGGCTTCTGTGGGTTTTTCTCTCCCCTTTCTTCCTCCCAGAAATGGGGATGTGCACAGGCTTCTCCCTGGCTCTGTTTCTTTCTCTCTCTTGGGTTTCCCATATAATTCCCATATCAGCTTCCCCTGTCCAGATGAAGCAAAGCATCTGGGCTGTGTGCACAGCTTGTGAAGTGTCTTTACACTGAATGCTCTAATCAAATGTTTGTCCAGTCTGACTCCCCTGGAAAGCCTTCATCCTGCTGGGAATGTCCCAGCTGCTGCTGGCAGCAGGGATGCTGTCCCTAAGGCTTCCTCTGATACGGGCTGTCCCTCTGGTAGGAGTGACCGGGCGCGGTGGATTGCAGCGCTGATGCACCGAGAGAAGGAGAAGCCTGACACCACTCCCAAAGGAGGTACCACGTACCTGGCTCTGCCAGGATTATCTGTTACACTGGAGCATTGCAGGCACAGGTTTCTGCCTCGTTCTCTGCTCCTGCTGGAAAAGGAGTTGAGGCCACACATGCTGACGGAGAGAACTCCAGTACCGTGCCTTGTTCCTCCTGAGTTGCCTCACATTAAGTTATCAGTCACAGTTAACCTTAAATACATTTCCTGGGAGGCACAGTGGAATTCCAGGAATGCCTTCAGCTGCTGTAAGAGGAGATGTGACAAGCTGGGAGGGATAAGGGGCAGGGACAGGAAGGGAGTGTGCTGTGCTGGGGTGGGCAGCCGGGGGTCACAGCCGAGCAGGGGGCTGGCCACGCGTGCCAGCTGTGGCTCCTGGCCGTGCCTTCTCACTGGTCCCTGCTGTCCCCTGTCCTCCACAGACCTGAGCCAGGTGGAGATCACCCGCGCCTACCTGGCCAAGGAGGCAGATGAGCTCTCCCTGCAGCAGGCAGACGTGGTCCTGGTGCTGGGGGGAGAGGATGGTGAGTGTCGGCGAGCGCGGAGCTGCGGCCGGGACAGGCTGACCTTAGCACAGCTGGGCGGGGGGAGCCTTCAGTGACCCCCGTGAACTGGGACTGCAGCAATTGCAGAAGTTTTCAGGAAGCTGGTGCTGTGTCCCAGCAGGTGACAGTGGGCTCCAGGGGCACTGCCATGGGCAGCTGCTGTGTTCCTTAGGGGTGACTCCTGTGTGCAGGCTGTGGCTGGGAGAGACCTCAGAAGTCAGAGAAAAACACCCCAGAACGGGCAGCTAATCAGAAACCTCCTCCCCAGCCAAGCTTTCCCTGGATGCCTGTAGCACCTCTGTGGGAAGGGGGTGGTGCAGCCCCGTTCCACGGGAGCCGTGGTTCTCTTCATCGCTGTCAGCTGCTCTGTTCTGCTCCCAGGGTGGTGCTGGGGTGAGCGGCTCCGGGACGGGGAGCGGGGCTGGTTCCCGCAGAGCTGTGCCCGGCAGATCACGAGCCGCACGGCCGTGGAGGGCAACGTGCGCCGGATGGAGCGGCTGCGGATCGAGACCGACGTGTAGGCCGAGAGACCCCTCTGGGGGCTGTTTATGGACCTCCAAACCTCTGCAGACTGAGCCCGTGGCGAGAAGGGAGCAGGGAGCCTCCTGTGTGGAACTGTGTGTGTCTCGGGCGGCAGATCTGATCACCCGCCTGGCCTTTGCACCGGCCGCGGCAGCAGCTCCTTCGCGTGGGACCCGGCGCCCGAGCGCTCCCGGCGCCGCCGGCACTGGTGACCCGGAACGGGCTCCGGGAGCAGCCGAGGAGGTGGCTCAGGTTGGAAAGGCTGTGGCTGTTCTGGGCTCGGTGAGGTGCCTGCGCTGCCGTCTGTCCCTGCTGTCCCCCTCGGTGAGGTGCCTGCCGCTGGCAGCGGCTGCACAGCTGGCGTGGGGAGGGGCTGGCTCGAGGGAGAGCACACGCGAACCAGGAATTTTTAGGAACTTAAATCTATGCCCAGCTTACTCCTTGACCCAGTTTTTCCTCCTGCTGCTATTTTTTTTCTTCTTCCCTCTCCCCCCACCCCGCCAATAATTCTTGGTCCCTTTGGGCACAGCCGTGACCTCCGCAGGTGAGGTGATGCTAAACTACCGGATGCCAGAGTTGTTCCCATGGAGTCAGCTCTGGGGCCAGGAATGGGATGCTCCAGCCAGAGATGCTCCAGCAGGGGCCTGACAAGGAGCAATGCTGCAGCTCCCACCTGCCTTTCCCTCTCCCCAGGGCCTGCGCAGCCCCTCCTGCCCCGCGCAGGGGACACGGCAGCTTCGATTTCAGGGTGAGACGGCCCCACACACTGCCAACTATGGATTCACAGGGGCAGCACTGATGTCATGTCTATCCTGATCAAACTGTTAAAGGATTAACTGGGGTAACAATAAATTCCTGGATGCCACTGAATGGCGTGTTCCCCCTTAGTGGGGACTGGTGTCCCTGAGCACAGCTCCGTGTCACTTCCAAGGAGCCAGATTTTCCTACTCTGAGCCCTAAAAAGAAGCTTCAGTCTGCTGGTGGCATCACTGTGACCTCTGCATGTTCTCAAATATATATGTGCACCTCAGGAAACACCCTTCAGAGTCCCTGACTAACAGTCTGCTGTCACCTGGAGTAGGTTTAAGGTGTATTTATTTGACTGAGACAAATTAAATAGAAACTCAGCCAGGCTTTCTGTTTATTTCCCTTAACTGTGGAGAAATTAACATTTTTCATCAGTGCTGAATTAAAGGAGATATGATCAAAAGAGAGACAGAACATGAAAAGAGGAAACGAACAATTTGTATTAAGGAATATGAACAGGAAAAAAACCACATTATATAAAAATACAGGTACAGGGTTGCTGTGGTCCCATGCTCAGACACATGGTTTGCTCTGAGCTTCCAGGAGTCACAGAGCTGCAGCTCAGCTCCATGCTGGAGCAGGATGGGATGGATCTATCCTCACACTTAAGGCTGTTTCCATGTTCTCCTGGAGCAGGGCCACTGAGGCAGAGTGTTTTCCCTCCTCCTGCACTGGGGGAGCTGGTGCTGGTTCCCAACCAGCCAAGGCAATCTCTAGAACCTCCCTCCAAGGCAAA
>JAYRBT010000056.1:4118720-4152934 GCA_036023395.1 Myiotriccus ornatus | reverse complement strand
TGGCATTCCACCCCAGGAATGGCATTCCACCCCAGGAATGGCATTCCACCCCAGGAATGGCACTCCACCCACCCCAGGGAATGGCATTCCTCCACGGCTGGCAGGGGAGGAGGCTGGGTTGGGAAGCAGTACCTTGCTGGCACGTGGGTCCCGTCCAGCCGGCAGCGCAGAGGCAGCGGCCGCTGATGTGGCTGCAGGTGGCATTATTGAAGCAGTGGCAGGTCTGGCTGCAGTTCTGGCCGTACCTGTTCTCCTGGCACGCTGAGGGGGAGCAGAGCAGGCAGGACTGTGAGGCAGCAGGTGGGAACTGGAGCAGCCAAGCTCCCCCAACCATCCCAGGGGCTGGGAGAGGACCCAAGGCTGCTCACGGCTGCTGTATGAGGTGGTCTTATGGTGCTATGAAGAAGTAATGTGTCCTACAGGCAATGACATCACCCACCCTGGCCACAGCGGGGGCCGGTCCAGCCGGGGGGACACTGGCACTGGCCCGTCACAGGGTCACAGTGGGCACCATTTAGGCAGTCACAGGTTTGCTGACAGTCCAGTCCATAAAATCCATCCGGACAGGCTGTGGGAAACAAAGGAGAAATCCTCACAAGGTGACTATACAGAGCTGGAAACCTCCCAGCAGCAAAAGGTGCTTCTCAGTGGCCTTTTTGGCCGATATAAGGCTGCACTGGTGTGACAGTCACTGGGAAGGGCTCCCCCCCTGCCAGGGCAGCACATATTAGATCCATATCCACTCTGGACATTCCAGGTGCAGGACAGAGCTGTGGTGGATCAGGAGAGCAATGCCATGAGGTTCCTGGCCACCAAGAGACCGCACAGGCTGGCGGGGGAGCCGGATCCCTGCACCAGGGACCCTTCCAAGAGGCTGTTCCAAGATCTTGTGTGCAACACATACACACAGGGACCAGGGCAGCTGTGCATCCACTGCATTCCCTCTTTTTACATTCTGTTAGTCTTTTTTTCTTTTCCTAGCCCTTTTCCCTCCAGAATTAAAAGCAGTGACAGCAGCTTGCAGACATGTGGTTCACCCCGTGACCATCCTGAGGGATTCTCTTTGCTGTAACAGGATAGTAAAGCCAGACAGGGAGCACAAACCCTGCGGAATGGAAATGTGGGCCATGATTCCCAGGTGCAGCTACTCACCATGCTCACAGAATGTTCCTCTCCACCCTGGGCTGCAAGTGCAGGCCCCGCTGACATGGTCACAGGCCGCCCCGTTGTCACACTGACACTGGTGCCGACAGCTCAGCCCAAACCATCCTTCTGGGCACTCTGCAAAGCAGAAGGAAATGAGACTGAGGAGCCTGTCCCTTCCAGGGTCCCAGGGAAGCTACGCTATGGCAGGGGATCAGGTTCTGAACAGAGGATCTGGCAGCTGCTTTTTTACAATGCCCAGTGGGTTCTACCCTGCCCCTTACAGATATGTACCCACATCACCCCACCACCCTCGGGATGGAGCCACTCTGGCATCAGGGATGGCATCACAGCCCAGGATGGGGACTGGACTGGACCGATGCCTTTCCCTGGCTCACACCTCTGCAGCAGCTGGCTGGGTGTAGAGGCAGGCAGGGCACAGGGCAGCACTCACTCTGCTCGCAGCGGCCGCCCGTGTACCCGGCTTCGCAGAGGCACTGCCCCGTCTCGGCGCTGCAGCTGCCGTCCCCATTGCTGCAGTTGCAGGTGTGGGTGCAGTCGGGGCCCCAGCGCCCCATGTCACAGGCTGGAACACAGGAGGGACCCCCCATCACTGGTGCACCCCACCTGCTCGGCCTCTCCCGAGCGCAGGGAGCGGGCACAGCGCTGCCTTCCTGCCCATCACAACGTTCCCTTGGGCACAAACACAGCTGGAGGTCCCCAGAGAGCCCAGTGGGACAGTGACAGTGGGTGCCACGTTGGCTCACATTTGATGGGAAGCCGCTCTGCAAACCAGCCTGCTGCACAAAGGCTGGTTTGCACAGAGCAGAGCAAAGGAAAGGATTTCAGAGAGATTTCCCTGGCAGAGGCAGAGCACGAGGATGAGAATGGAGCAATGACAGTGTAGACTGGCACAACAGGTCAGTGGGGTGCAGGAGTGATGCTGTACCTCTCTGACAGTTGTGCCCCATCCAGCCAGGCGGGCAGCTGCACATCCCCGTCACTGGATGACAATGTCCCTCGTTCCCACAGCTGCAGCTCAGCTGGCAGTCGGAGCCGAACCAGCCTGGAGGACACACTGCCAAAGGAAACAGGGACTGAGTGCAGAGGGTGCTGGAACCCCGTCCTGACAGACCTGAGGGCACTGCAGTGCGTGGACAGAGCCACAGGCACTGACGCAGCTCTGGCTGAGCGTGGGTGCTCAGTTCTGGGCTGGACAGGACAGGGGACTCATCTGCCACCCTTTCTGCTGATGTAGAAAGTACCCTGTGGAGATGGGACTAGAGGGACCTTAAGGGAAGCCCCAGGCCCGTGCCCCAACAAATGAGGTGACAGAGACGTGCACAGTGCTCAGCCTGCTCTGCTGAGCACAGCAGTGCCTGGGCCATTGCTGGGTGCTCTGCTCGCTGGAGCAGGTGCTCCAGGTCAATCAAAATACCCCTCATTCCAGCTGGAGATGGACACTCCTGTTGGGGGACCTGCTGCAGCCCACACTCACCGTCCTGGCAGCGCTGGCCCGTGTAGCCTGGCGGGCACACACAGGCTCCTGTGGCGGGGTCACAGCGGGCGTTGTTGGCGCAGTCGGGGCAGATCTCCTGGCAGCCCGGCCCCCAGCGACCCCCAGGGCAGGCTGGAGCACAGACACAGAGAGAGGACACACAGCATTAGGATCAGAGCGCAGGTGGGAGAGGGAAAAGTCTGTTTTCTGGGTTTCCTTTCTCCTTCATGCCAGACGTGGACTTTTGTTCAGCAACACGCGGCTACCAGCAAGCACAGCACGGCTTTGCTTGTTCCACAAACAGTGTGTGAGCCCTTGGTAAGTGCTATTCTGAGCTCACTCCAGGACTTTCATGCCAATTTGGGATTTGCATCCACTCGTGGGGAGCTCCAAGGGCTGGGAAATGGTGTTGCTGGCACAGGGTCCCTGCAGCTGCCGTCACACCACGGACAGCACGTCAGTGCTCCGGGACCTGCTGTGAGTCGCAAAGGAGGGGCAAAAGGCTAAGAACTGCTAAAACCAGGGCAAGAATCCTTCTCCAACTGCTCCTAAGCTGCTCCAGGGCCTGGAAAAAAAGGCAGTTCGAAATGTATGGTAAGCACTGTGCATGTGTGGTTTTACTGCTCAGCCAAACTCTTCGAAGCAGGACATCTATATGTGACTAATCCCTTCCAGCTGCTGTAATAATCATGAAAAAGCTTTTAATTTTGGATTCTCTAGTTTTCCAGCAGTTGAGGAGTAAACTGGTGAAGGCAATCAAAAACACACATTGGTAGAGGAAGATTCCTCTCCTATGTTAAGGACTGCAACAACTGAAAACATCTTCATCTTTTTCATCGTGCTCCCTCAGCTTTGACAGCAGAGCGGAGCTGGCCCAGGCTGTTGTTTAAAACTTCCCACCAAAAGCTGCATTTTTTCTAATTTTCCACAAAGATTATTCTAATTGCACTGCATATTTTTGAAACTAATTTTAGCAGAAGGAACATGTCAGCTCTACACCTGAATCCCTCCCTCTGCTCACCTTGGCCGCAGTCGTGTCCCATCCAGCCGGGCGGGCAGTGGCACTGCCCTGTGCTCCGGTCACAGGGAGCTCCTCCACAGGCACAGGGCAACCGACAGCCTGCCCCAAACGTCCCCTCGGGGCACTCTGCAGGGAGAACAGCACGGTGAGAACTGCCTCACCCCCAAGATGCCCAAGGGGGTTTTACCAACCTGGCCCCACAGCTCGAAGGAGCCTGTGGGGACAAGCCCGGCTGTGAGAGGTTCCCACGTTGCCAGGGAGGATTTTGCTTGTGATTTAGTGGGCATGGCAGTGTTCAGTCAAAGGCTGGACTTGACAGTCCTGGAGGTCTCCAATCTGTGGACAGGACTCTGCAAAATAATGAATTCCCAAGCCACACTGTTCTCTCTGGGCTGGGGTGCAGAACACGGATAGGGGAGCCCCAAACGGAACCACCCCTGACTTTTTTAAGATCCTGTGAGGGTTTTTACCTCCCTGGCTGGATGTCTACAGGATCTGGGCATCAGGATTTTAAGAAGCAGCCAGGTCTGCAGCAGGACACTCATGTAAAGGAATAAAGAAGGAGCATCCTCATCCATAAGAGGAATAGGCACTTTTCCTCCCCTCTTGTGTCCCGTGACACAATTTAACAGCCAGGTAATGATGTGCAGACCAAGGGCCTCAGACCCAAAGATCCTTCAGTCCTCTCTGAGTCTCCCACAAGAGCTCCACGCTCACCAAAGCCAATGTTCTGTAAGGCCCCAGCAAGGCGAACACACCGGCACTCAGACCACGGAGGAAACGCACACCAGCGCCTCGACTTCCAGTGACACAGTGGAGTTTTTGTTATTCCTCCTCTTCGCTAATTGATGGCAGATGTTTGTCTTCACCCTTTAATAATTTCCAGATCCGAACAACAGCCAAGAGCCTACTATTTCTATACAAATATTTGTGTTATTTCCTGTGACTCCCCCCTCCAGGCTTTAGCTCCTTTCTTACCCTTTTTAAAAATATCCCAAGCGGGAGCGCCCGGCCCGCCAAGGCGCTGGGGGATCTGGGGCTCTGGGGGCTCCAGGGGCCACAGTGTCCCACCACGGGGGGCTCAGGGCTGCCAGACCCTGCCAGGGACACAGCCCTGCAGGAGCTGCTCCCTTCTCTCCTCCAGTGGAGCTCTGGTAGCACTTGCACTGGAATTTCTGTGACTGTCTGCAGCTCTTCTTCTGACCAACAGCCCATACTCTGTCAGAGATGGGGCTCTGCACCACGACCCTGTGCTGGCAGATTGATGAGGTTGGGCAGCTGTAACCTCTGGGCTGGGGTGATGGAGTGCTTGGCTAAACATCAGTCAGTGCAGAAACTCCCAGGATGCTTGAATCCAAATCCAGGTTCTGGCCACCACCAGCCTCTCCATGCAGTGTCTTCCACTGCAGTCTGTCTTCAAGTGTGGACTTCAAAAGTCCAACTTCTTGCATTTTCTGGGGGACCCAACGAGCTGAAGTGGAGTCAGGAGGATCCAGCCCCACAGGGGCAGGAGGAGGTTGATTTTTCAATCTCTGCTCCTCTCTGTGGTTTGCAGAAGTCATTCTTTTCCAAGCACTGTGCTCATGTTTTGTAATCACCTCGTGCCAATGACTCACTGCCTTTAGGTTCACTCAAAGCACCTTTGTCTGAACAAAGCCAAGCACTCTAAAACCCCAAGCACACCAACCACCTCCAGGATCTTGAAATCTGCACCCTCAGAGCCTGAGTGTTGGACACTGTCAGACACACACAGAGCTGGGCAGTTCAGTCACTGTCCTTGTCAAACGGCCCTTCCTGTGAACAGCACAAAAACGCTCTGGCAGGTTCATGCAGAGGAAGAAGTTCAAATCCTAATGCAAATTAAATGTAAAATCCTCTTTTGCACTTGCAGATCAAATAGAGTTTCAATATGGAACAGAGAACAGAGCAGAAAATGTGATAGTGTTGTGCTGTTCACAGATTGCCCGGAAGGGAAAAGACATCAAGAGCAGGGAAAGATAATTAGATCCCTATCACCTTCATCTACCAACACAGAGATGTCCAAGTGGCAGGATGAAGTGAGACCTCGTTCTCCTCTTCTGAATCAGGCTGATTCTGCATGAGGAATCCTTCTGCCCTGCTTTAAGGAGACAGCAGCATCTCCCAGAGACCTGCAGATGGCAGCTCCCATGTCCCCTAAAGCCTCAGCTTGCCACTCATCAGATCATCTGCTGTGGGCTGGGGCTGCCAGGGGATTCTGGAAGTGCTTTCGAGTTGTTTTGTACGAAAAACGTGGGGAAGAATGGTGAGTTTGCAGCACGTGCAGCTCCGCCCTGCCCAGCCCTGCCTTACCTTGGTCACAGTTCTCCCCGTGGTACCCTGGGGGACACTCCTTCTGGCACTCTCCGGTGACAGGGTCACAGGACACTCCTGGGGAGCAGCTACACTTCTTCTTGCAGCCATCCCCATAATAGCCAGGGTCACAGCCTGTGAGCAGCCACAGTTCAAGAGAAAGAGCTGAAGTCACTCCTTGCCCCTGGCAGAGCTGCAGCCCTGGGTGCTGAGCACCCTCCTGAGCTCCACCATCAGCAGTTACAGGTGTCCCCACCCCCACACGGGTCCTGGTGACAGCTGAAGGTGACCAGGTGTGAGCGAGGTGTGCTCCTAAGTGAACAAGAGGTGAGACAGCCCGGGAGGGCGAAAGCAAGAGGAGCTTTTCCCCCGGAAAACAAATGTGGGAGGAGGACAGGGGATGCTCCAGGAACACCCCATGAACTCACTGGTCTCGCAGCGCTTGCCACGGTAGCCGGGTCTGCAGAGGCAGGAGCCGTCCCTCCTGTCGCAGTCCTGCGTGTGGGGCTGCACACACCGACACTCCTCCGAGCAGCCCGCGCCGAACGCCCACTTGGGGCAGGCTGGACGGGAGGGAGAAAAGCTGGTCAGGGACCCAGGCCAAGGCACAGAAACAGCCTCCCAGTGCTGGCCCTTCCCAGGGACCGTGCCCAGAAGGGCTGGAATCCAGAAAAGCAAGGAGGAGGACAAGCATACCCAAATGGCAGTACCGGCCGTACAGGCCAGGATCGCACAGACAGGCTCCGTAAATCCGATGGCAACGACCCCGGTTGGCACAGTTGCACTTCTTCCTGCACTGTTTCCCAAAAAATCCTTTAGGGCACCCTAGTAATAGAGAGAGATTTCCTGGGAAGATGAGCCAGTTTCAGCTGGACATTTGACTTCCAGTAGAAAAACATACCAGAACAGACTGTGTGAGGCCAGGGATGCACCAGGACAAGGGATACAGGCATGGTGAGAGCGAGCAGATTCCCTTTATCAGCTGGCCCTGTGCCAGTGTCACAGGGGATGTCACTTACTGCCACTCTCTGCAGTGCCTCGAGGGCACCCATCAGCTCAGCACTCACTGGGACCAGTAACTGTGCTGGCTGGGCCAGAAATAACCCACCCACAGGGCTCAGAGGGGTCAAGGCTTTTCTGTATGAGAAAGTAACCCATGAGGCTGCTCCTATTGATAAGTCACAGTGATATTTGCACTTTTAAGGGAATAAAATTATTATTTTTTCTCTGTTATGCAAAAGATCTGAATACTGGAAGCACATGGCAGACAGGCTGTGTCAGCAGAAGACTGGCCAGCAGCTGCCCGGCAGCACGTGCCCTTCCCTACAGACAGAGGAGCAGAGGAAATGCCACCCTGGGACAACAGAGAAATTCTGCATTGTTTATTTTAATTTTACCTTCCTGTTTTCTCTCTGTCCCCCTCAATCACCCCCTTCCTTCAGGAAGAAAAGGTCAGGGTACCTCGTGTTCATTTACATTCTGCTTTGCTCTCCTTCAGTAATAGTTCCCATATGCTCCCAACATGTGACTGAAGTCCTTTTGTCTGAATTGTTGATTGTCTCCCTCTTTCTGGGTTTTTAGATTATGTCCCCCAAATTCTAACCCTTTGGAGCGAGAAACGAACACCACCAGCAGTGACACCTCCTTTGGGTGCTGTGGGTAACTGCTGTTGTCACAGCCTTTCAAGCCTTTGGGTTTTCTTGGGTGGAAAATACCTCCACGGTTTCCATGGAAATTTACCATGGAAATGGCACTTTTGACATTCTTTTCTATGTCTGCCCCTGAATGTCCCATGAAATACAGATGTTTGTCCCCAGTCACCACTGAGTAGCAAACAGGGACCGCAAAGGTCTTCCAGTGTAAAGACAAGCACACTCCCTAGAGCGCTGCTTTGAGGGTGAAGAGTCCCCTTTACCAGCTTTTCCTTACTAAAATGACATTTTTCCACACAAAACTCAGTGACCCACAGAGTCACACAGAGGATGTGTTGGAGCAGCTCACACTGGGATGGTTTAACAAGAGTGTTGAAAGACACTGTCAGTGAACAGCTACAAAGGAACCAGTGTAGGGCATCGTGTGGGAAACACTTTCGGGCTTCAGAGAAGCACAACTGGGACATCTGAGAGTGGCATCAGAGATGGCCAGAACAGCCATTTAGCAAGTGATGGCAAACCCTCTGCTAACACACCGCGAGAACCAGAAAAGAACCACCTCCACCAGCTGGGGAGCAGCACCCACAGCTGGCACCCCAGGAACTTTTCCTTACAGAAAAGCATCTTAGGGAGAAAAGAAAACTGCAAGGGAGGGCCCCGGGTTTGCTGTGTGATCCTGGAGCCCCCAGAGGCGCCGTCCTGCCTTTTGGCAGCGAGGTGAGACAGCACGTGGCCCACGAGGCAGGCGAGGGCAGCGCTGTGCTTACCGTCCTGGCAGAGCTCCCCGGCCACGCCGGGCGGGCAGCGGCAGGCGCCGGTGGCGGGGTCGCAGGAGCCGCCGTTCTGGCAGCGGCAGCTCTGGCTGCAGTTGCTGCCGAAGGTGCCGGCCGGGCAAGCTGGGCAGGGAGAGGGAGACGAGGCTCAGGCGGCGGCCACAGTCCCCCGGGGCTGCACCCACGGCATCCCCGGGGCAGGGGGAGAGCGGCCCCCTCGCCGCTCCCGCAGCACCACTCACTCTGGTTGCAGAGGGCGCCGGTCCAGCCGGCCGGGCAGTCGCAGCCGGTGCCCTCGGCGTTGCAGGCGGCTCCGTTCGCGCAGTCCTCGCAGGTCAGGCTGCAGTCGGGGCCGAACGTGCGCTCCAGGCAAACTGCAACGAGAGGCACCGTGGGTGAGAACCTCCCCTCAGCATCCCTGGGGGTCCGGGCAGAGAAACCCCCGTGTTCTGGCTGCAGCAGAGCTAAACACAGAAAAGGCACCCGACAGGTCTGGGGGTGTGTTCACCCAACGAAACAAACCCAGCACCACTGTTTCTGAAGAGTTCCAAGCAAAGCATGGCATCGACCACCCCTGCCCAAAATTGCCCACCGAATTTCTCTGAAAGCGTGTGCTCTCCTCTTGCTTCCATCTCTTCCTCCTCTTCCTCATAGTCGTCGTTGAGGAGCTGGGTGAATTCATCTCGCAGGATGGCGACGTGAGGGATCGGGCGGATAACGGGGCGCCGACCATCCAGAGCTTCCATGGTGTCCTCCAGAGCTGGAAAAGGTGAGGTGCAGGGCTAAGGAGCTCCAGGCCGTGCGGCCCTGGCTCGGCCGGGTGGCAGAGGGGAGGTACCCGCGGCCCCATCTGCCACAGGACGGACAAGGCACTTACAGATGCAGCTCCTTCGGTCTTCGTGCAGCTTGTGTCCAATCTCACAGCCACACTGGAACGACCCTGGCTGGTTCTGGCACGTGTGTTCACACCCACCGTTGTTCGAGGAGCACTCATCCACATCTACAAAACATGGGATACTCGGGTGTAACAGGAGCAGGCCCCCCCTGCAGGACAGGGGCCCCGACATACATCTGGCCATGCAGCAGTGAACATCCTCTGATGCTGATGGCATCCTCTCTACTAAGTATGTGAAGCCATCGACTCTAAAAATGGAGTGAAACCACTTCAGGGATTAGGGATATCTGGGTTTCAACATAAAATGTGCTCTGTTTCAGTTGCCACCCATCACTAATTGTGTAGAAACAGGTGGGTGAGTTTGGCTTTTCCCCTGTGAAATGTCCTTGAGAGCTTTGGTAGTGAGAACAACTTATTAGGGGGATTTTTCCCTACATTCTTTCTCCTAAGAAAGTGACTCATCAGAGATCTGGCATGAAAACTGGTATGGGCTGGGAGAAACTGGAAGAAATGCCTGGCTGTTTGCAACCAGGTAGAACAATTTCTTGTTCTTTTAATTAAAAGCTTCATTAGTCAGTGTCTCAGCACAGAGAGGGTTTGCTTGCAGCCCAGTGAGAGGCTTGTACTCACCATCACACCCACAGCCGTCCGTGCTCAGCCTGTACCCGGCATGGCAGGAGCACTCGTAGCCTCCAGGGTAGTTGTAACAGTCTTGGTGGCAACAGTGAGAACCAGTGTCACACTCATTGATATCTAAATAAAACACAAAGGGTGTTAATATACTGTACAGTGGTGAAAGTAATTGTTATATTAAATTACTCCCTGACTAGTTCTGGTGATCTTTTACTGAGCCAAATGCTGAGCCAGTATGCTTGAGTTCCTCCTGAAACATGAATCTTCAAGGCCTAGGGGAAGTTCACTGTGGTTCCCAGTTTGTTGTTACGGGTTTTTTGTGCTTACACACAAGGTGATTCCAGCTGTAACACTGATTCCTGCTCAGAGCAGTTTCAGCAGGGAAAAACTAATTGGTTTGGAAGTCATAATTGCTGTCCAAGTGTATCTTGAGTGGAGGTTTGAGGATGTCTCCCTTCACAGCTGTTCCTGTCCTCCTTAGCCTGTTTGTAGTGCACATACACAGCAGCCAAGAGAGACCCTCACAGTTCCCTGAGATGTGCCTGCAAGTCAAGGTCTGAACCTTTGTGCCTTACCAGTGCACGACTTCTGGTCCTCCTCCAGCCGAAAGCCAAAGTTACAGGAGCACGCTGGGCCAGAGCTGGTGTGGTGGCACATGTGGGAACAGCCACCGTTGTTGACTTCGCAGCTGTTCACAATCTCCATCTCTATCCCTGGAAAAGGCACACTGGTTAGGACCCTGTGTGACACATCTGGCCCGTGCCTGCCCTCGGTGCCGCGCTCCAGCCAGCTCCTGGCACCGCATCGCTGCTGAGGAGGGGGATCTGCAGTGGGAAAGGACGGAAATAGCTCTGCACAGAGGCCACTGCTGGGCTGGGAAGTGGGGTATAAAAAGAAACCGATGGATCTCACGCAGCCTCTTAGGGATGGAGTTGTGGAGCAGGCTCTGGACAATCTCTGGGATGAACAGGCTGCGGATGAAACTGCTCCCACTCCTGCCAAGCTGCAGCGTGTGCTGCCAACCAAAAGTTGGCTCAGCCTCAGAGCAGAGCTGTTCTGGTGCCAGGGAGAAATGGGAGCAGCAGAACACAGCTAACTAGGGAAACATCCAGATGCCTACAGCGAGAATCGTTAGTTCCTGACATGTCAAAAATGGTCGGCACAAACATCAATCGCAGCCACAGATCATCCGAGCTTGGCAAGGTTTCCGTAAACTTGTCTAGTTAATTAAGCTTTCTTAAACTAAAAGGAACTTGTTTCACCGAGTTTGACTCAGTCCTGAACCTCAGGAAAACAATTTCTGCCTTCAAGAACATTGAGTTTTTCATGTGTTCAGACCAAAGGAGGATAAAGAAAGGCAGCTTGATGCTTCCCAATGGATCTGTGCTTGTCAAAAACAAAAGATGTGCCACAGTGGAGGACTATATTCCAGAGTCCACAACACGATTATCATCCCTCTCTTTCCCTTTCTTATTAACGCAGCACAAGCAGGGTTTTGCACAAAAGAAACATGCTAGAAAGGGCAGGGAGAAAGACTTCATGTGGGAAGGCTGCTTCGTTCTGTAGTTGGCCCCAGAGCAGCGTCAAGGATCGTGGTGTGAGATCAGCCATGTTCCTAGGAAGGGAGTTGTGTACACATTTAGGCTCTTAAATACCATCTCATCAGCCTGGTTCCTCACATTGCTCTGTGTGATGCCTTTCAAGACCCATTTATGGTCTGCAAAGCCTTTTCCTTGTACCCTTGGCAAGGTCCAGCTGCACAGGTGGAGCATCACAGCTCCCAGTCACACCAGCTGCCAGCACAGGGACTGCCACTGTGGCTTCATCTGTAAGGGGCTGCTGGTGCTGATAGCTCTGGTTCAGCCTGCCCTGCTGACGTGCATCAGCTGAACGAAGCTGTACGGACAGTCTGGCTCATTCTTGCATCACAGTGTTTATTTCTTTCCTTGATGGGAACAGATGTGATCCCTTCACTGGCCCAATTCCTCCTCCTGTGACACATCTGCAGCTGACTGAACTCGTCCAACGAAGTCCCCAAGAGCAAACTTGGCCTGTTTGGAGCCAAACGGCCCCAAATCAATTGCCTAAACCAGCTAAAGTAGCTTTGTGGTGACTTTTAAGATCAGACCAAGTTTTTTATCTTGGTGGGGGAGTAAACAGCCCCAAACCTGCTTGTGAAACTCCTCAGCAAAGACTGCTCTAACTTGGCCCCAACAATTCACCGAGGACAGCGACAAACACGTGCAGAAGCCGCCCCGAGTCCCGCAGTACTCACGGTAGCACTGCTTGCCATCCGCCCCCAGCTCGTAGCCCGGGTTACAGGTGCACTTGAAGGAGCCACGTGTGTTCAGACACTGGTGTGAACACATGGCCAGTCCCGTCAGGCACTCGTTCACATCTGTGAGAGGTGAGCAAACAATGAGCTGGGCAGGCTGAGCCATAAACATTCTTCCAAAGGGACGATTGTTACGAACTTTTGAGTTTTTTCACTGGTTTCTCGCACCCTGAATTCTGCACTGGGGTCCAGACCAACAAAGACCCAGTAAAGAATTCAGAATCGCTGCAAAGCTCCCCAGGAAATTGGATCACATGAAACTGGGGGGCTGCTGCAGACAGCTCGAGCAGGGCTCCTGGACAGACCTCAGCGGAGCGGCCCATGCCGTGTGCATCCCTCTGTTATGTTCACACTGAACTCACCCCACGCGACACGGGAGCTTCCCTGCAGGGGAGGAGGGCAGGGCACTCACCCTCACAGGCCCTGCTGTCGGGTCCCAGGCGGTAGCCGGGGTGGCACTCGCAGCGGGCGCGGCCGCGGTGGTTGTGGCAGAGCTGCTGGCAGCCCCCGTTCCTGTCAGCACACGGGTTCCTCACTGCAGGGCAGAGCAGACAGGCAGCATCAGTCCACACACACCCTGGCTCTCACGGCTCTGTGGGAGAAGGGAGCACCCAGCAGCTGTGCCCGGCAGAAAAGCCTGCAGTCTGTGAACGCCTGTTCTGCTCCGGGCAGACAATCCCTGCTACTGCTCCCTCACTGCTCCAGCGGGCAGGAGGATTTACACGGTGCGAGATCCTGTAAAACTCTTCCAGCAGAAGCTTGGCACGGGCACGGTCCTCTGCAGACATTACACAGCAAGTGCTGGCAATTTGCTCCGAGTGCTCCTACCCAGAGCTTTGCCAACCTCTGACCTGCTCCAGCACTGGGACAGATGCTCCAAACCCCGCTGACTGCTGTGTTTGTAATATCCCAGTCACTCCTTTTCCCTTTGCAACCTCCCAGCTAAAGCCTTTCCCCCTCCTGCCTCTTGAATGCCAGCTGCTATGAATGAGGAGATCAACCCCGTGCTCTGTCCCCTTCTCTCCCTTCTGAGCTGGAGCAGGTCAGCCAGAGAGCTGTCTCCAGGCTGAGGGAGAGGATCCCATCCCGCTGCCACACGCTGCTGATCCTCCACTCTCACAGCAGCCCGTGCCTTCACACAACTTCATTTTTGTTGGCTGCGCTCCTCCGGCTCTTCCTATCCCTTGGAATAAGCTGCAGGGTATGTCCATGGCAACAAAACACACAGAGTTTTTACTGGAACCCCCCCAGTCCGATCTACCGGACATCTGAGCATGCCGGAGTGTGCTCCCTTATCCCTCAGCTCCCAGATGGAAGCGCTGCCCCCCAGCCCCGCGTGCCCCAGGACTCACGGGCGCAGCGCTTCCCGTCCTCCTGCAGCTGGAAGTTGTGGCGGCACTGGCAGCGGTGCTGGGCCAGCGTCACCTGCACACAGTCGTGGTCACAGCCGCCGTTGTTCAGGGCACACGAGTTCACAGCTGCGGGGCAAAGGGACACAGTGTCTGTCACAAAGGGAGTGGCACCTGGACGAGCCTCCTGCACAGGACCAGGGCAAACTGCACACAGGCCTGAGAGTTTAAAACCGGGGCACATTCAGCCTGTGCTGAAGTGACAAGTTCGTGGCCAACCTCACAAACAAGAAGTGGGAGGTGTTGCTGCACTGTGGGCAGTGCAGGAGAGGCCACTCACCACTGTGCCAGAGGGAGCCTCAAGATGGGGACCCTGTTCTTTCAAGCCAAGATCAGCTCAACGGTGTTGGGTAGGAACTTCAAATAATTCTTTTCCACCATAAGAGGTCCCATCGCTCTCCTGGAAGGTGAGATCAGGACACAGGGGTCTGGTCTAGGTCCTGAGCAGCATTCCATGGGAGGGAAGCCAGGATCCGGCACGTTTCCTGCCAGGCACCCACCCTCTCCAAAGGGCAGCAAGCAGGCTTCTGATGTCAGCATGTTATTGCTGAAATTCCCGTCACTTTGTTCCAAGGCAGTCACTGCAGGTGCAGTGCCACAGCCAGTTCAAGTCATTATTGCCCAGAGAGCTGTGCTCAGGCATACTCAGGTTTTCCTGTGATAAAATGATATGGAAAACTGAGTTTGTGGCTCTGAGACAAGCAGAAATCCTGTAACAACCCTCAGCTCAGGGCTCTGACCGGGAAATTCTGTGTGAAACCTGGGACGTGGGCTTGTCCAGCAGTGTCACTCAGCCAGAGCACCTGCAGCTCTGATTTCATCCAAAGTGCAGGCAGGACTGGGAACTGAGCTTCCCAACTGGGGTTCCCGGCCGTGCCACGGCGTTCCTGGGTGGCCTCGCGCAAGGAGCCCAGAGGATTTCAAGCAGTCAGGAAACAGAAGGTTTTGCCTGGGCTACGGCACAAAACAGACCTCATGACCCAACATGGGGACTCCTTACAAGCCTGCTATCATTAATCAGCCTGGAAACAGCCTTCTCCTCCCCCTCTCTGTTCCTGTAACCTGGGATGTCTCTGCAGGATAAGCAGAGGAGCGGGATGTTTAATTGGGAGGTGTGCACCTTTCAATGAGCCAGTGGGCTGAGTGTGCCTGCTTGTTTTACTGCAGCAGGATTCATGGACTCTGCTAGATAAGCCATTGTGGGGTAATTACACACCTCCAAAGTGATGAAAGTCTCCTCTTGGACCACTGAATATCTCCTGACTTAGTCCAGCTATTCCTTATCCACTGAGCATCTCAGCAACAGCTCCAAAGAGAAGTGTCCCTCGTGGGAATTGGGAAATTGGCCTTTAAAGTCTGTTCTATCTCTTAGGAGCCACCAAGCTGTCACAACATGCTGCCCATCACAGCTGGGTGAATGGGACAGGGCTAAACCCGGGCCTGGTCTGGCATGGAAATCCAGCCCCGGTTTCCACAGGCAGAGCAGTACAAGGAGTTGTGGGCTCACACATTTCTAACCTATGTTTTGAACTCCAGTGTAAACCAATGTGCTGGTTCTGAGGAATCTTATGAGAAAGCTAAAAATATCTCTAATGAAAACCATCTTTCCCTGGCTGATCCTTCAGGTGATCACGGTGCCCTCCGCAACCTCCGGAGCTCTGGAAGCGGACGAGCCTGGAAAGCAGCTGCCAGTAAAAGTCTCTGCCTGTAAAGCATCTCTGATTCCCAAGGCAAGTTGGGTACATGCTCTTGTACATTAGTGAAAACAAATATTTGGCTCAGGAGGAAAATGAAAGGCAAAAATGTCTATTTTCCTTTCTCTGCACACAGTTCCCCTGCAAAAAATTACTCCTTAACTTGGAGCTGCAGAGCACTCTCATTTCAAACATTATAAAACCCCAACTTCCCATTTTATGCTTCTAATTAACTAAACAACTTTTGGGGGAATAAAAGCCACTCCATAGGGTCGAGGTTTTGCCATACACAACATATGGCTGGAGCAAGAACTCGGGGTTTAAGTCAGTTGTGCTGACATTGTTTCTCTTAATCCATTTGGAAGGAAACAACAGAAATACTGGACGTTCCTGAAGAGTTCTGGGTCAGAGTTACACTACTCAAGCTCTAGCAGAGATGGGTGGTCATTTAAAAATATTCCAATATATTAAAGTGTTTAATAACATATATTCAAAAATAGCCATAAATAATGTGCTTGTTAGAGTTCCTTTTTAAAAAAAAAAAAAATAAAATAAGTAAAACAATGTTGATGCCTGCCAAAACATTCCTTCATCTGGGAAAAGCACTGGGCCAATGCAGAACAAGCCAATGCATCTTACATCTAAAATAACCTCCCAGGATGCAGTTATTCAGATGAATTTGAAGTCTAAATAACAGCCTCTAAAACACAGCTTCTCAGAGTGGAAAAAACTAAAGTCTGGGTTCTTCTTCCACACTAGATTCCAGCAGAGAACCACTGTAAGGCTGGAGAGCTTTGTGCAGATTGCTGAGAGAACATAAAAGGTGAAGCAGTGAGAGTGCAGGGGCCTTGCAGTGTTTTCCTTCCCCATTTCTTTCCCTGTCACCTCTTTGCTGACAAACCTGCCTCTCACAAGAACAACCCCCCGAGCCTGCCCTGGAGGACAAAGGGGCCAGTGCTGTCCCAGCCATGGCAGGGCCACTCCAGACCACTGGGAAAACGGGAACCAGAAGTTCTCCTCTGCCAGGAGACAACTGGCACCCCTGGCTCTACGTGAGCCACACAGAGCCAGTGGCACGGGCACGATGTGCCGAGCCAAGCCAAGCCACGAGTCCTGTGCCGTCACACTGAGCCACCACAGTGACTCTGGTGGGCAGAGGGGCTCCTGCACTACCCCAGCTGTGCTACGAACTCATTCAATAAGAAGCAGAAATAGCAAGACAAAACAACTAAAGTTAAAACTGTTTTGGGTGTCCTTCCATCAAAGCTAGGGCCTTACATTCTGGGTCTCCTTAGCTGGCTCCTCAGAGTCACAGCCAGCAGACCTTGCTGCTGGCCCTGTTTTAATTACTGCTCGAGTTTTTTCTGTTTACAGAACCACTCTAAAAATATTTCCATTCCCAGATGCTTTGCTGAGCTTAATGTTTCTGTGACTACACTGCCAAATCCAGTGTCATCTTGTACATCGCACAGATTTTTGTAATTACGGCTCAGACAGATTTTCCACAGATGATATTTCAGCGTCTGCAAGAGGGACACTCCTTCCATCTCCTCTGTCTGAGGGGAGTGCAGTGCTGCTGAAAGATGCTGCTCTGGGATTCTGACCCTCTCAGGCCTGGGAAATGGATAAAGAGGGATGAAAAGGACATTGTTACTACTGACTGCACGTGGGAAGTGGGTCTTGCAGTAGCTGCCTAACACAGGAGTTGATTTAATACCTGATCTCTGCACCCTACAGCTGCCCTTCTGACTTCTCTCTCCCATCTGTATCCCCTTTCCTTCAGATCCAAGTGATTTGCCACCAGAAGAACAACTGCAGGCAGCTGTAACCAGAACTGAGCAGGGTGCTCCCTTCTGCAGCATCACACAAACCCATTAATTCCAAGAAATGGCTGAAAAATGTGTGACTGGGCAAAGAAAAGGTCAAATTCTCTAAAATGTGGAAGTTGTCTGCAAAATGAAAAGGCCCACCAAGCACACACGGACACTGACCCTCTGCACACACGGTTCAAGCCCACACAAACCTCCTGGCACAGTCCTTCTGTTCGCTGTATCGCTGCTGTATTCGAGATTTCTTCATCTGAAGTTCTCCTAATATAAATAGGGATCCATCATGTAATCCCAAACTGATTTACCCTAACCTCAGACAACTTCCAGAAACATGTTGTGTGTTAATCCAGACCATCTCTCCGCTCCACAGGCCAACAAAAGCAATTGGTTCCCATTAAAGCCCTTGCCTTGGCCTGGCCTGCATCCCTCCGCTGGAACTCTGGAGGAGGACCTGGAGATGTGCTCCCTGCCTCCTGCCCATGTGGTTCTGATAAACACAGAGGTAATTCCAGGACGTCCGAGGCCTCTTTATGTTCTGTTTCACTTTCAGTAGAAGCGGCTGCTCCTTTTCTCCCTCCCTCAGCAGTGACCTGCTATATTTGAACCACAAAGACACAACAGGAATCCTGCACAGCAGAGCACCAGCAGTGATTGAGAGTTGGTGTGAGAACTGAGCTGGACACAGGAAGGTGGTTTTAAGCTGGCTTTGTGCTCTCCTGAGTCACAAGCCCAGGTACCAGATAGCCCTGGAAAGATGCCTTGTGCACGCCAGCACACTGTGGGGGAATTCTGGAGCATCCCGCTCCTGGCAGGGCCACCGATTCATCATCCGAGCCCGTGTGGGTTTTGTGAGATCAGAAAACATTTAAACAATTAAATCCATGCTTTGATGGACCTTAACTAGAAAAATCACTGCAAAAGGCTCTTTCTGTCTCTAAAACTTCTCGCTGGGGCTGCCAGCCGCTTCCTCCAGCCCAGCTCCATGCCTGTCCCAGCACGGGGCTGGGAGCCTCCTGCAGCCTCTGAGCAGGGAGCTCCAGAGATGAGGGGGATGGATGGATGGATGGAGGAGGCTCGCTGTCTCCAGTTCCCTTCATTCCTGGCCTATTCCTTGTATTTAGTGGCCATATTTTGCGTTTTAGCAGCACCTCTCCAGAAAATGAGAGAATATCATCCCAAACCGAAGGGAAACACAGCTTTGATCACTTATCCCTAATCCCTCACAACAGACCACGTCACAAGGCAACCTGACAACTGTGGGTAGAATAGGGCAGCCACAAACAACCAACAGAGGAGTCACTTCTGAGCCTGTGCTCTGTTCTGAGCTTTCACCACTCTGCACAATTGGCTTAATGCATTAATACAGAGCTTCAGGAACTGCCCCACATATTCCTGTGGATCAGGTTTCATGAGCAGAGACCCCCACTTTTGGCAGATGAATTCCAACACTGCACATTATGGCAAATATTTCCTCACAAGTTTAATGCAAAGCAGGTCTGCAGTGCTGGGCTCAGGCAGCAGGAGCAGGGCAGCCCTGCCTACCTGGATCCCACGGGAACGCTCTGCCTGGTACAGCCACACCAGCAGGTAAACCCGGGCAGTGGAAGAAAAGGACGGAAATTCCTTTTAAAGAAGAGATTCCTCCCCACGGTGATCCATTTTATCCTTTCCTCGAAAACTGCTGCACCTTCTGGGGCTGGCGCTGCCGAGAACTCCTGATTCCAGTTTGTCCCACGTTTTATTCCACGAGGCGGAGGCGGCAGAATCTCCACACACCACAAAAGAGGGAGCTGCATATTCCAGAGACAATTAGGAGCTGACAGACCACAGCACACTTACATGTGATCGGCAGCAGCGCGTCACCATCGACACGAGTGCTCGAGTTCAGGGCTGGAGCAGAGGGCTGGAACGGTTGGTGCTCTCCTTTACTTGTGATCCTTCTGCTTCTGGATTTTTCCAGCAAAACGTGGGGCACTTGGGGAACCTGCACCTTCAGTCTCACTGCACTCGTTTGGGTGTCACCGTGTAGTGGAGGCAGCTGTGGCCAGATGTGCCTCTGTGCAGCGCTGGGCACGGTGGGTTCAGCTTCCCTGGATGGCTTTTTCCTGCTCACATCCCCATTCCCAACTGGAACACTCAGGCTTGCATAGCAAACTCTGGAGAGCGACTGTGTTCTGAGAAAACCCAGCAAATGGCCCCTGCAATGCCACTGCACGGGAATTCTTTCCACTTGTATGAAAATATCCCTCAAATAACGGAAAAATGTGTCAAATAAAGCTGTGAGGAGAAGTGGTTTAATTAAAGCAGCAGCAGATGCTGGAGGCAGACTCTTGAGTTCCAGTCAGTTCCACTCTGAGCCTCCAGTTTGGGGCAGGCAAACAAAAATATTTCAAGAAATTTGCCCAGAAATCAACTGCAAAGCAAACCTGCTGCCTGGATGGGAATGGTTGGACACACACCATGCAGGCAGACCAGCATCCCAGGGAAGAGGTTTTGGGATTATTATGGCCACAGTTCCACACACAGCCACACTTACTGTCACTTATCTATCATATCTGGTGCCCTCAGTGTGGGCTGGGGAAATAGCTGAGGTCAAAATGAAACCTGACTCAAACCTCCTCATAATCCAGTTTATGTATCTGCTCTGAAAATGCAGATAACATAAAGAAGCACCAAAGCACTGGAAGTCATTTCTCCTGAACCAGAATAAACAGGGGAACTACAAAGCAGACACAGCTGTCCGTGACCCCCTGGAAGAACAGCAAACGTTCTGAACCCAGTAACAGAAACCTGCTGGGGAAGACAACCAGGACACAAAGGAACATCCACCAGCATCATCCCACGGTCCCTGCACAGAGGGCAGGTGAGAGCGAGGAAGCCAAGACAGGTGTTTTCTGTGCACAGCTGCGGATTTAGCAGTGAGAAAAGGCTACGGGAGGTGCCAGCAGTGCCCAGGCGGGCCTTACCGATGCAGGTCCTGCCGTCGCTGTGCAGGCGGGAGCCCGGCCGGCACTCGCAGTAGTACGAGCCCAGGGTGTTCACACACCGCTGCTGGCAGCCCCCGTTGTGGACCTGGCACTCGTCAACATCTGCAGAAAAGAGAGGGGGAGAAACTCAGAGGGGTGGGCATCAGGGTGCCTGAGGTCAGCACTATTTATCCTTTGCTGCCTGACTCCAGGTTTGGGGAACAAATGCAGGGATTGGTCATTTCGTTGTGTTTCATCAGCCAAGCTGATGAATTTTAGGGACAAGCCCGCAATTGGTAAACAACAACCAAAAAAAAAGGCATCTTATTTGTCAGTCAGCATAAACCTTCCCCATCTGGTCACCTCGCAATGGTCACCTTTCCCATTCACTCCAAGATTATGGATTAACTCATATTTTACACGTTTTGCTTTGGGTCTATTCCTGTTTCTCTGCACTTTCTGCACCTTCAATCCCCAGAGCCGAGCTGAGCCATCCTGCCATCCCAGCCACACTTACTAATGAGATAAAGAAACATTTCCTGAGTGAATCACGGCAGGGCGGGGACCAGGCCCTGCCCTTGCACGCCAGAGGTGCAGGAACCTGCCCAGCACCGCAGCCCCAGCAGCACCCAGAGCCCAGACTGCTCCACGAGCCAGCTCTGGTTCACCTACAGCTCCCCCCAGGGAGCCAAAGGGCACCAAAAACCACAGGGAAAGGAGAAACGCAGCCTTGACTGAGTCCAGGGCTGTAATTTTACATTAATCAGATTAATTGCCAAGAAAATCAGCGAGCAGCAAGGAAAGGTCTGGGTCAGGGCCGGAATGGGAAGCGAAGTGCGAGAGGTGATGCCTGTTTGACTCGGTGTTTCTGAGCTGCACAGTAATTACACAAAATTACTGTTCTCTCAGAACACGTTTCATTACAAGGCTTCTCACTGCTGAAAACTTTAAAACCTAGAGGCTCAGAGCTCGTGAAAACCCTCTGCCCTTCCTGTTCCAGTGAAATCACAACGCCCTCTGCCCTGGCCATGCCAGGCTCCTCCTGGGAGCTCCCACTGCAGCTGTGGTCTCCATTAACCAGGAAAAGAAGCTGATTTCTGTAATGCCAGCCCTTTGCTTAATTCAGTGGACTAAGCCTAGAAGGTTTTGATATTTTCTTTCTGTTTTTTCCAAGACACTTGGTTTTGAAAGAAAGGAAAATGAATAGATTTTTGAGGTGAAACATAAGCTTTGAGTGATGCTCTCTGAAGAATGAGCCAAAGCCAGAGTGGCTTTTCAGGGGGAAAAATGCTGTGGTGTGAGGCTGAGATGCCGGTTAAAGCAACCTAATTCTGCTTAAACGATTTTCCTCTGCGAAGGCTTTACACGCTTGGGATGCTGCAGAGCCCTGGAGCCCCTGAGGCACTCGCTGCTCATCTCCATGGGCAGGATTAGTTATTAATACACAGAACTGGCTCTGTTTGGCTCAAGAAGAGGAAAACTGGGGTTTGGGAAGGTTTTTTATAGTGTAATAAAGTTTTCTGTCTGAATTTAAATGACTATTCCGCTGCTTCCCTTCAACTCTAATCTGAAACCATAGAGAATTTACCGTCCAAGAAAGTTAGTGATGTGTTGAATAAACCTCTTACTTTCACCCCATTACTCACACTCAGTAATTTTACATCTCCTCTCCCAATGTCTCCTCTTCCCCCTTTGTACTTTTCACCCTCTAAATCTCTGTCATTCCAAAGGACTGTCCCCTCCCCAGTCCCCTCTTGGCCTGGAAGAGTGGCCAGTCCTTCCTCTCACACCATGGCCACAGAACCACCCAGCACCTTCACTGTCACGTGCTCCCATGTAACCCACCACGTCCAGCTGTCCCTCCTGGAGCCTCACTTATCTCCTCTGCAGTGCCAGAGATTTTGGGCCATACGCTGCATGATGGTGTGACCAAAATAACACTGGCCCTGGGGACAGGGAGGGGGCAGATCCACCAGCCACCCCCAGCAGTGGCAGCACCTCCAGCCCGCCCTGGCGTGCCCAAGACTCGCCAGTGAGTGAGTCACCCAGGAACAGGGCCGGGAAAGCAGCAGGAGCTGCTCCCAGGGCCAGGAGGAGCACGGCTGTGAAGGGTCACGTTGCCCCTGGTGCACGTCTTGGCAGCCCCGCAACCCGAATCCCTACGTGACACTTTGTGAGCTGCGGTTTGTGGCACGGCGGGGTTGTTTTCCTGCTGGAGAGCTGACAAAATCTGGTTGAAATTAATATACCAAAGGAAGCAAATGAGAAGCACACAGGCTTCTCTTCAGCTGACTCTGAGCAAGCCAGAGCCATGCCAGGACGGAGCGTGCCAAGCCCATGGCCTGCCTGCTCCGCCGTGCCAGCATGGACACGGCACTGGGTACTGGCCAAAGCCCACGGGGGCAGGAACCCCACGCAGCAAGAGCTGGGCAGTGGGGCTTGGATCACCGGGGAGGGAAGCATCCCTGCTGTGTAAGGGAACTGGAGTTCATGTCCTCATCGGCAAGGACACGAGGATCAGCGAAGGACCAGCCAATGCTCTCGTCAGCCTCTTGCCTGAGCAAAAACAATCCATCAGGCCTCAGACACCGGCTATGTGGACTAACACGGGTAATGCTGCCATCAAACACAGGGGACATGAGCACAGGACCGAAAGAAAGGAGACGAGCAAGGAGGTGACTTTGGCTGAGTGCACTCCCTGACCACGCGCAGGTCCCTCCAGCAGAACACTCATCTGTCTCCAACCAGAGCTCCGTGTCAGGGGAAAGAAAGTGGCGGCAGCAGCAGGTCTGCAAAGTATTAAATATCTGCTATGGAGGCAGTTTATCTCCTCTGCAAGGCTGAGGAGGAGGCGATGGCTCCCAGCTGGAAGCACAGGCAGCAGATACACTGTGGAGGTTCGCTCTGTCTGGCCAAGCAGCAGTGCCAGGCTTTAATCCCTGTGGCAATTAGCCTGGATTACAGAGCAGGGCTGCAGGGAAAAGGTTAATTAAAATCCATCGAGATGAGCATGTGTGGGATTTAGTGACTTTATCTTTCCAGTACCAGTTCGTTGAAGCTAATTCAGCAATTTTAAGAAGTAGAGACTGGAAGCAGAGGACCCAAGAGCAGCACACTGGCTGCCAGCTCCTGGACAGGGGGGCACAGCATCACTGCTGCCATCCTGTATTATGGACATGGACTAGGAAGCCAGGGCATTAAAAGGAAAAACCCCTCTGCATTATTTTGGCACTGGCATATATTGCACGGCCCCCACCATGAATAATCTGGAGATTTTGGGTGCCCTCTTATTGCACACTCCCTGTGTGCAGACAGGACTCAGCAATGGCAAAGACCAACAATGCAAGGACACCATAGGAGAGGATGATGTCTCGGGTCCCCTCAGCTACTCCTTCCCTCCTCTGAGCTGAGGAAGGAGAATATCTGCCTCGGGCTGGTCTCAGCTGGCCATGTGAGTGACTCAGGCAGGGAAGAAGAAAGGCCATTTGGGGGGTCAGAACACCTCCACACCCTCAGCTTTCATCTTGTCCTAAACTAGGAATTTGGAAAAGCCCTGAAGGCTCTTAAAGAGCCTCATGGAATTACTGGAACTGGCATTCCTTCTGCTGCAGCCCCTCCTAGACAGGTGGGAGGTGCCCATAGCTTTCCCATGCTACCTGTGCCATCCACAGGAGCAGATTCCAGAGGCACTTCAGGAACGGAAGCATCGGCTTTGCAATAATCCGATGAAGTGAAAATGCATCAGGGAGCTGGTTTGCCTCAGCCCTTGGCATTGTCCTCAGCTCACCTTTCCTTGCCCCCGAGCGCCGTGGCTGGGAGAGTCGCCCAGCTCCCACTCTGCTCCCACCTCTGTCTCCGGGTGGGTTTTAATTGGGGCATTACTCAGCACAGAGCAGAGTGCACGTAACAACAAGCAGGCAGCCTGCTCTGGACTTGCTGCTGCTCTCACCTGCTCCAGCCTTCTCTCATCACTCTGTTTTACCCTGTTCCCTGTGCAGGCTGTCTGACTGGAAGATGACCCTGTGCAGAGGCACAGTGGCTTGGTCCCTGCACTGCACCGTGGAAGCCAACGGCATGGAGTGAACACTAACACATACCTGGGATGGAAATGCAGGTCGCTATTGAAGGAGATAATGGAAACACCGTGACCAAACACCAGCCACCAGCTCTGCTGTTTTCTGACTGGTTTAGGGGCTCAGAGGGGAAATATCACTGCACACCCCAGTCTACATCACTGGGGTGACTGACTGCAAGTCCCATCAGAGCACAAAGCTCCTCCTGTAAGGGCAGCTGTGTAAGGGCACAACACCCAGCACTGCCATCAGCCATTGCACCAACACCAGGACCCAACAGAGCCCTGTTTGTACACACAAGGCATGTTAAGGCACTCAAGACCTTAATGAAACCTCCACTGTTACTACACAACCCCCCTCTTCACTCTCCCGTCACACAACGAAGCCGCCGATGATGCGCACACAGCAGAGCCTTGTGCCGTGGCAGCTGCTTCGTGAGGGGACACGGCTGTGGGGACGTGTGTGCTCTCTGGGTGGGCAGACAAGAACACTCTGCAAAGGAAACCAGCACACAGACGCTAAAAATCACACCAAGAAAACATCTGGGACCCTAAAATTCACACCAAGACAATGTCTCCTCCTACCTGTCAAAGAGAAGCTCAAGCAGCAAAGAAAAAATTAACCAAACCCACAGTGATACCAGTTTAGGATGAGCCACAAGACAGATGAACACGAGGAAATTCCCTCAGCCATGCAGCTGCAGAGGCACCTCACAGCAAGGCAGGATAAAGCCATGACCATGCACAGAGATACCTGTCCTCAGAGATAAGCCAAATCAGGATCCGGTGAATTCTGCATTAGGGAAGGGAAGGCTGGAGGTTATATTCCAGGCACAAAGTTGGATCTTGGGAGCTTATCTTGGAGAATTACTATGAGCCAATACAGTTGGATGGAGACAGCAAACACAATCTGTGTTTGAGACAAACATCTGATCTATAAATAACAAAACAGCAACTCGCCCTGTTTCCGAAGGTCTGGCACATCTCACGTCTATTCTGATATCACTCTATAACCGACCACTTGGGGCATTTATTTATTAGCATTATCTCACGATGAGATAATGCATTCCTTGATGTCTACATTACGCCCAAGCATCCCAAGTCTTTAGTGACCTCCAGTATTTCCTAAATCTTCACAAACTTTTCCTGCCATGAAAGCAGCCAAGTGCACACAGGGAAGGAAACAGGGTGTGAGCACTGACAGAACTCACACCGTGCTCCGTGTCCCCATCTACCATCTCACGTAAGCCAGGGCACTCACACGTGCAAGAGGAGCACCCAGGACTCCGTCCCCTCCACCTGCTCGATGGGAAGCTCTGTCTGGCCAAGTGCTTCCCACGCTGCAGCACGCTGGGAATCGCTTCCGACAGACACTGCTGAGTGCGCAGAGAAGCGATCCCTGCATCCCCAGCTGTGCCCACACACTGCCCAGCTCCTGGTTCTGCTCAGTGTTGCCAGAGGATTCCCCCTGCACAAGGGCCAACACCGAGTAACAGAGGGTCTGTCCCAGGTGAGACTCCACTGTGCAACACCCCACAGCCCAGACAAATCCACAGCCTCACAGAGACAGAAAGGCAGAATTTTTTTCAGGATGAAACAGTATCCAATTTCACTTTTTGCCCTGGACTGGGGTGAGATCCTTTGAAACCGAGGAAAAACTAATCTACACACCCCAGCAAAATGTATTCGTTTTTTTAAAGAATGTGGCACAGGAGCTATCTTTAACCCAGCTGAACAGCAACCCCTGGGAAGAAACTCCTGTTTCTCTCCCCCTCTGCCAGAAGTGACTTTTCAGGGTAAGAAATGCACTGAATAATAATAATAAATATAATAATGCAAAGCAACAGTACAAGCACAGGCAAATGCACAGCCAGGTCACCGGTCTGTCACTTGGGTGGCCACCAGCCTGGGATCCCCCCACTCGACAACTGTGGATGTGGGGACAAACCCCACGGGGGAGAGCCCTGCCCGGCCACACAGAATCCGAGAAGAGTTCGGGTCTGAAGGGACCCCTCCAGGCCACCTGGTCCCGCACGTACCTGGCCGCAGGTCGGGGTACCCCGCTCGCCCCAGGAAGCAGGGGTAGCAGCTCCTCCACAGGTAGCGGTAGTGCTCGCCGGCGCAGCCCGGGATGCCGCCCAGGCAGCCCAGGCACCACAGCAGCGCCCAGGGCCGGCCCATGCCCGCGGCACGGAGCGGGGACCGAGCGGCTGGGAGAGGGGACGGGGATGGAGCGGGGACCGGGAGAGAGGGCACAGAGCGAGCACGGAGCGGGACGGAGCGATGCGCGGGGCGGTGCGGGGCGGCTCGGCCGGGGGGCGGTCCCGCTCCGCCCCCGCAGGTACCGCCGAGCCCGGGAGCGCCCGGGAGCCCCCCCTGCCCGCGGGGGGAGCGCTCGGGACGGGCGGGAGAACTCCCAGCCCGCCCGGGGTTCTGCCCAGCCCGCACCGCGGCCAAAGCCCCGGGATGCCGTCGGGGGGCACGGGGGGACAGACGGACAGACGTCTGCACGGCCCCGGTGCCCACGCGGGGAGCGACGTGACCCGCCCGAGGCGAGGGACCCACCGCGGCACCCCCGCTCCCGCAGCCGGAGCCCGGGCGGATGCTCCGCCGTGAAATAAACCCGCGGATTTGCCCCAAAACAGGGCTGAGGAGGGTCCAGGCTTGCCCAAGAGCCCCAGCGAGCCCACGTCCACCCGGGGCAGCGTGGGGGGCTCCAGGGTTACCCCAAACCGGGAGTTTTTCTCTAGGGAAATGCCCCGTTAGCATCACACATCCCTGAAACCCGCAGATGATGAAACAGTCCCAAACACCAAACCTTCGCTGGGCTGTTCTTAAAATAAACCTTTGCCACCAAATTTAAACTGAAATGAGGAACAGCCACTGTGAGTGCTCCAAAGAAAACCATAATGCTCATAATATTCCCGTTTCCTGCAAGAGGGAGCCTAGAGTTTTATTTTACCTTTTTCATTAAACAAGAAGTAGGAATAGCTTATTGGATTTTCCAGAGGCAAGCTCAAAAGCCTCATTTAACATTCTGGAATGTTTTGAAACAATGTGCTTGCAGGGCTGAGCTGGGGGGAGCGGGCCTTGCTACTTTGGGACATGTTCACAGTATTACTTGGCCATAGTAAAATTCCAAATTAAAACTTGTGGTTTAGGCTGCAATGAATAGCATTCCATGAAAAATTTTGAAACAAGCTGAATCCAGGAAGAAAATAAGGATTTCATGCTATTGCTGCAGCAGTTTCCAAAGGAAGGTGGACTCCAGTCACGAGTCTCCTTTGCTGATCATTCCAAGCAAGAGCAGCTTCCTCATGTTTCAGGGACCACTGCAGCTCGCCTTAATATTCACACAAGGCAACAGCCCACATGCTTCTCATTAATATTTTGACTTCAACAAAAATACCTGACCCAAAAATTTGTCAGTTAAACGTGACCTCTCTGAAGGAGCTGCAAACGTGTGGAAATGGTCTGGAGAAGTCAAGTCTGATGTGCCGCATCCCACCAGCTGCTCGACACACACCTTCCTGGGGCCACCTGGTGGGACTGCCTGAGTGCCCAGGGAGATGCTCAGTGCTGGGGGAGCGACGACACAGGGCACAGGAGGGGAAATGCCACAGGGGTGTTGCTCAGAGGCACCAGAGACTCTGCCTGTGCTCCCCACGTCCCGCAGCTGCCCCAGTGTGGTGCCTTCCAGCGCACCCCGGTGTGCACAGACGTGCTGCTGTCCTGCCAGAAGCCACTGCCAGATCTACCATCTCAAAACACCCCATGGCCAGACACCAGGAGTTGTCCTTGCTGGTCCAGACCAGGTCCAGGGAACGCTGCTCTGAGCATTGACACTGCCACCACTGCCACGGCGAGTGTTGACACGTCTCCTGTTAACGTCTCCAGCGGTGCTGACAGACAGAAATGAACGTTGCCACAGAGCTACGAAAAATGGGTTAGACTGACTTCCTCAGTTCAGAAATGTTATTAAGACATCATTAAATTATCCTTGCCTGGAATGCAGATGGATCAGAGTGAGCTGCTCTCCAAGTGACTCCCTGACTCCTCAAGCACCCAGCAGAGGCACCTTTCCCCTGGCTCCACGACATGGGAATTCCTTCTGCCCAGGCACACGCATTTCCCAAAAAAGAGCACTCCTCCTCACCCTGCACAAACGAATGCAACCTCTATGACAAACTTGTTTAATCCCCTGTTTTCTTAGACTGCAAAGAAGAGACAAGGGTGAGAGGCTCAGACTTTTCCACACAGCTCAGAGGTGCAACACATGCATCAAAAGCACATCAGGCTTGAACATAAACTGAGTCCTGCTTATGTAATAAGTTATGTTTGGCCAGGTCGGAGCCAGCTCGAGCTTCCCTGTCACCTAATTTACTTCAGCTGATTAAGTACTAAGAGTTGGTTTGAGTATGGCAACACATTCCAATCAGCAGCAGGTCGTTACTTCTTCCTGGGGACTGAGCCAGGACAGCACCAACATGCAGAGGGGTCCTTGAACAGCGACCAAGCTGGGCCAAACCTCTGACTCTCATGGAATTTCATTCAGGCTCAGTCTTAGTGTTAATAAATTCTTCTAAGAACCCAAACAAATCAGAGCTGACGATGTGGTCCTTCACAGCTCAAGAGCATGTTAAGTCCTGGAGTTAATTCATCCCTGCACAGACACAGGTCAACAGAAGTGCTGGAATCTTCACCCAAACCCTGAACCATGTTTCTTCTGACATTTGAAAGAGTCTACAGTTAAAAGGAAATGGCCAAAAGGACACCAGGAAAGCAGTTCAGAAACACACAGGAGGTGGAACATGGAAGGGGAACAGAGAGGACCAGGCTGAGGGACAGGGTTTGTGGTTGGGGGCAGAGCACACACCATCACCTCATGTGTGTGCACAGAGCACATGGCACCAGGCTGACAGGGGTATGGGCAGCCCAGAGCTTTTAGTCTTTCCAGCTGAAGAGTTTGAACTCCCTTCCAGACAGGAGTTGTCTTATTCCAAGTGAGCCATCAAGGCCTCCTTGACCCATTTCAAAGGGGATTTAAAGAGGGGAACACTCCCCTAGCAGTGTTTTCTGTGATGGCCATGGCAGGGGTATGTATCACTTCCCTGAACTCACCAGCTGAAGGAATTAAATGAATGGAGACCCCTGCATGCTAAATGGGGTTTATTACACACAATCCTGCTAAAATGGGAATTTTCATTTACTTTCAGAGCTAATGCCCTTGTCCTGCGAAGGCCACAGGAAGCACAAATATGCTTCTCTATGTCAAGTGGTGCTTAGAGGGATAAAATAAACAACAGCTTGTGGGAATTGTGGTTTAGGGGCTGGTTTATGACGCTTTCTAAGAGCTCTGTCCACTGCATCGCTCCATCACACCTGTCAGTGGTGCAGAGCCCTGCAAACCTGAATTCCCCCAGGATCCCTGATGGGCACAGCACTGACTGGCTCCTGCCCAGTTATGAGGTTCAGAAGTCCTCGTGTGGCTGAGATGAAGATGTTTTTCCTTCAAACACTCTCCTACCTTAGAAGCAAGCTCTGGCTCACGGTACTTTCCTGCCTCTCCACACAAAGCTGATGCTATTGCAGAGTGATTTGTTTAGCAAATACTTCAGAGAGGACTCTGGAAGGCTTGGCTTGATGTCACTCCAAGGCAGGAATCAAATCTCAAGGATGAAGCCTGTACACTGCCGACCTCTGAACCCACAGCTCCTCTTCCCGGGCCACCCTCGGGAGAGGTGCGAGGTCCAAACCCTCCCGGCCAGCTCAGGGCTCCAAATATCTGACCCCATGGTTTGCAGCCCAGCCAGCTTTATTCAGGCTCCATCAGAACTCTGACCAAGAAAAGCTGAATATTTTGCAAACTGTAAACATTAGTCAGTGCCTTTTGTCTTCCCAAACTCCCCCGTCTGCACAAACACGGATCTGATCCCGTCCGCTCCTGAAAACATGTGTTAGCATGTGGGGTGTTTGGAGAGAGCTTCTTACCTGATGTTTACATAAAAATTAATGTAAAACTGGTCAGTACAGAAGGGTCCACCCACTGTCTCAGCAGTAGGGCTGATGGAGAAGTGCAGCCATGGGAAGATTTACACTCAAGCAAGATGGGAGCACAGGAGTGAGGCAGCCCAGTGCAAACTCTACCCTCAGTTAATTTAGGGTTTAATCTTCCCTGTGTCCTGCAGACAGGACGAAACCATGCAGGAAAAATGAGGGGCTCCAGAAGGACCATGGCACTCAGTGCCCCCACAGATCCCTGACACCGAGTCAGAGGCGACAAGGCAGAGACAGGGAGCAAATAGCTACAAATAATTCCAAGGATATATGCAAAGGGATTCACACTGCCTTCCCTAAAAATATATTTAAAAAAAAAAGAAGATTGGTTTTTTCCACCCAAAATCCTGAACCTCTTAATCATCAGAGAAGCTAATCCGCATCAGGGGAATTCTGGGGAAACTGGAAATATTTTCGCTTGGCTAAGATAAGGGCAGAGCTGTTTATTTCACACATCTCTACAGTGGTTCAGAGCCAGGAAATACTTTTCAGTTATTTTCAACAAAACAAGACAAATGTACCAAATTGGCAAGAAAGGGACATTTTTCTGAGGAATTCTTTAGTGTCCGAACCGATATCCACAGAAACGACTCTTTCCCCATTCGTCAGCAATCTTTGTTAATTATTTGAATACTTTTGGCCTTCTGCTAAGCAAACCAGGACTGAAAATATGCAAGAGCTCCACCACAAAGCCATGACCATCCAAAGCAACCCCCAGCGTGCCCTGAGCCGGCGCTTTCATGTCACACCAGAGAAAACGTGGGTTTGGGGTTCTGGTCTGGTGAAGGTGCTTTCTCTGATCTGCCAGTTCTGCCTGGAACTCTGATATGCTCAAAAGAATATATCTGGTTCTTGGCTCTGATAAGCAAAGAGCTTTTTGCATTTGTCTGACTCTGGGCTGGCCCAAAGCAGCAGCACTCCCAGGGATGGAAACACTGGGGGGACGGGCTGGGGAACCCCCGGGCAGGGTCCTGCTGTGGGAGCCAAAGAGTGCAGAGCTGGCACTGGGCACTGCACTCACACAGCCCCACCCAGGACCCCCATTTACCCACAAACACCGTGGCCTCTGCCACCTGGCTTTGGAAGCAGGAGGTTTGAAGTGGAACAGGGAATGAGGGAAGCAGGTACAAAACAGGGAATCAGGTACAAAATGATCCCCCTCCCTCCTTGCCCAAACACTCAAGGTACCACTACCCAAAAGGAGGAACTCACACAGATAAGAATACACCATTATCCCAACTTACTGCCTCACTCTGTAATGACCACCCTGTTCACGAAAATGAGAAGACAAAATGTTTTTAACAACATAAATCTGTAGGTTTATAAGTTTTACTTTCTTGTCTCAGAATTATTATCTCTTTCCACTAAAATTCCTTCAAATAAATACACATAAGTACCTTAAACAGCATAAATCCCAGAGGAAACTAAATTAAAACCTTAAAAAAATTAAAATAGTCACTTCATACACATTTTCTACTAATTACTGTAACTCAAATTGAGAATAAAATATGTTCACCTACTGAACCCAGAGATCTCCCTTCCCTTCAGCAGGGTGTGGACCAGACCTTGAAGGCACACGGAGCACTTTTCTCAAATTACCTTTTATTAGAGTGAATGACTAATCACCAGGTGAGAAGGGAGGAATCACCACCCCGTTGTTACCTTGTTACCGGATCACAGGCTCCCTCCCTCCCCTCCTCAGCAGCTCCCATGGATTTAACAACTGGGGAGCCAAAGGAGCCCAAACCTGTGCTTCTGCCCTACCCCTGAAGCATCCTCCATCCTCCCCAAAATCTCCCTGGAAGTCATTAACCAGCACTGGAGATGCTCCCCACCACCCCATCACCATTATTTTCAGTTACAGACCGAAAATCACCCCCAGATTAGGAAATGCCAAGTTTCAGCTGGACGTGTGTAATAGATGGGGCGGTTTCAAAAAGATTTATCACTTGCTGGCAAATTTTTGACATTTGGCACTGAGCAAGGCACTCCAAAAATGTATCTGTGCTTAAGTTACTTTTTTTTTGCTCTGTAAAGCAGCATTTCCTTCTTAAAAGGGAGTAGAAAAATGGAGACAAATAGGGTTTGAAGGCATTTGGGCTGGATGGAAGAAGAATGAGCTGTAGCTGTGCCAGGAACGCGTGTTTCAGCCATACTGTGCTCTGTGTTTCCCTCTGCTACTGCAGATAAATCTGGGTTTTCCCTTGCTCACCCAGAGCTGCCGGAGCGAGTCTCATTCCCATCACTCTCCAGCTCTGCTGCAGACAGAATCCTCTGACCACCTGTGGGGACAGGACCGGTGACAGGGACAGGGATGGTGACAGGGATGGGGACGGGCAGAGTCACTGCCACCCACGGACAGGCTCGTGCAGAGCAATCCCTCCCAGTGATGCTTTTATTCAGCACGAGCCAGGCCCCAGATCGCTCCTGCCATAACGGGAATAAAAGGTGTCTGTGGGCAGCACACAAACCTGTCAAATCGTGAGGAATTAAACGCATTTCCAGCCAAGAGCAGAGCTGCAGAAGGACAGCGATCAAAACAAGGCTGATGGGATCAAAGAGCCCCACCGTTTAATTCCCTCAGCCTCTCCTAACTCGCTCCTGTCTGGGCTCGGAGCGCCCTGACTGCTCGGAAACACCAGACCACGCAAGTTTTGTTTTACTTTTCAGAAACCCCAAGACCTGCTGGAGCTTAATGAAATCCCCGAGGGTTTATATTTGCTTAATCCTCCCGCCGCAGCAACCTGACAGCGTTTGGAGACGGCAGGCAGCTCGTTCCAGGGGCTCCAGGCAGGGCAGGGTCCAGGAGGGAGCCCGAGGAGGGCTGCCTGGCCCTCCCTCACCTGCTCTGCAGCAATAGCTTTGCACACTACAGGTCTTAAAAGTATGGATGCCGTAAGTCCATAAATTCTAATTAGATTTTCACATACTGTAAGTGCCTGAAGTATCTGTTTGAGGAGCAGTGTGTGAAGCCCAGCATATTTGAAGGTTACTATTATTGCTATTATTATCATCATTATCATTATTATGCTTAACTTCTGCTTTTGTATCAAATTCCCTTTAATCTTTTAAATGGACCCAATCTCAGCAGGTTCCCCCTAAACCCTGAGTTTCCCCAGCAGATACAGCGAGGGCTGGAGTTATTGTTGCCTCCACGTTTTGTCAAAATAAGCTTTGTGGTCGGGCTCTGCAAACACTCCTGCAGCTTCCTAGAGCTTGTATTTATCAAAGCATTATGAAACTTCCTTCCTCCATGACCAAAACATGGGATCCATAAATAAAACGAGGAGAGTTCCTCATCCCCCAGCTCACCACAGGCTCCGCATCCCTGCTGGCTGAGGGGGAGGATTTTGCTGCCGTCAGTGTAGACCTGTTGGGCCATCCTGAGTTCTAAGAGCTTTGGACAAAGTCTGTAATTCAAATCCAGCCCGAGAGACTGATCACGGCACAGGTTACTCGGATGCAGCTGCTGTGTCCGGATCACCCCTGTTCAGATCACCCAGGAGTGGAACCTTTTGTGTGATTTCTCAAACCGAGACCCAGCCAGCGCCCCAGAACTCTGCCAGCGAGGGGCTGGTGTTTCGTGTGCTCGGCTGTTCAGCGCTATGAGACACCGAAGGCCTGGGTAGCAGCCGGAGCTGCTCCCAGAGGTTCCCTGCAGAGCCCTGAAACCAAGGCTGGGTGGCCTCAAATCACCCCACGGGCTCCACCAGTACTTGATCTCAAAAGTCACGCACAGGGGACGTCGAGGAGCTCCCGGAGAGCTGCTCCCTGGGAAAGGCTTCTTAGTTTTCTCCAAAGTGCCGTGTAAACACAAATAAATTCAACATGAAACTCCTTCAGGATTTCCGTGAAAGCTTGGTTTCAATTAATCTGTTTGTGAAATACCTACATTTGCTTTTTATT
>JAYRBT010000056.1:4088971-4116856 GCA_036023395.1 Myiotriccus ornatus | reverse complement strand
TGAAACTCCTTCAGGATTTCCGTGAAAGCTTGGTTTCAATTAATCTGTTTGTGAAATACCTACATTTGCTTTTTATTTTTAAGGAAGAGTTAGGAACAGGAAAGAGAATATTGTTCTGAACTTTCACCCACATAGCACATTTTTCCAGATAACCTGTGCTCTTTCAAATCCAAAAATTCTTCCTTGGAAGGATCCCAGACTGCTCCCTGAGCCTCGCACCTGTGCAAGATTTGTTTCAAATATATTCTCAGTCCCCTGCTGAGTCCAATCCCTCTCGAGATCGGGAAGGGCCGGGACTGACTCCTCTGGCCTGTGCATCATCCTCCTTCTGGATGAACATCTGCATCAACGTCCTGTTCTTGTGCCCAGACAGGACAGACTGACAGAAATCTCTTTTTGGAGGAATTACAGGTGAGCCTGGCTTAATCTGAAGGGTTCAGAGCCTCTGAAGCAAGGCTGAACTCCACAGTTAGATCTGCAGTCTTGCATACATACACATAGATATACAGCTCTTACCTGTGATTTTTTTCCCCAAAAAGCCCTAAATAATCTTTTTTGAAGCATTTTTTCCCTATTTTTTTCCCTTTTTTTAGGGAAGTTACTTTTCAGAAGACAAAAAAGAAAAAGAAAAAAAGATAAAAGTTTCTGCATTTTGTTTGAGCTAAAAATAAAAGAAAGGGGAAAAAAAGAAAATTGCTAAAATTTACGCAGACTAAAAGTGATTAAAACTGGGATAATTTTTCTGTAATTCCCAAGGGATAACCCTGCAGCTGTTCAGTGGGAGACAGGCACTGCAGAGGCACAGATGCCGAGCAGAGCAGAGCAGAGATGCTCTATCCCCTCCCTCTGGCCGAGAGGACACCTCACAGACTCCAGCTCTGCACGCTCTCAGGGAGGAGCTGGGGGTAATTAATCCCTGACAACGAGGCTGCTGTAGCAGGTCTTCTGACACGAGCTGTGTTGGGGAAAGGGCTGTGATGCCCCGGGGATTGGAGCTGCTCCGTTGTGCTACCGTTACACCAACCCCTCACCAAGCTCAGCAGTATTCCCCCGGGAATGAGCCCTCCTGGTAACCTCAGGGAAATAAGGGAACACGCCTTGTCCTGCACTAAAATGCAAGGAGTTGAGTGTAGGAATGGCAGGACACTCGAGGGTCCTGCAGGGACTTCTGCGTGGCTGAATTTGGGATGAAAGAGGCGCCTGTCAGTCGTTCCTCTGAAAACGTGCCAAAGGGATGAGCTGCACAATCCCCCCAGTGTTGGGGCTCTGCTGCTTCCTCACTCAGCTCAGCTGAAGTGTGCCAGCACACAGGGATTACACACAAAATCCAGGCTTGGTGGGGGTTTTGTTTCTTTGTTGGTTTTCCTTTTTGTGTCGTTTCCCCTTTCTCCAGCTCAGCACACTCTGGGATTTGGCACTGGAGGATTTCGGCCCCCCTGTCTCCCACGGTACATCCAGGAGATCTGCCAGCAGTGGTGGAAAAGTTGCAAGATACAAAGGTATAACCAAAATTGTGAAAAAGAGAAATTGCAAGGATATATTTTAGATTTTCCCATATTTCCAGAATTCCTACCCATATTCTCCTCCGTACTCATCTAATACTCTATAAACTGAACGTCTTTCCCTGGATTATATCAAATGCTGAGACAACCTCAGCCTGGCTCCTCCTGACCTGTAATAACAGAGACATAATAAAACAGCCATGACAGACAGCACCTCCAGGAAATCTCTTTTTTTTGGAAATAAAAAGAGCCTGTGCCTGATGGATCTGTGTGGTCTGCAGGGAGCAGGTTATCTGTCCCAGCTCTGCAGCGCTCAGATGTCACTGACTGCCACAGGCATTGCTCCTCAGAACCCTTTTTGTTTACCTGTCATTTCTTCCATGATTTCCCATCCAAACTGACATCCATCTCAGCTTTGGGTAATTTTTCAAACACTGCTGATGTATCTGGTCCTTCCTAATTTTTGGTTTATCGTGATCTTGAACCAGATAGGAGGGTGGGGGATTGGGCTCTGCTCCCAGGGAACAAGGGACAGGACAAGCTGTGCCAGGGGAGGCTCAGGTTGGACATCAGGAAGAATTTCTCCCTGGAAAGGGTGGTCAGGCACTGGCAGGGGCTGCCCAGGGAGGTTTGGAGTGCCCAGCCCTGGAGGTGTCCAGGGCAGGCCTGGAGTGGCACTCAGTGCTCTGGGCTGGGGACAAGGTGGGGATGGGGCACAGGTTGGACTGGATGATCTTGAAGGCTTTTTCCAACCTGAATGATTCCATGATTCTTTCTCAGAAGTGACCCAGGGCTGTATCTGCTGTGGCAGGAAGGGCAGCCTGAGGCACTTCTGTGATGCTTGTTAAGACATGACGGTGTAGGAAACACAACAGCACACGTGGAAAGATCACACACACACACACACACACACACACACACACACGTGCCCTGTCTGGATTTTGGGGAGTCCCAGGAGAAGTGGAGTAGGGACCACAGGCTCCCTTTATCACAGTGGCATCATTCCCACACATACCAACTGTGCATGTGCAATCTGAAACCCCTTCTCCAGCGCAAGCCAGCCTTCCCAGAGCGATTGCACTATCAGTTTTGGCTCCCATTAAACTTCTCACAAATATAAATATGTCAGATGGCCAAATAACATTTAATCAATACCACAGTTAGGGCTCTAAATCTTTGGCAATTTAAGAGCTGCGTAAGCGAGTTGACCTACCGTGACCATGAACTCTGCAGGGTTTTTTAATGAAGACTAAGGCATGAAAACTTCTGGAGGGTTTTATCTACTCTTTAAGGTATTTATTTTTTAAGGAAGAGGAAAATTAAGCTCAAATATTTCAGTGGTTCAGACTGGGTAAACACATTTCTCCCCATCGCTTTCCCAGCTGCACAGCCTCCTCCAAGACGAGGGAACCATCCTTCCAGTGAAACCATGACTGGGGCTTCCCAAAACTCCCCCTGACCCAAGAGAGACTCAGAATACCATCTGTGACCTCTTCATCTGCATCTGTCCCACTGGAATATGTGCAAGTACCTGCCAGGTCAGTGTGAGGTGCTGTTCTGGGGGAACATCTGAAAGACAGACCAGCCACGTGGATGTGAGGATACTTCCATACACATAACCTGTGCCAGGTGTCCTCCACACAGCTTCTGTTGAAGGCCAAGACAGAAATTTCCATCAAATGTCCTTACTCCACTCAGAACACACATTTATTCCTATCGGTGATGCACAGTTCCCTGTTTTCTCAGCTCCTTGCCACTTTGTGAATCTCAGTCAGAGGCTGACATCCTCCTCCTCCTGCCCCCTCCTACACTCTGTCACTGGCTTCCACCGAGGTCCTCCCTCCTGACTGCCACACCCAATTTGTTCAGAGCCTGGGCAGTTTTCCACTCGTTCTTCCCCAGGGTCCTCAGGAGCCGGAGAGGTGGGACAGGTAACACCATCCAGATGAGCTGTTTCTTTACTCAGGTCACCCTCGGGCTCCCAGAGCTGCTCCCGCTGGAGTCAGAGGCAGGGCCAGACTCGGCTCAGCAAAGGTAACCTGAGACACTCAACTCCTTCCCTAAAACCGAGCGGACTATAAATACCTCTGCACAGCACGGAGAATTCCTCTTTGACACGTTGTATAATGGCTGCAATATAAAAGTATACTGCGCTTGGCAGCCCCTCCAAGGCTCTCCACGGCTTCCTTCGGGAGCTCAGTGCACTGCCTGGGCTTTGATGAGGTTTTTTTTCCACTGTGTAGCCAGATCTGTATTTAATGGGCAGACGGGAAGATGACTCTCCTGGGAAAGAACCTCTCTTAGAGAGAAGGTAAAGAGACTTCCTTCAAAGTTTCCAAGCCTTTGAGGTGACCTCAGCTCCGCGAGCTCAGGGAGGCTTTGCCAAGGCTGAGCGTAGGGAGGTGTGTCAGAGGTAGATTTGTCCTGTTATTAATTGCTTCTCTCAGCACAGCCCATGTCAGGACAAAGCTCTGTGCTCACCTGTCAGCTGCTGATGAGATTCACACAGAACTAGGGACAAGAATTAGCAAAATCTGGTTGGAGGGTTCAAAAGAAGCAGTGCTGCATCAGGCCAGGCTGTAAAGGGCTCAGACATGCTCTGGGCAGCAGGAGGTCTGGGCTCCAGGTACATCCCAGCCTCTCTGTGCTGCTTCCCACGGCCAAGGCACGTAACCTGCCATTCCCATTTCTCCTGCTACACATCCAAAGGCACATCTACCTCACGAGTCCTCCTAGCTGTGATGCCTAATGCATGGAGCCTGTCAGTGCCTCTACTGGCTGCTGCATGCACGTTGCTCATGTCTGGACCTGACTGGGGAGACCAGGCTTGGCACTGCACTTCCAGGAGCAGCAATGACAGAGGAGAAGGCTCTGCTACCAGACTGAGAGGTACAGGCATGGCAAGAGTCAGTTTGACACCCAGATATTTCACCTGCCAGCCTTAAACTTACTCATCTGAATAGGAAGAAGCTCCAGGAGCCACGCTCTATTCCAAAGGAATCCTAAACCAGCATCTTTCAAAGTGCTGAAGCATTGACTGGCAGCTGCTCCCTCCAGCCAGCTCCCAGATTTCGGCTGGATCAGAGTCAGGCGCTGAAAGGCCGTACAGAGGATGATGATCTCGTGCAGAAGGGTCTGCCCTCTGTCTGTGCCCAGTCTTTCCAGGCACTTGGCAGCCTCTGGGGTGTATGTGACACCGAGGCAGTGCCCACCTCTCTTCTGAGGCCGCTGGCTCGGCTGCCAACACACAACGGGCAGTTCGTGTCTTACGCTGGAAAACTGGCACATCCCTGGGAAAAAAGAGTCTTCTCCAAGTCTCTTTGTCTCCATATAATTAAGCTCAATACAACAAAGCATCCAAGGCGGGGGAGCATTTAGGAAGGTTCTCAAGAGCCACCGTCACAGTTACAGCACAGGAAGGTCTGTGTAAAACTACTGATCACTGATCTCGTTATCTCTATTTCCCTACAAATGCCCCTCATGTTCCCAGGTGCACAGTGGGTGTCAAGAGTAAGAACCTTGGAAAATAAATGGAAAAAGTTACAGTAGCAAATGGCTTGTTTATGCCATAATTGGTATTAGGTAATTAATGGCAGGATGAACATCACAGTGCTGCTGGAAACAAAAAGCAATGCTGGGTAAAGAGCATTTAATGAGCACGTTTTATGTCGTCCTCAGCAAGTTTACTGCCAAGCCACAAAAGACATTTATACACACTCCCTTTGTCTCTAATGAAAGGGTCAGGGCTACTCGCTTCTGGGGAAATTCACAAGTTGGTTTGTTGTTGTCTTTTTTTTTTTTAAAGCATAAATTGAACATTTTAAACTGGAAATTCACCTCCTCGAAGGAGCAGTTGTGTAAGGTGGGAGAGGTTTGCTGGGCAGGGCTGGTCCCAGCAGAACCAGGGGCAAACCAAACACCCCCCCTGCAGAAAGATGGGGTGCGGTGTCCGCAGTCCCAGGGACCTATTGTAGAGCTCCAATACCCAGATATGCCAAATATTTGACATTCCAAAATCTACACTATTAATGAGGTGAGATCCTGAGCAGCCGGGGAAAAAGAAGGCGGAAATAATGTATTTTTTTTGCCAGGAGTCAGTTCTCTGCTGTGCAGTCCAGGGCAGATTCCCAGCCCACATGGAGGGGGATAATGCCTAAATCATTTGAAAGCAGAAAAATTACCTGGTCTGCTGCTTCCCAGAACTCTTTTTCTACATCTGTTTCTCCTGCACGTTTCAAACACCACCACCCTGTGCTGTACATCAGCAAAGGTCAAAACCAATGTGCTGCTCAGCAGAGGTGCTGCATTTCCACCCACAGAACGTGTCAGCGTGGCAGAACCGAGAATGGTGGTGCAGGTATCCCCAACACTTGCCTTAGAAGGGGTCCAGGTCCTTTTCCCCCCTATCTCTGCACCTCTGCTGCAGGAGTACGGTGGGAACAGCTCAGGAAAGGGAATCAGGACCCTTGTTTTCCTTAAAATGAACTTTTTTTCTAGGTTTCATAGAAAAAATGACCTTGCAGACCATTTCAAGCAGGGAGTTTGCTGAAGTGTTCCATCTGGGAAATAGACAGGAAGGAATGGACTTGCAAAGACCTGGAAAATAGTATATTCACAGAACTCAACAAGTGTCCTACAGCGATGCATCAAACACATGAAACCTCACAGAAAACTCAGATTCCTCCTGATGAAAAGCCTGGGTAAATGTGAACATTTTCCTAATTAATTTATCCCTAACTACACCACGATCATTCCTTATTCCTACTTTTTAACCATTTCTTCAGTATGAAAACATGCATTTTTAAGGAGCATGTCCTGTTACACCAGAGACCACAAAGTAAAAATCCATGTCTTCTTCTCACATAAGTACAAAACCATCTCTGGCATTCTTTCACTTAAATCCTTGGAGTTTTCTGAGGACTCATTTTGCAAGTTAAATGTAGAACACAATTTTCTGGGCAAGTTTATCAAGGCAAACCCTGAGCGAGCTCCTGAAAAAAATGCAAATCCCCATACATTATTTGTCTTTGCCACATGTGAATGGTTTGGGCTGCACAAGCTAAAGAGCGGCCTGACAGCATCTGAGATAGCAGGAAATGGTGGGAATTCAAGCTTCTCCTGATGAAAACGTCCAGCAGAGGAAGCGATGGACAATCTGCAGCTGGTAAGGAGAGGTATCTCCTAATGACACACATCTGGCGTCCATCAGCCCCACATCTGCGGGGCTGAAATCCAACACGCCTCACACAGCAGTGGTGTGCCAGGGAAAGGCACAGTCCCCTCGGATTCCCCTCAGCAGCTCAAGGCCCTCCCGCCCCCTCACCCCGAGCACAGCGCCGGCCCGGCGAGGGGAGCCCAGCACCCCACTGGCCACGGCCCTTCTTACACGGGGCTCTGAACTCTGACACTCGGTTCAGGACCGTGAATCACAGAACTGACTTCCATCATCCGTGACTCGAAACGGCTCCTGGCCAGAAGAGCTGCTTTGGACCTCTGGGAATGGTCTAGCCCGTCCTTAGGCAAGGCATATAAATCTCTAAAGGAAAATAGTCCCTATCTTAGCGGGCAAGCGTGGGCTGTTCCTCCTCGTGTATCAGCAGAGCCCATCTGCAGCAGGGTCCCACCTCAGTCCAAGGCTGTGGCTCTGCCACCTACAAGGCCACTGGGAGAAGCCACAATTGAAGATATCTCAGAAAGGCAAATGCATTTAGTAGGGTGAAAAACACCAAAACCTGCTTCCACTACAAACCCACTGGTGGCCACTGGTGGGGCTGGACCAGCCAAGACAGAGCCCAGCAGTGGTGACAGTGCCCAGAAAGCTGCAGCATGCCAGGCTTTCCAGGGCTGTGTTCCAGGGTAAGTGGAAAGTAAAGCCTCCGTGGCCAGTGGGAACGTGGAGGGGTTCCAGAGGGCCCACAAACATTGAAGCATGCAAAGGAAAACTGCCTACACACTTACATGCAGCACGTGTGTCGCTGTCTGCAAGCTGTACCACGAGAAAGTGAAGTTCCATAAAATTGAAGCCTGTCTGATTTAAACCTCTGGAGAGGTTGATTAAACCTTCTGGAGGGGGAATCCTCTGAGCATCTTCCCAGGAAAAGATATTTGTAATAACTGGAATCTCAACATGTGTATGTTTCCTGGATTATTACACCAATTACACTGTAGTGCTGGGCCCAGGAGAGGAGACCGACTCAAACACAACAAACAAGGCAAAAATTAAAGGAAAACCTGTTGCTGAGGTGAAGAAAAGGCATTTCAGAGGCTGCTTGAAAGATGTTATCAACTGCTAGAGAACATGGCTTGGAAATGATGCCTTGGAGAAGGCAGCACTTAACGAACTAAAAAAATGTTTTCTCCAACCTTTCCAAACCCAGAAACGCAAAGCAAAACATACCAATGATTTATTACAGACCAGGCTGTGTGTTTAAGCATAAATTAATTCTAGAAATCCCAGGCAGCTTTGCAGCAATCTTATTGTTCCTGCTTTGGTCCTCACTCCTCTCTCACTCACCAAACCACCTCTTTGGGTTGGAACCTGTCCCTTGTCCCCATGGCCAGTGTGGCTCACACATCACTGATTTTCAGCAGATCCTCAGAAAACAACAGAAGATTCAATGAATGTCTGGACTTGATGATCTTAGTGGTCTTTTCCAAACCAAAGTGTCTGATGATTCGATCACAGTCAGGGAGTTAAACTGCCCCGTGTCATTTCTCTCATGTGAATCCACTAAAGTCCTTAAGATTTTAATCTCTTTCACCCATGATCATGTTCTCTCTCATTGCAAGAAACCAGCAATTGGTGAGGAATTATGAGGGTGGGATGTCCCTTGGCTACCTGACCAGGGGGGTGGGCTCACCCTCTCCAGAAACAATCCAAGGATTCAGCATTAATTAATTGAGTTCACTTGGCATTCGTGTATCAAATCCTTCTTATTACCAATTACACGATGGGATCCCCAGTGGTGCACTGTTAGACTGGAGTGCTTTGCATTGCTTGAAAAACAATCCACTCTCCTCTCTGAATGTCCCTTGACTCACCTCCGTGCTCACAGTCTGGCTTTCAGCAGATGGTTTACGGGAGGAAAACACCCCGGGCGGATTTCGCCGCCCTCGAAGCCGTAAAGCCCCGCGGACCCCACGCTCAGCCCCGCAAGTCGCTGCGGTTTTCCAGCCACAGCCCCTGCTAATTGGTCACAGCTGGCTGCAAACCTCCACGGAAATCCTTCAGGGAGATTAGAGCCGGGGCTGACACGCGGCCACGGGACCGGCACTGCCGTGACGGAGGAGGCGGCCACAGGAGGTGCCCGGGGGTTCAGCCCTCGCGGAAGGGAAGGCAGCGCTTTGAAGAGGCCGTCCAGCACCTCGCATGACTTGGCCCAAGGTACCAATCCCCCAAACAAAGTGGGGATTTTGTCTTCTCCAGGTGGCACAATAAGCCATTTCCTTCCAGGTTTTCTTACCCTCAACATATCTTAGTGTGATGAACAATAAAGATCTACATGGATGTTTCAAACCAGTGCAATGTCAGTGAGAAGATTCCTCTCTCACTTACTTGCCAGAACCTAAGCAGAGGGCTACAACTCATCCAAAGGACTTGAGCCATATATTTTCTTTCACCCAATATAATAATCTCTTTTAAATGATCACGAAATCCTTAATTCTTGAGTTCAACCCAAGGAAAGCTTGAAAAGAACAAAGACAGCCGTATTTCAAATCCACTAAAGCCCTTCAGATTTGGGACTGTTTCGCCCGTTATCGTGTTCCTTTAAACAAATGGGCAGCAGCATTTCTGCCTCTGCACAAACTCCATCACTCACCGACAGAGCTGGACAACTTTACACGTGAGAGTGCACATCCAAAAGGCTGTGTGCTGTACTCCAGTTCACCTTTAGAAAACAAATCACATGAACTGTGAGGTTACTCATGGAGTAATTGCCCTGCAGTTACATCCAGGCTGGAGACTGGCGATGGTGCCGTGTTTGAGGAACGTCTCAGTGAGGGACGCTGGACCCCAACTCCCCCCATATACAAGCCCCAGGAAACTTCTTTTGCAGCTGCAGCCCCAGCTGTTCCCCCAGCCCCGGCATATTTTCCCTTTTCTTCCACACTCTCTTCACAAAAGATGTTTTTTTAACTGAATAAGCCCCTACATCGCCTTGGCGTGTTTCCTCTCGCGGACCTTTTCAAAGAGCTCAGCGCTACCTGTTTGCCAGCTATTAAATACCGACCGCTTGGCTGATGGACAAGCCGATAGCGCAGGACACGGCCGAGCTCTGCACAAACCGCCCTTGTTCCACTGCCTGCCTGAGCCAAAACGCAAGAAAATCCCAGCAGGAATCTCCTCTGGCCTCGGGCTCCTCTCCCCTCCCAGCAGAAGGCTAACCTTGTGAATCAGGAGGCTGCTTATAAATAAAAGTATTCAGACTTCTTGGCTGTTGGAAAAGTGCTCTGCTTAATTTAGCCCTGGTATTATGGACCATGGATTCTCTGCAGTGAACTAACAGCTGAAGAACAATTGCAGCGATTTAATCCCACAAATGGATTTTAAATTGGCCTCATGAACCCAAGGAAGCACTGAACACAGTATCTTGCTACCATCATTCTGAAGTCAGCACTGGGGGGGGACCCCTTGAACTGGGGAAGTCACCCAAGTCCAAACAAGGGCTGTCACCCATGTCTCTCCATCTCAGAAAGAACACCTGGCTGCTGCACCCAAGAAAAGGCTACAGGTGCTTTCCTTTGCTTCCAGAGTCTAAACCCTTCCCATTTTGACTTCCAGCACCTTAGAGCGTTTCGCAGTCCGGTGTTTCTCTGGGACAATTGCCTCCAGCAAACCCCTCTCTCCCAGCCCTACCACACCCAAAGGCTTCCAACTGAACAGCCCGGAGAGGTTAGCAGGAGAAATCGGGTCATTAGTCAGTCAAACAACGCCGAGGGCACATCAAATGTTCTGTAAATGAGGGCAGTGCCATAAAAGAGACAGTAACGGTCTCCTGAAGCGGCGGGTGACAAAGCCATTTCAGCTGGCCCCAGAGCACAGACACTAATCACAGCCCTGCTTGCTGACCTCTCCTTTGTGCCAAGCTAGACGAGATCTGGGCTGGCCGATGCTTCAAAACGCAGACGGGCTAATTAGGAAGGGTCCCGGCCCCCGGCACGGCGCAGTTCCCACATCAGAGCCCCCCGAGCCTGAGTGTTGCTGAAACGATCCACTCTGCTGGGAAGTTTCCAGTAAGCGAGCAGTGACGCCGAGCAGCTGATTTGCAGAACAAGATGCAAACAACAACCACCTTCAGACCCCCTGTCCCCTGGCCGGACGGTCAGTGCCCCCACACGCACACAGAGCTCGCTCTGCCGCGCTCACTCGGGTCCAACGAGTCCACCAACACCGGACCCCAGAGCGCTGGGTGGTCCGAGGATCCCCGGGAAGGCCGGGCAGGCTTGGAGCAGAGCCCAGGCTCCCCAGCACCCCCTCCCTCCCAGCAACAAGCCTGCACAGAGAGGTCATTTACGTCCAAGCTCCCACAAAGGAGCTCCTAAAAGGAGCCTCAGCCCAAACGTAGAACACTCCATTTACAACCCTTTCATCTACCAGGGGTGGAAGATAACAAAGGAGTTCGGGACAACCCGGCTGCTTCCTCGGCTCAGGAGCAGTCCCTGTGGTCACGGTAATACTGCTCAGCTCAACCTCTGCTCCATTTTGCTGCCAAGCAAAGCCCACCTGATGGCAGGCAGGCAAGGAGAGGGGAGGAGAGAGATCAGCACCTGACAGGGTCAAAAAGCCACCGCGAGGCAAGAGGCAACAGAACAGGCGAGGAAACACGGACGGGTACGCGCGATGTGCCACAGACCTTCCTGCCAGAGCTTGTGCGGCCCCATCCAGGGCTCTGCCTTCGCAATGGGGTGATTTAACGCAGAGGGTGCACGAATGTTATCCCTGTCAGCAGCTCAGGAGACCAGGAAGGACAGCATCACACCCGGGGAACCGAGCGACGGGGAACCGCCGGCTCCCCAGCCAGGGTAAACACGGGGCTGCTGCTGCTCGGGCTGGCCAGCAAAAACATCCCATGCTGAAAGGTCTGATAGGAGTCTGGCCAGGACGGGGAGCGTCCTGCCTCTAAAGCAAACACATCTGTGTTTCTTTCCACAAAAGAAAAGCGATACCATTCGGATCAGGCACAGGTTTCTTGAAGACAAATGACACCATGGAACATCGCTGTGGAGCAGCTTTGCTCACACAGGTATTTTCATGTTCTTCTCACCAAACAGCCTCAACCTGCTCATATCCAGAGTCACTCCAGTGCTCCACAACTCCATCCTGGGGAGCTATTTCTCAAGGAGGTTCCATAATCTCATATACCAGCATAGTTCCTTTGATAGGTGACAAATGAGGAAAGAACAAACCACTGATGAGATGTCCACCCCCAAAGCAGCCTCAAGCCTCCTATCCTATCACAAAAATCCAGCACAAATGTTGATTAATGAGCACCAAAGCCACAGAGTACTTTTAAGAGTGCAAGAGATGATGAGAATCCAGACATTTGTCAGAGAAAGGAACAGATGGTAAAGATGGATGGTAAAGGAAAAAGTCTTATTATTTAATTTGCTGCTATAAATCAGCATCACCTAAAGATGATGTGAGCAATCACTACTGCCCTGTACCTTGCAGACTCAGAGGGAGGAGGGGGACAACAGTGTTCTCCAACCATCTACACAGCACAGGGAACCTTCCAGCTCTTAGGGGTTGTTTGCTATAGAATATCTTGTTCCCAAACCAGAACATCTGTGAATTACCAAACAGAGGAAACTCAATAACCTTCAAGAGGGAGATTGTATATTACACCAAGGTTAATTAAATACAGCTTAGCAGCCCCAAAACACAAGATACCACAACGCTGCTTTCCAAGGTGGCAGCTCGTTGCCACACTGCCCCAGGCCCAGCCTCCTTCCACGGGCCATGACCCCAGGGTTCCTTTGTTTGACCCAGCTTTAATCAGCTTCCTTCTCCGATTCCAGCAAATCCCGCTGCGGATGGCAGCCAGGAATAAAGGCCACTGTACAGAGCGGGGCTGCGTCTCGCAGCAAGTCATGATAAGCATTTCCTTTCCAAACATCCAAGCTCCCCAAACATCACAAAAGCCAAGAGCAGATTATTGGAATTTTGCAGATAAAACAATGGCTAAGATAAAACATAAATAAATCAGGGCATCCCTCACTCTTTATCCTCTCCACTTCCAAATTAGAGGGAGAATTTGGCAAGGCTGCTTACCGTGCTGGCAGTGAGGTCCCTGGAAGCCAGAGGAGCAGTGACAGAGCTGTGAGGATCCCTCTCGGCAGCTTCCACCATTGAGACAAACCCTGTAACCACAGGCAGCTGCAAGGAGGAGGGAGAGGATGATTCCAGCACTCACCATCAGAAGGGCACGTGCACTAACAAACAACCATCACTGATGACATGCCCACAGCCCCAGAGAATAGTTGAATAGTTATAAACCCACTGCTGAACCCGTTTTGAAGGTGTCTTGGTTGACAATGCAGTGCTTAATACACAAAGTCTCAAAATGCAGGAGGAAGGAAAGTCCCTCAGGGAACGTCTCAGGGCTCGCCTTGAAGCGTGGCTAAGTGAGGACTGACAGGAAAACATCAGAAGGGTTGTTGGTGAAACCATGGTTTTCCAGCCAACAAGTGGGTAAAATAACTCGTGCTGAACCATATCAGATCTTGTGGCAACAAATACAAGTTACTTATTTTTGAAATTGGAGGGATCTTTCTAGAACAAAAGCACTGGGAGCCGCTTCCACCTCTCGGCCGGGCTCTCCCGGAGCTCTGGAAACCCCAACGCGGCGTCACCTTCGGACGGCCCGGAGGATGACATGGAGCTAAACTGTAAGTAAGCCTGAGCAGCCACGTTTCTCTGTTCTCACCCAGCGGAGTGTAAAATGGACACAGAGACAGAGAATGCTCAATTAGGCTTCTGAAATCCACCTTTCCAAATCATCTACATAAATCCACAAACAAGGTTATGTTTTTCCAGGGAAAGTTGTATTTCTCGTAACTCATGAAACACGGCCCATGGTTTATATTTCCCACTGGGAAAGGCTGATGTCAAAAGGAGAAACGTTGTGAACAGGGATGCTGTCACGTGTGCGGTGCTTTGTCGGAGGGTAAGGATGCAGAACAATCTCCCATCTTCCTTTTAAATCCATTTAAAGATTCGGACAATGAAATTTTCTCTCTGTTCACTGATCTGGACATAGCTGCACTGCCAGCCAACTCCTCTTTTCATTCTTTCTCCCACACCTGCTCTTTTCCTTTCCCTTTTCATTGGACAAACTGTGACAAACTCCAAGTGATGGGACTGTTGGAACACATCTCTCAAAAGCCGTGGCAAACCGGATAATGTGGAGCAGAGAGAACCACCTGATGACACAGTGCTGGTTCCTGGTCCAGCAGCTCCCACCCCTGCTCAGCCCAGGCTGGACTGTAAAGAGCCCAGGGCTAAGAGAAGCCATGGGGACCAATTTATTGCAGCTTGATGCATCCCAGGAAGGAACACACTGCAGCCACCAGTGGTGCCACAGTCACTGGTGCTCAGAGCCCTCGGCTCAGTTACCAACCGAATGGACAAAGCTACGATCAAATTGCAGCCCCCCTGTGATATGGGACCACCTGGAAACAATTCCAGGCTCGCTGGGCCGAGGGTCCCACACGCACACTGGCTGTGCTGGCTGCAGCTTCTCCCTCCTCTTTGCAAGCTGGGAGCCCCCCTGGCTTCTCTTCCCATTCCAGCTAAAGCTGTAAGTAATTAGTGACAGAAAAAGCAGGTCTGTGATTACACATTTCATTTTGTGTCATTATAACTGGCACCCCGCGCAGCCTTCAAAAATGGCTCCAAAATTCTTGGCACAAAATACCCCACGCCGGCTCCAAAACACTAATTGTGCACTCAGAAAAAAGGGATCACAGATGGAAACAGAGCAAGGAAGGGGCTGCGGGTTTGGGGCACGTTGGCAGGACAGCTTGTGCACACCAGGACATAAATCTGCAAAGTTATCAATTGTCAAAGACAACTGAAAACTTTAAGGCATCCACAGGAAATCTGAGCTGGGAAAGGGCAGGGATTACCTTCACAAAAGGAACCCAAAGCTGGTGGGTGTCAACTTGTCACGCCTGAAAAATCTGTTCCAACCTACTGTACATGGAAATGCAATAACCACAGTACTGAGTTCCCACTATTCTCCTCCCACCATTGAATCCCCCATGCATCAAATATTGGCTCTGTTTTTTCCTACAGGAACACAATTGACTTCCTAATTTCTCCTCTGTGCTAAATCCTGCTCCTGGCTCACACAATGCCTTCCACCGAGCCTGTGCTGACTGGGGAGGTCTTGTGCTAAAGGAGGTTTTGTGATTAGGGATATTTTGTGAAGGTTTAGGTGAATGTGCCATTCTCCAAATGTGCATGTTTTCCATCAAAACACACTCTTCTTGCCAGACAGAGCTACGTACCTGTTTCAAGGACCTTTGTTCTATCACTTCTTCGCAAGCACCCTGGGTCAGGCACAGCCACGGGCACAGGAGCTCCCTGTGGATCACCCAGCTCCAGCTTGTTCCAAGCTTGTTCTCTCACTGAGAGCCAAACTCCCCAGACTTTGCACCTCTGATGCACTAGAGCTGAAATACTCGAGCCTCAGCGCTGGCTCTTTTAAGGACCTGATAATTTCTCAAATCCCCCTTGCAAAAGAGAGGATGATTTATAACACAAAGGTAGCATTGAAACTCAAACACTCATCCCCCTGAAATAATGAATCCGTGCTGAAATGCTGCTTCACAAAGCCAGTTATCTTCTCATCTAACGCTCCTCATGGCCACGTCTCCCTGGGGACTGCAGTGACCCCGTATCAATCCCGTGCTGGCAGAGCTCTGGAACCTGGGAAGCTCTTTGCCAAGCTCAGCCGAGCTGTGACGCCTGCTCTGCCAATATTTCCCTGCACGGCGGGGCAGGAACAACTTCCCCTCTGCAGGTGTGTGCTAAGGTGTTCTGGGGCTGCAGTCTCCAGGTTTTCCCAGCTCTAGTCATGGGAGAAGGACTGTCTTCTCTTTTAGTCCTTCCCTTCAGGCCTCATCACCACAAGACAGAATGGACTGCGTGGCTAAATTGAGAGTGGCTTTTTTTCCCCCCAGACCCTTCACCTTAATCACCTAAAACAGAGACCTTTGAGAGGGTCCCAGCAAAGCCCAGCCTGGATCCAGAGTGCACAACTTGCTGGCAGCGCCGGCCCTCGGAGCAGCTCAGCGAGACCCGAAGCACAACAATGGAAAATATTAGAAGCAATTTCAGCGACACAAATCAGGGGTTAGAAGACAGGGGTGTTATTCTTGGCAGTGCCCCAGATTTCCTGAATGAGCCGGACAATTCCCTGCTCTGTGCTTCAGGCTGGCACATACCGAGTGGAAATCATAATAACCTACTTCCCAGCCCGGGGTCGGGGGGAGTTGTGGGTCTCCCCCTCTGTGCCCTCCAGGCCTCCTGCAAATGAGCTCCTCATTCAGAGCGACAGAGTTTAATGCAATGAAATTTGGGAAAAGGGCAACGACACTGTTCAGGGAAACAGGAAAGAAAGGATGAATTACACAAAGCACCACTGCCTTGTGCTCAAAGGCCAGGGAATGTCCTCAGCAAGGATTTAGTGAGGTGGGGTTCTTGGGAAGTCAGAGACATTAGACTGATTTCAAAGGAAGAGTGAAGGACAAAAGCATTTCTCCTGCAGTGTCTGGACCCACTGAGGTACAAGATCCCCCGTGGGCAGAGATGGGCTGGTGTGCCCCCAGGGAGCACAGGGAGGATCTTTAACCAGCACTGGGCTGGATGGCAGGCGAGGGGTTCAGGAGTTCAGCCACAGCACTCCCAGCTGCACTCCCAGCCCGAGCAGGAGCCCGTGGTCCCTGCAGGAGTGCGTGGCCAGGGCAGAGCCCTGCACCTCCTGCTCAGCTCACAGACCACTCTGCAGACATGGCTAGGCCACCTCCACTAAATCTGGTAATGGTCTCCTCTTCAGCCTCTGTCCAGCTCTCCTTGGAGCCCTCCTGTCTCACTGTGTCCCTCCTGAAGGTGGCAGGGGCTGGCCCAAGAGCACAGACGCACTGTCTGTGGCTGAACTCCGGCTCCTCCACACACATCAGGAGTTACAGGCTCAGTGGGACTCTTTTCAACATCTTGAGCTCAAAGTGGAGATCACAGGGATTACCAGACACACAGGCCCCTCATCCTAATCACCAAGAGCTTTACCTGTGTTACTGAACCCAGGTGGAATTTAAGTAGCATCTCAGAGGCCACTTGAAGCCAAGCAGCTTAGTCTGAAAGTTAAACTATCAGCAATCAGGCAGGGAAAGAACCTGATGCCATCCTAAAAATGCAAATGGTGCCTTGACTTCTGACCTTTCTCCTTCCCAAACAGATGCATGCTCCAGGACAGAGGGCAATGGAAGACAACAAGCCCTCACCTTTCTGCTACCAGCAGAAGAGACAGGACGAAACACAGAACCCAGCCAGACTGGGGGCACCCTGCAAGGGCTGACAGCCTGGCTGTCACCATTTCAGAGGACACAGGAGCAGAGGAACAAAGCCAAATATTCTCTGAGACCCGTGAGATTTTTGTTTCTGTGAAATTTTCCAATCTCTTTCCAAGCTATCTGCTCCCAGCAGAGCTCACACTCTCCTAGTACTGCCCTCACAGCTCCATACTGGCCATTTCCTCACCTGTAAGTGCTTAGAGACTTCAACCTGCACGTGAGGAAGAGGAGGACACCCCAGTTTTGCCTCAGCCTCCATCCTAAGCTGAGAGTGAGTACACTCAGTGCAGTAGTTGCTCCTTTCTTCCAGGCACCGAGAGCCCAAACAACTCACCTGAGCTGGTACCCACGAGGGTGCTGGCATTCCCATCTCATAAAGGTATTTACCATCACCCTCAGTGTCAGACACTATGGCATGTTGCACAGGAGCCTGCAGTGCTGAAATGTTCCCCTCCTGTGGGTTGTTTTTTTTATTTTTAAGGAAAGGTGATGACCAGCCCAGCATTTGGAGCAGTGAGGAGCTGCTGGAGAGCAAGATAAGATGTCCTCACTGGAGAGATTGCCCTGCACGGTGGCAACAGCCCTAATTAAACTGTCAGCAGCGATGCCCTTCCCCTCCTCAGCACGCCTGGAACACAATCAGTGATCTCTGGAGCCAGATAGAAGGGCCACAAATCCCGTGGACATGTTTTGGCACAAGAGCTTTGTGGCGTTCAGCAGAGCTACAGCAGCAAGTGCAGGCTGACTCCAGGCTGCTGCACACAACCCAGCACACCCTGTGTCGTACCCAGCACCCTGGCCGTGTGCCCCTGCCTCAGCACCTCGCTCATGTTCACTGCCAAACCCCTGCCAGGCCTTCCTACACCCTCCCCTGCTCCAGAACACGCCTGTGCTGAGGCCAGAGCCACCAGCAGGAAAAGTCATCACATCCCTGCAAACCAACAGCCAGGAGCTCCCTGGGACGAGGGTTTAGTTACACAGAGCACAGACACGTTTCCCAGGACAGTCTGTGGATCGGGACAGAAATCCCAGCCTGGGGCACCAGCCACCCCACCAGGGCAGGGCAAAGCCGTCCTGTTTGACCACGGAATGCTCCTCCAGCTGCTGCTTGCAGGGGTGTGGAATCAGGGAGCACGAGCCCCACTGCCCCCCTCAGCCCCTAACCCGGTGGCTGCTCTCCTGCTGCTCTCAGGGGGTTACAAGATGATCCACAGAGCAATGTCACTTGAGTTTCTGCCTCAAGCAACCCCTGGAAGTGCCCCTGCCTGTGCTGGGGGCCTGCAGCACTTGAGATACTCATTTTTCTGTCCCAGAAACGAGGTTACAGCACGTCCTGGTTGTGGAGTCAGTGGTATCCAACCAGGCTGAATGGCTGAACAGAGACAGAGCTCACAGCTCTCGAGCCACTTCAACCCCCCCAGCAGCTCAGCAGTGGTTCCTGCACAATTTTTTGAGCTGGTGTCACTCTGCTTTCATCCCTTTCCTCCTTACTCCAGCCCAGCCCTGCAGGGAGCAGCCCAGGAGAACCATTCCCAGCCCAGATGATGAGAAGGATGAGTTCAGAGCGTGCCCTGAGCAGCTTTATTTCCTTTTCTCTGCTTCCTTCCTGCATGGAATTACTCACTTCCTTGGCAGGAAAAATCATTACAGAAGGTGCTTTGCTGAGTTCAGCTGAGGTTATTATCTGCTCACTCACAGGGGGTTATGGGGCACCCCTGGAGCTTCCTCTGCCCAGTGCGTTGCTCTCCTTTGCTCCAGGCTTTGGAATAGGAAGAATAAAGACTCGTTGCTTCACACACCTTTTTCTCCCTTTTTTTGGCTCACAATGGAGCTGCCCATGGCTGGGTGACACTCAGCTCTACACATAAGCTCAAATAAACCTTTGCTTGACTCCAGAGAAGGGTTTTCTTTGCTCTCAGCGTCTCAAAAGCACAGTTTCCAGTTAAATGTTTCCCCAGCTGGATGTGGCTGCAGGGTTTGGGGGAAGGAGCCGGGAGCAGCAGAGCAGCTGCCTCCTGTGTCAGGCAGGGAAGGCTGGAGGGGAATGGGAATGGGGGGCCCATGGGGACAAAAGTGCCTCTGCCTCCTGCAACAACAGCATAAAATCATCTTATAGACTAATATTTGCACATCCCCAGCCTGACTCATGTGCAAACCTGAATACATATCACAGCTTCCCACACAGCTGGGAAGGAGACACTTCCATGCCTGCTTGGCAGAGAATTGCACTAGAGGAGAGCAGGAATCCAGCCAGAGAATCCCAAAGGCTCAAGTTCTGGGTCTCCACTCCAGACCCGAGCAGTGCCACTCCCCCCATGGCTGATTCTGCAACATCCCTTGCTGGATCCCACCATCCTGAGCCCAGGACTGCCCTCTGGATATGGGAGGAAGCAGGTAAGGGGTGGATGCAGAGATCCCAAACCTCTCACAGGGGCTCAAACTCACTGAGTCTTAAAATAACAGACCCAGCCCCCAACACACACACACCTTCCCGCAGGACTTTCCAAAGTTTCTGCCAATGGCGCCATTTGAAACACCGGTTTGGGCTTGATTTTAAACATTTAGTAGCACTTGGCAAGTGGATAAATGACTGGGACCCTGAAACCCTTTCATGCTGCAACATGGAAATTCTCCAAAAACAGAAAGCAACACACGGCGCTTCCCGGGAAGCCAGAGCAGAATCCCTCTGATGCACAGTTAAAGGAAATTAAAATAATAATTATAACAATATTAATAGTAAAAAAGAAACAGAAAAAATACAGCAAACAAACAAACAAAAACAAACAAAAAACCCAACAAACCAGCAGTTCTTGTTAAAGACATTTAAAGACACTTTTACAGTGTTTACTGCAGGCCCAGGAGTCGAAATGAGCACCCTCAGCCGAAAAGTAAAGACCCTCGCGTGAGCAGCGCGACACTTACGGTGCAGACACCCGTCCTGCCCCGCGAGCTGGGCCCATCCCGGGCAGCACCTGTACGTGGTCTGGGACGTCAGCTGGTACAGCTGCCGGTAGCCTGTGTAATACACCACCCTGAAACACAACGGCGAACAACAGAGCTTGTCACTCTAAACGTGGAGCCAGAGGAAGCGAGCCATTGTTTCCCAAACGTGCCGATATTGTCTCCCACCTGGTCTGGCAATGATCACTGGTGGTAAGAAAACACTCCTAATTTACTCTAAGTGGGAACATGAGAGATGAGCGGCCAGGTCCCCATAACACCCCAGACTCTCTTCTAACCTGTTTCACAGCTCTGAGATCCTCTCTTACACTTGTTCACAAAGGAAATGTGAATCTCAAGAACAACAGGTATTTCAGTGAGCAGGAGCAGGTGTCTCCAAGGGTCTGGTGAGCTAAAAAATCCCTGATGGCAACATCAAGCTCCTCCAAGAGCTGGTGTACACAGCAAGGCTCCACAGCTTGGCAGGGGATGCTGAGGATCCCTTTAACTGCTCCGAGTCGTTCCCTCCAGGGTGGCAGCTGAGGGAGTAAAGCAGGGACTCATCTGAAGTGTAAATAAATAAAAGCGACACATTTTTCCCGGAAATTTGATGTTGTGTGTTTGTGAGAATTGAAACACAGATAAAACTTTTGAAGCTGATTTTTACAAAGCTCCGTTGGCAGAACATGAAACTGCTCCACCAAAGCAAATCAGGCAAACAACAACAAATATTTGGCACAGCAGATGTGTTGTGCATGTCCACTGAAAATATTTATCCTAACTCAGTCGAGTTGTTTGATTTTTTCTGAAGGTCTCTACAAAAAAAAACCCCAAGTAACGGCAAACCATTAATTCCCGGGAAGGAAACCTTTGGACTCCTCTCTGCCAATCAGCACATGGAAGAACAGCTGAGAAAAATAAGAGCAGATACCAATATTCTTTTTGTATGAGCTGTTAGCACATTATGAAGGAAATAGTTGTGTTCCAGAAGGAGGTGAGAAAGTCATTTACAGGCACCAGGCTCCGATCCATCAGGATCCTCTTGGTACCAGGAGCTCTGTCCAGCCCAGCCTGGGGAGGACAGGGGGCAGTGGAAGGAGAAGGGGAGATGGTGGGTGCAGGGTGGTGTGAACAGAACAAGGAAGCTCAGAAAAGAGGAGGAAAAGGTAGAAATAGTGAGGTAGGACAGCTCAGGGCTGATCCCAGGCTCCTTGTGCCCCAGCAGCCCCTGAGCAGTGTCACCCCCACACACCCGGGTGACTCTGTTGGACACTTCAGACCCTTCAGCCAGTCCAGGGTGTTCTCAGGGAAAGGCAAATATTGTGACAGCCTCGGTGCCTGCGGGTATCTGGGTGCTGCAGACAGGAAAGAGCCACACAGGAGATACTTTATCTTCATTGTTTCTGTTTTCTTTTGTGTTCTAAGGAGCCCCTGGCACAGAAAATGTGGAATGAGCCAGAACTAATGGAACCCAGGAAATCCTGCTGTGTCCTGCTGCTGGAAAATCCCTTTCCAGCCCCTCTGGGATATCACTGTCATTCCTTCGAGTTTGGTTACGGAGCACTGAGCAAAGCTACCTGCTGTTGTTACTCACTGGGAAGCTGCACACCGGGAGCAAAGCAGACACGTGGAGCAGAGCAGCCTGAGGATGCTCCACTTGGCTGCCCCGGAGCAGATGCTGCTTTTCCCCGTCGCCTCCACGAACCCAAAGGTACCCAGGCCGATTTCAGGCCAGATCCTGAAGCTGTGAATACACTTCCTGAGCCCCGTGCTGCCGGAGCCAGGTCCAGCTGGAGCAGCTCCAGAGGGCGAGACGGAGGCTCCTCAGAGTCCCCGCGCGCCACCGCCCTCGATGGCTCGGCACGAGGGAGCTTGGCAGGAGAGCTCCCAGCTATTGGACCAGGCTTGCTGTGGTGGGGACTACCAGAGGATTAGAGTGAGGGGATCTGGGACAAAATGATGCCTGAGGAATGTTCTGCTCTCACAGCTCCTGGGGTGAAATCCTTCACAGGCTTCTTCTCTGCATTTCCACCAGGGACAGAGTTTTAGCACTGGGCTGTTCTGATATTTAGAATGGAGCAGAACAGAGAGTTATTTCATTTCAGTCCCTTGATTTATGATGTCAAAACCGTCCATTAAAGAGCTGAAGGGACAGCTGGGGCTGAAGAGCTCACAGGCTTTGAAGTAGAAGCAGACAGGGCACCCATCCTTTCAAAGCCTTCCCTTAAAACACAGCCAAAAGCCAGACTCTGTTTGCTCCTTTGTTACCACGACACGGATCTCATCGCCAGAGTAATTACTGGCAATTACAGGTTAGGAGGAATTCCTAAAGTCAAGACTTAAAAGCTGTCTCGAGTCCAAGATGTTTCTTTGAGACGACAACTATCATTATTCTGTAAAGGCTTGTAACTGCCTAATGAGGCCGGAAAAGCAGGTGGAGGACGGAAGCAGCTCGGGCATGTTGTAGTTTGGCTGCTGGGTAGGTAAGAAAATTTCATTATTTGCACTGTAACGTGTTCAGAGCCCTTCTTCCGCAGGCCCTCCTGCCTGGGCTCCCAGCTCTGGACAGCTGGAACTCAAGGGGTACTGCGAGTACATTCAAACTCTGTGCTCGCCCGTGCCAGCCCAGCTCCACTGAGCTCTGCACTCTTCTCACGTGGGCCCGAGCGTGGTCCAGCTCATGGAGTGAAAGGAAGGTGGTGATCCTCCAGCAAATCCTGCAGCAAATCCACCAGTCCCTGTCCTCACAGGTGCACCTGCACCACCCCATCACCGGCACCATGGCCACAGTTATGATTATTTTTGGACAATAACCCTCCTGCTGTCAGCTCTGTGAGACAAGAGGCACTGAGATGCTTTGAAGCATCTAAAGATACAACACATGTGATGTGAACAAGTCATTTCATTACCGTAGATGGATCACAGGAAACAGATATCATACATCCTCAGAAGGAGGGAAACAGCCCACCACGAGGACAAGGCTTCTTTAGAACACAAGTAGCTTTTCTTCAGGAATTCCTGAACAGCTTAAAAGCTCTGTGTCACAGAGGTGCCAGGTAGGGTCAGACACCCAGCAGGCATCAAGCTCACTTCCCCACTGCTGCTGGGGAGCAGGAGCCACCTTTCATCCCACAAGGAGCCACCGAAGCAGAAGGAAGAGCACCTACCTGCGCTCGTAGCCCGAGCACCAGCGCCGGCCCCCGCAGTCCTTCCACACCTTGACGGCGCGGGTCAGCGCCTGGACACACGGCTGCTGCTGCCCCACCACCGCCAGCTGCTGCTCCGCGCACACGTTGGGCCTGGGGCACAGAAACGGGGGTACAGGGGGGCTGGGAGGGTTTGGGGGCGTACAGAGGGGTACAGGGGCCCGGCTGCGAGGGGTGCAGTGCTCCCACGGCCCCAACAGGCTCCTGCCGGGGGCAACTGCGTTTCCTGCTGACAGGGCAGGAAGGTCTTGGGCAACCCCCAGCATCTGCCTCCTCAATTAGTTAAATCGCTGCAGGGAAAAGAAATCGTGCCAGGTCAACCAGCCACAGTGGCGGTTTCTTCACTCATTCAGAACTAAGACTAATTCCAGCAAATAAAAGGAATATATGCAATGCAGTAAGAAAATAAGGAAAATACCACTTGCACTTTGTTTCTTCTCTAATCCTAACTCTTTCTCCCAGCACAAGTCAGTGGCTTTAACTAAGAATAAAGAGGGAGACATTTATCCCTGGCTCCATAAGCCACGAGCCACACAGTATTTGGGGCTGCTTCTGCTGCTTCCAGTTCCTCCAAAGGGACCCAGAGTTTTCACAATGATACTTTCTATAAAAGAAGTGAAACGAAATAATTTGGACGTGGTGAAGCTCAGAGATCACAGCTGGCATCCGACTGCTCCACTCCAACTGTGGCACACTGGCACACGGCTCAGCTCCAGGGCCTCGTCCAAGAAGTCCTGAAAGTAACTCTCAGGCCAGGAGCACAAAACCCCTGATGCAGGCAGAAAAAGCAGCTTCTTGCAAAACCTTTATCTGCTAAAGGACCCCTTTTACTGAAGAATTAAACCCCTCAGGAAGGGTGGGTTGGAGTCAGTGCCCCCCACCACACCGGCTCCATGGACAAAGGGAATTAGAGCAATCCCCTGGCTCCGAGAGACCATCTTCTGGCAGGAGGCCAAATTTGCAAGGAAGTTTTCCAGAGCAGCCAAATGATTAACACCAAACTGTAACTGTAAAATGTAATTAAAAAGAGCAGCCTACGTGCTGCTGGAGTAACAGCAGCGGGCCGGGAGGAACGTGGAATAAGAAAGATCCGTGAAGTGCCATAAAAACAGCCCGTCTGGGAAGAAAGGGCAAACTATTCAGAGAAGAATCACCTCTTTCACTCTCACAATAGCAGCATTTCAGTTAAACCCGGAGTTTACAAGCAAAGATTATCAAGGTTTTCGATTTTCTATTCCCCTTTTTGCACATTTGGTAGTAAATAAAGAAACCCACAACAGCCCCTGGTCCCCTTCACTCTCTGCTCCTCACTTCTTCCTTGATTTGAAAACACTGTATTTGACTCCTGCTTTTCCATTCCCTGCCCGACAAAACCTCTCCAGAACTCACTCCTTCCTACTCACATGTGGGGCTGCAGTTTGCTCCCAGAAGCCAGCGGAGATATTCGCAGCGCCAGGATGAATGACAGTGCCACCGCAGGAAACTCCATCGCAACTGCTCCTCTCCCTCCAGGTGCTCCCCGCGGGTGCCCAGGGGATCCCGCAGCCTCCTCCAGTTCCTCCTCCTCACAGGCAGATAACCAGGCTGCCTCCTGCTCCCAACTTGCCGGTGTCTCTCCTTGGAAGGGACAAAGCTATCGGAGCACAGGGGAGTTCTCGCGGCGGGAAAGCGGATTTATCATCCCTGGATGCTTCCTCCCTCTTGGGTTCACTCAGCGAGTTTCTTCAGCCCACGGGAAATGATCACAGTGCAGGTTGCCGCTGGGTTTTTCCCCCAGACCAAACCTGGCTTCTCATGCTCATTTGCTCGCAGTGAAATGCACTGAAGTGACTTTTCCCTCTGGGATTTGCTTCCTGACAAAGCCCAGAGATCTGGGGGCTCACAAGACCTGGGCTGTGTCCAGCAGCACAGCCCCATGTGGGCTGAGCTGCTCCGGAGCTGAGATCCCTTTCCCAAGGCACTCTGAAAAGCAGCACTTGGCAAGAGGAATGAAGAAGGAGGTGAGCTCTCCTGGCAGGAGAATCCCACTTCCCAGGGGCTTTCCCCAAAGCACACGGGGTGCTCCTTCACTCCATCCGCAGAGGTGCGGGCATCCTCCCGCCGCAGCTCCCACCTTCCTCCGGAGCAGGGAGCGAACACGAACACACGCACCGGAGCAGCTTCCCTGCAGTTCACGGGAGTCACAAAACTTCCCCCTGCCTTTCCAGGTCCAGCTCCTTTCCCTCACATGCTCTCCTGCCTCTTTCCTCGCTGTCAGTCAGAAATCCCTCCCACCAGCTGTGCCCAGCCCCGAGCAGGGGAGGGGGCGGCCCTGCACACGGGGATGGAGCTGCGATGGTTCGGGTCTGTTCCTCCTCGGGCAGCTCCTTTGCGCTTCCCAAGGCCAGCTCCGGACACACCACCCAAAATGCCTTTCCCAGCAGCTCTAAAAACACCCAAAGAGATATTCAATCTTTCCTAAGCACTCCAACAGATAACTAAATTGATCACTTCCCAGGGAAGTTCTGCTGACAGGGACAGCTCCAGCTGCACGCGGCAGTTGGCACAGCGGGATGGGGAGGAGAGCAGAGCAGGGATGCTGCACTGAACTCTCCAGCCTCAAGAACCTGCCAGGAAACCGTTCCCAAGGGCGAGGAGGAGCCAGAGCAGAAGCCGGGCACTGCCCCGGGGCACTCCAGGGCACACCCGGCCCCTGGCAGGTGCTGATTTCCGGCAGAGAAGCAGGGTAAGAAGGTTTGGATACTTTCATGGACGTATTTTGCTGCTGAAGGGCAACCGTTAATCAAGACTAAAGTCCCCAAGGGCCACGACCATAATCTGGCGGCTCTTGGAAGAAACTGAGGCAGCTGCTCATTACACCAGAACCCTCCCAAGGTCACAGCAGTGCCATAAATCCCACAGGTCAAAGAAAAGAGCAGGTGATGCTGCCACTTAGCAGTAAAATATCTGCCAAGCCTAACGGATGGGAAGAAAACATCCTTCATTCTTCCTCGGGAAGAAAGGCAGCACATAAAGATGTTTTATAACGACAGAGAGAGCTCCAGGATATAATAAATCCAAGCCTCTGTTTCCCTGTCCATCATATAAAAAGTTAGGACTTTTCCAACAGTAGGAAACAGGCTGCTGCTCCCAGTTAGACTTCCAGGGATCCCTCCCTATGGGCAAGGACTGGGCAGAGCTGGGAGTCGAGCTCCCTCTCCAGGACACGGCTCAGGGCTGGGAATGGGGATTGATCAGTCCAGCCACAGCTCCCACACTGTCTCAGGTGACAACCTTGGCTGCCACACAGACAGGACACAACTTGCTGCAGGGTCCTGGTTGGCCTGGCATGGTGACCTTCCCAGCCACAGCCACCCCAGCAGGCCGCCTGTGGAGAGAAGGGGAAGCTCCACTGGGAAAAGCTGCACTTTGAGCACAGCACGAGGGGTGACTGAGCATAAAGTCAGCTCTGCAGTTCTTTTAAAGACAGCAGCGAGGTTTCCCACCTAAAGAGGCCCATGTGAGCAAGGGCTGCAGAGAACTCAGCAGGGAATTCACGGGGCACATGTGAAAGTCGGATATCTGAAACCCAACCCTGTCTGTGAAGTCAATTTAGTATGTTTTCAATTTGATATCATTTCCCAGCACGGCCACCCGCCAAGGATGTCATCCTCTGGCTCTGGGTAAAACAGCGCTGACAGTGGTCCAAGAGTCGATACAGTTCCATAAACAGTGATGATAATATCTGCAGTCACGCCATAGCCCACAGAAACCGAAACATTAACATGCCCTTCGTTCCCAGCGCTATTAAATCTTTGCTATCAAGCTGGATGTGACATGGACGTCAGGGCTCTCAAATCACAGTCCTGTCCTCAGTCCTGCATTGCTCCAGTACCTTCCTGAGCTCTGACCTGATGGTGTTTCAGGATCTCATACCTCTGACCCAGATTTGCTTCACAGGAGCTCTGACTGGCCAGTGTAGGTCCACAAATCCCATTGGTTTGTGGGTACATCAGACTCCTTCTCCAGACCACCTGGGCAGAGCAGAGCATCATTTTGGCTAAGCCCAGGGCTCCCTGCTGGACTCTCTGTGGTGTGTGCATGTGCTTGTCTTCCTCAGCCCCGAAAATCACAGCAGAGCCAAGACAGGCCTCGTACTACTCTGGGTGTGCAGCAAAGAAATGATACCTGGTACATCATACAGCCCCAGATGTGTGAGAGAGGTGACACCTCGTACCTAATACAGCTCCAGACAAGGGACAGTGACAGCACCCACCACCTCGTACAGCCCCGGGTGTGGAACGGTGACGGTGCCCGGTACAGTCTCGGGGTGTGATGGTGACAGTACCTGATGCAGCTCCTGTGCTGACGGTGATGGCACCTGGTACCTAACACAGCTCCGGGGGAGTGACAGTGACGGCACCCGCCACTTCGTACCGCCCCGGTGCGCGAAGGGGACGCGCCCGTTACCCAGCGAGCGCGGGGCGGGAAGCGCTGCCATGACCCGCATCCCCCCGGCTGTGCCCGGGTACCGCCCGCGCATCCCCCCGGCTGTGCCCGGGTACCGCTACCCGCGCATCCCCCCGGCTGTGCCCGGGTACCGCTACCCGCATCCCCCCCCGGCTGTGCCCGGGTAACGCTACCCGCGCATCCCCCCGGCTGTGCCCGGGTACCGCTACCCG
>JAYRBT010000056.1:4042456-4088798 GCA_036023395.1 Myiotriccus ornatus | reverse complement strand
GCCCCGGGGCCGCCACGCTGGTGCCGGGGGGGGCCGGGCCGCCCTTCGCGCCGCCCGCGCCGCCGGCCCGGCAGACGCTGCGGCCGCTCCGTGTCCGCACCGCGGGCCGCGCCGGCCGCCTGCGGCAGTACTTCGTGTTCCGGGTGCGCGCCGGGGCAGGGCCGGGCCGGGCCGCCCGCAGCACCCGCCCGCCCCCCTGACCTGTCTCTGCCTTCCCCCGCAGCCCGGCACCATCGAGCAGGCGGTGAGCGAGATCCGGGTGGTCGTGCTGCCCGCCGAGGACGGGGAGGTGCAGAGCGTGTGGCTGCTCACCGAGTGAGTTCGGCGGCGATGGGGCAGGAGCGAGGGCAGGGCCGGGCGCGCCTGGCACGGGGGAAAAGGGCAGGGGCAGCCTCAACACCGCTAAAGCTCAGTCACGTTCTCTTACCAGAATCGACCACTGGAACAATGAGAAGGAGCGTCTTGTCCTCATCACGGACTGGTCCGTCCTGGTCTGTAAGTACAACTTCATCAGCCTGCAGTGCCAGCAGGTGACGAGGATCGCCCTCAGCGCTGTGGACACCATCTCCGTGGGGGAGTTCGAGTTCCCACCGAAATCTCTGAACAAGTAAGCTGCCAGAGTCACCCTGTAACATCACTGTAAGTCTCACACGGTCATTGTGAACAGTTTGAGCTGACCACGGGAAAGGTCTGAGAATTCTTCCTTTCACTTACTTAACTCTGCAAACAGTTCCTGAAGCTTCATTAGAAGGCCTCAGGGTAGCTGCTGGATTGCTGGTACGGTCAGTAGTTGCGCTAACAGCGAGTCGCTCAAGGACTTTCAAGATAAGCTGAGTAGATTTGGGAGCAGAAGTTCATCACCATTATGTAACGCAGTAAGGAGCAGCAGCACCACCTCAGTGTTGTCAGGGCCCCTGTACACATGAGCTGTCACGGGCTGTGCAGGTCAGGTTCTACATCCCAGGTGTCCAAGGAGTTTCACCTTCTTGCTCTCATCTCATAGGAAGGTTCCTTTAAGGGCTGAATTCATGCTATTTCTTGCCTTCAGGAAAGATTTACTATCACTTGCATTTCAGCTTCCAGTTTCAAGTATGTCTTTGTCAGGCAGAACGTTCTACTTAAAGGTGCCTCAACAACTGGAAGGTCTTACCCTGTTAATTCTGGTCTCCACTACAGGCGGGAAGGTGTCGGTATCCGCATTCAGTGGGACAAGCAAAGCCGTGCCTCCTTCATCAACAGGTGGAACCCCTGGTCCACCAACATCCCCTACATCACCTTCACCGAGCACCCCATGGCAGACGCTGACGAGAAGGTCGCGTCCCTGTGCAGGGTAAGGAACGGGCAAGGAAAAGGAAACTGAAACTTCCAGAAGTGCAGAGTCCTGTAAAATCAAAAAACAAATGGATCTTGGCCTATTCCTGCTCTTACCTACCTGACAGGCTGGTGGATTTTTCCTCTAAGACTGCCAGCTAACAGCTGGTTTAATTGCTCACTGAAAACCTCCACTGAGGGGGTTCTTGGTTCTTCTTGAAATAGGTGTTTTCTTCTGGAGTTTTTCTTAAAACTAGAATGCTTTAAGTGCAACACATCAGTGATCAGGGCAGAAATAACACTTGGTCACTGATACATCTTTACCCATCCAGCCCGTGTTTAAGTCACGTGTCAGTAGTGTCCTGTGTGAATCCCTGAGGTTAAATACCAGAATGTGGCATTTATCACAGTACATGAGATCCCTGACAACTATGGCTTTAGTGTTAATCCTTCTCCATTCCACATCAGCAGCTGTTTCCCTAACAGTTTGTAAAACAATGGGAAAACAAGGTGATTTTTTTTTTCTTTCAGCTGGAAAACTTCCAAACCCAGCTGATCCAGGCTGTGAAGAAAGCCCATAAGGAGGGCCCTGTGCCAGGAAGTGCTACCGGTGTCCTGGTGCTGGAGCGGCCCATCCTCATCGAGACCTACCTGGGACTGATGTCCTTCATCAACAACGAGGCCAAACTGGGCTACTCCATGACAAGAGGAAAAATTGGATTTTAACCCCCTGTTGAAGGGCAAGTGACTTGCTGTTGGTCCCCTGGGAAGAGCGGACTGGGGGCAGAGCACACGGGGGCAAAGGGAAGTTTGGGGAAGGAAAGGGGGTGATTGTAGGACAGCTCCAGGTTGTCTGGGGAATGCACAGGTTGGATTTGAGAAGCAGGCACACAGTGGAGTCAGTCCAGTATTTTGTACCTGATATACAGCCCCCATGGTCCTCGTGGGGTGAGCAGCGGCATGTTCCATGTCCTTCCAGGCCTGTTCCTCCTGTTCATGAAGTGCCCTTGGAACCTGCTGAAACCCTGCCCAAGTACCTGCTGTACAACAGAACCTTTGTGCCACATTACTGCAGTATCCCTGTGTATGGTGTCAAATCCTACCCTGTGCTTGGGACTGATTAGTGTTGTCTAAAGAGGAATTACTGTTCCAGTCTCCATGATCTCAGCGCTCTCATTAATGCCCGTTAGGAATTCTGAAAGCTGTCAGTCAGTCTTTAACAATATTTGCTGGCTTTTGCTAAAGCTGCACTGTTCCACCTGCTCAGCAGCAGTTGGTGAACTCTGAATATGCTTTTTGTAAAAATCCCTTCAAGAACCCACTGGAACTTCCTCTGTTTCCTTGCTGCAGCCACAGAGTAAAGACTGTTGTGAGAGAACATTGCCAAGAGCCTCACCAACACATTTGCCTTCAAAGCTGTTCTTTGTAAAACTGAAAAGGAATTCTATTTTGGTTAGACTGATATTCTTAGCCATTTTTCTGAAATCTACTCTAGTTTGGGTCAGGACTTTTTAGTGGAGACAGAGAAAAATCTTTCAGCACTGTGTGTCAGCCTTGCTTTATACATTCCCGCCCTGAGCCTCATGTCCAGGGATTAAATTGAGAAGCAGCACAAGAGACACTGAGCTGGCATTGCTGAAGAGGTGATTCTAACAAGCTTTTTCTTTGTGCATGACCATCTCTCCATGCCCTTTTATCAGAGCCTTTATCTGCTGGATAAACACTGTGCTGCAGTGGTGTTTTTTTGCCTTAACATAGGTGTGTGTTTGTGAAACTTATGTAAAGCTGCATTCCTTCATCACTCCAACAAGCTGCATTGTCCCTCTCTGTGCATTTTTAAGTTACCCAATTTTCATTAACCTTCAATAAAGTTAAATTTCAACTCAATTTGCTCTTTGTTCTTCATTTTCTGGAGACTGAGGCTGTGAAAGTAGGTAGCACAAGAAAAACATCCAATAAAATCCTAAACAAGGGGCTCCCTCCTTGGAAGGACACAGTGGAAGGACAGTCCAACTGCTCCTTCCCTGCCAAACCACCCACTCCCAGTTGGCACCAGAGAGCTGGGACAAAAACTGCCATTTCAGTTGCTTGTAATTCAACATCCTGAAGTGTCAGTTGTGATCCCTCTTGTAAAGATTCCACGCAATAAATCCACTGTGGCCCAGGCACAAATATTGTCTCCCATGTTGTGTGAAAATAACAGTTTCCTCATGCTGGGCTAAGTCACTGCATAATCACATCAAATTGAAACAGACTTTAGAGGGCAGAGGTGCAGGTTTATAGTTTGTAACTATCAAAATATTTATTGGAAATTAGAAAATTTAAATAATAGCTATACATTATATACACAGAGCTACAGTCTTGGAAAATAAGGGTTCAGAGCTGACACAGAGAATGTTTAACTCCATCAATACTCAGGTTTTTCTTGCAATCCAGACTCACTCCCTACATTTCAGTTGCTACATCACTCAACTGCAATCACAGTACTTCACACACTGAGCTTGGAGCTCTTTCAAATAAATAGTTTATAAATACAAACACTTCAGATGGGTAAAAAAAGTGTTTACCCTTTTCCTCCTCCTTCCTCAGACTTAGGAGCATGTTTAGTGCATTTTAATTTTTTTATTTTACCTCTTCTCTTTCTAAGTAACACACACAGAGGTTGTCCTTGCTCAGGAGCACCATGGAGTCCCCGCTGGAGTGCCAGGAGAGAGACACAATCTGGAAGTCGCCTGCAGGAAGAGATCAGAGTGTGTCAGCACGGAGCTGGCAGCCCATCCTCTTGCTGGAGGAAAAGGCAGCTGGAATCAGTCACACAAATCCCTGCCAGCCCCGTGCCCTGTCCTTGATACATCTGACATTTGCTGTCTCATTACGAGCTCCTCCTTTTTTGAGGATTAAAACCGCACATTTTTAAGAAGCTCCAAGAACACACCCGAGCCGTTTCCATGATAATCCTCGGGCTGATTAATGAGGGGAAAGATGTTCTGTCCCTGACCAGCTGGTGGCAGCTCCTGCAGGGCCTCACCTTCCCCGGGCACCTGCACGGCCACGCAGCCGGCGGGGGACCACAGGTACACTCTGCTGGTGCCGGTGCACAGGGCGAGGCGCGGCTGCCGCGGGTCCCACTGGAAACACTGGATCGGGCACAGCTGCTCCAGGACCACCAATAGCTTCAGCTTCCGCATGTCCCAGATCCACACAGCGTTAGGAATGTTATCTGTAAAGGAAGTGTAAGGCGATCGTGTAAGACCTGAAGGATAAAAGGATTGCACTTGTTTTTTTTCTAAATGAGCATTAACTGACACAAATTAACACAGCCCAGACCTTTAGGTGTCCCCCTGGGGTACCACCACTAGTTTTACCCAGCTAAGCCTTCAGTACAGCCTTGGAAATACTGCAAAAATGGTAAAAAAGTGACTTAGTACATCTCCCAGTTCTTCCCCGGCTTTTATCACATTAGTCTGTTTGATGGGTTTTGCACCTGACCCACAGCTTTGGCATCCAGGCATGAGCAGCTCCTCAGGACCATTGAAGAGAAAGATGGAACATTAAATCCATGACCTTCACTATTTGAGGCAGTCAGAATCCCTCCTGCTACAGGCTGTGCAGAGTTCTGCCTTTCACAAGACCCAGGCTGTAAATGGAGGGGAAGATTTGTGTGTTCCATTTTCAGTACAGTGACCTCACACACACTTGAAGAAATATAAAAACCTACTACTTTCATCAAATACAGAGCCAAGGCTGAGTTCATGCTCTGATCAGTTGTTCTGGCAGCTCACAGCTCATGACACATACACTAGAAGGCAGAGGCTGGGTTTCCTCTGCAGTTACATGTCTCAGCAGAGCTGATTTTACAGAGTAACAAGTGCAATAAGGAAACACCCCACGTTCCATGAGTAGGTTTCCCTTTAAGGCAGGGCAGTCGGAACTTACCATTTTTGGTTGCCAGGAAACAATTATCTGCACTGAACACCAACATCCCAACTCCCATTTTGGGATTTGCCCTGTCAGCAACTGGTTTGATATACTGTAAGGAAACTGGCACCTGGGAAATCTCATCTGGAACGGGAAATAAAAGCACTTCACTAAGTGAGCCTGAATGGACAATGCATTTAAATCCCAGCTGTTAAAACCCATCATCTCTGAAGCAAGCAAGCACATTTCACTCTTCTCCAAGATGTTCCAATCAAAACTTCAATTGTTTTAAGACACTGCACCTTCACGTAACCAGCTTATTATTTCCTGTCCTCCTACAAAAAAGGCAAGGCTGGAAATCCAGGCAGGTCTGAGATTAAATTAGGAAAATAAGGAGGGATCAAAATTTCCACTACCTTGTAACTAACATTTCAAACATTGGTGCAAAACAAAGGTGATTAACAGTGCCACAAACAATGAGATTGGTTTTTACTACTCCTGAGAACATCCAGAGGATCTGTTCCACCAAAGGGGCAGAGTTCACCTATATCGTTTATTTATAGAAAGACTTCCCATGGCAAACTCAAGTGTCTTGTTTAAGTAAACTTTGGCTTACATTTACTCTGTGTGCTGAAGAGGGAACTAGCCAATGCTCTTGTTGGAGGGAAAAAAAGTTTCTCTGTTTCAACAGATGGGGATTTCTCCACTTCTTTGTACACAATCTACAAAGAAACAAGTGAGAGTTCCACAGAAGGGCCTCGGAGAGTTTGATCATGGGCTGTTACCAAATACCCACACCCCACTGACTCTTTGCACATTTATTACATCTCAGCATCCCCTGGTTCATCAGAGGAAAGGGCTTTGGTAGACAGACATAGAATTCAGCATTCCCAGGGAATCCTGGGCTGTTTGGAACCACAGTCAGTAAAAACACTCCTGTGACAAATACACGAGCCTTGAAGTCTACAAGGAATGAATCTGCCACAGTGCACCTCATGCATTATTCCTGAGAGGAAAATAAATCATCCTCATTACAGTGGGAACATGGATTTCATTTTTGCAACCAAGAATCTTTAACCTGATTCTATCATAAATAAATGCAAACTCCAAGTGCAGCACTGCAGAAAGAAATAGCAAAAATATTTCCGCATGCTACAGCATATTCCCAAACACAAGCACCAGGCTAAAAAGAACCAACTGCAATTCCTGTCTGTGTAGTGGAGATTAATAGAGCTATTTCCATTTGTTTTCCATGACATATTTTACACCTAACTGGAAGTAAAGGCATTTCTCAGCCGTGAGAAGCTTTACTGAGGTGGTTCATGCCTTGCTTCTGGTTAAGGGACATCACCAGAGCTGTGTGACTACTGCAGAGTTACAGTCCACACACAAACTCTTCCAGGAGACCTGTGCAGTCCTCCTACAGTGGCAAACAACTCTACACACTGTTCTTGTTCCCTCTGTGGATGAGATCAGCCTGGGATTTTTGGAACAAGACTAAAGCTCTGTGCCTGCTGCCAACGACCCAGATTTTTGTCGAGCCTTGCAGATACAGGTATAAAGGATAAAATCAATGCTGATAGATGTTCCAGGAAATGCTCTTTAGGTGAGCTGGATGAGCCTGTCCACACAGGATGTGACTGATCACAATCCAGTTCCAGTGGTGTTTAAAGTCAGGAACTGCATAAAGCTGAGACAAATCTCTCCTCCTTCCCATGGTCTGCACACCCAAATCTGTAATGCAGCCACCACCTACACCAAATACACTGGTATATGACAGAAGCATCTGAGAATCTCTTAGTGCTAAGGAGATGATCACAGACACACATCCCATCAAATTTGAAAGGACTCCCCATTTTTCTTACATTCCAAAGTTGTCATGCAGTTTCCCAAGCCCTAATTAGGCATTAGGAGGGGAAAAAAAATCAAGGTCTCCAAAATGAAATGGATTTATCAGCATCTTCCAGATACAGACAGCAGCACCAAAGCTCTGCTAACAACTCCATGGATTTTTGGATCCATACTCACAGTCTTTTTGCTGGCAATGGTTGCTGGGTGCTCAAACTCTGTGATCTTCTTCCACGTCACGTGGTTCAAGATACGCACCTGGTTCAGGACACATTGCAAGAGCAGACTGTCAGGACAAGGCTCTACATGTGGTTTAGATAAAAGAGAGGGAAAACAAACCTATTTCTCACCTTCTCATCAAAGCTGCCAATTGCCAGGAACTGGCTGCTGGGGCTCCAGGCAACAGACTTGATGCCCAGTGGCCACTCGTAGGCGCGGTACGAGGAGAGCAGTCTGCCATCGAGGGAGTACAGCAAGAGCTTATACTGCAACACAGACAGAGGCATTCTGAACACCAGCAAGAGTGTTAAAGACCACAGGCAGGCAAAGCATTCCTCCCAAACTCTCCCTGTTAGAAATGCAGTAAGTTAAATACCGAGGCCATGGTCTCTTATCTACGAGTTCAGAGGTTCCAGGCTTCCCTGCTCACTTTTTGGATGAGTAGTTTTGTAACTGCAAAATCACTGTGCAGTGCAATATCAGTAAAGCTGTACAAGGCTCTTACAGAGAATTCTTCCATTATTATTTCATTAGCACCTTCTGCAATGTTTACGATAAATTTTTTTTTTGCAAGATAAGTTAGAAAGAATTTGCTGTCATTAAAGATTTGCAGAACAGTGACATCCACTTGCAAGGACATCCATCCCAAACATACGTATAATATTAAACAAAAGCTGAACTCAAGCCATTATGTTTAAAAGAAACATTTTAAACACCAGTTTAGTTACTGCTTTACACACGATGCCCAAAGACCACCTTGAACTCTCCCAAGAAAATGATCTGCTTTTCTCCTACCTCCAGGCACGAGTCCCACGCTGCCAGCACACAGCCATTAGGAGCCCACTCAATCCCAAACAGATCCTGTGTTTCAGTGTCAAAATGCTGCTCCCAAAAGAGAAACCACAAACCCATTTGAAATATTATGTCAACAAATCCTGACACAACGTTCAGTTTTATACTTTCAAGGGCTACCACAAATGCAAAAGAGCCTTTCACACACCAGAGTAGAAACAGAAATATTTCCTGTTATAGTGAGCCTCAGAATTCCTGAGCCAGAGGTGACACTACATATAGACAAGTTCCTACTAGGTTTAATTGCTCAGATCCACCCAGTTCCCCACACCAGTGTCACCCATCCTGGACTGATCTCAGGGGTGGACAGTTTATATCACATGTTCTGAGTAAAGCACTTGCTACTCTCACTATTCCTAACACAGTAACGTTACAACACACGCAGCAGTGGGAGGAGAGGGCAGAGCTTACCCTGAGGAGCTGCCAGTTGCTGCACACGAAGATGCTGATGAAGTCCTTGCAGTCGCGCCGCTCTGCCACGGCCATGTAACGCCCGTCCTTGGTGAAAACCACCCCTGCCAGGGGACAGAGTTCATTAAAACTGTGTTAAACAGGAGAGGGACGGCAAGGCAGGACAGCTGATGAGTCTTCAGTGAGGAACAGTTACTCCCAATTCAAAGCAGAAATAAAAGAAGAGAAAAAAATCTCTTTGCAGAAGGTCACATTAATCAAGGCAAAGCACAGTGTTATGATTTGCTTGTGTCAGCAATTTTTGAGCTTGGAATGTACAATTTCTTAGGATGCAGAGCTTCAAAACACATCTGATCCCTGACAGTTGTTACATAAACCCCACAGATTTCAAATAACCACTTCATTTAGCCTGGCTAAATGGATCAGTTATGCAACCATCGGTTCTCCACCAACTCCCAGGCATTGCTCCCCATCCACTCCGATTTTATTTGGAATACATAATTGTCTTTGTCATCTGTGGGATACAACCCTCAGGCAGGAAACTGCTCACCACAGCCATGTGGCCTGACAGCCCTGGCACGAGATTCCCTTTCCAACCCTTCCATGTGCAAAAGACGACAAAGGCCACTTTGGATTAAAGTTTTTCACCACAGCACATCCAGCTGAATTTAATGTCTTCACACGAAATTAATTTTTCCTTTCTGCTACATTAGAAGGCCATTCCTGGGCAGAAGTGTGACACTCACCCTGCTGACACGCTTTGGGGTACTTGATGTAGGACACAGACTTGGTGCACAAGGACCACACCGTTATCCGCAGCTGGCAGAGAGACAGGGAGCACTTCGGGTTATTTTTTGTAGATAAAAAAAAGAATTAAGCAAACAGAAAAACATCAACCTAATTCAGCAACACAAAGTAGATCAATGAACCTTCTGAGGTTAATTAAACTCTGTGGCTATTCTGTATGGCACAGTGTGTGTGAGGATTTCTCTCCCAGCTCCCTGCAGTTAGCAGGGTATTTACCCCAAATTTACATTGCACCACACCAAATACTCTAGAGGGGTGTACAAAATTCACACCACCAATACGGAGATTTGCATTTTCACTTCCCTCCTCAGCCACACACAAGGAGGCAATGCTACAGAACCACTGAAAAATGAGAAAACGCCCCAAACATGCCCTGCAAAGCAAGGCGTGACGCTGGTGTTGGGGGATTTCTGGAGCTGCAGAGGGCAGGCAGCTGCAGACCCAGCCTCCCCACAGCTCCCCAAGGTCACAGGTGCACCCGAGGCTCAGCCCTGCCATCTGCACATTATCCAATTAAAAACAAATACTCCCTCTGCCTTAGCAACGGCAGCCCAGACACAGGGACACTGAGGATGGCATGTGAACCTTTGCATTTGGGGCTGGAGTGATGAGTGTTTCCAGGGACAGTTTTTCCCTTGTGTTTTCCTATGTTCTACTGCAGCGAGGTAAGATTCCAGAAGAGCTGCAGGTAGAGCTTTTTCCAGTAAGGATTTTTTTCCTAATATCCAATCCAAACCTACTCTCTGTCAGTCTGAAGCCATTTCCCCTTGTCCTATCTCTCCAGGCCCTTGTCCAAAGTCTCTCTCCATCTTTCTTGTAGCTCCCTTCAAGTACTGGAAGGCCACAATGAAGTCACTCTGGAGCCTTCTCTTCTCCAGGCTGAACAATCCCAATTCTCTCAGCTTTTTCCTCCCAGCAGAGCTGCTCCATCCCTCTGATCATCTCGGTGCCTCCTCTGGACTCGCTCCAGCAGCTCCATGTCCTTCCTGTGCTGTTCCTCAGAGCTGGAGGCAGCTCTGCAGGGGGGTCTCACCTGAGGGGGCAGAGGGGCAGAATCCCCCCTACAAGTTTAGCAGGTCCTGGAGGAATCCACGAGATGAATGACATTAATCAAGCTTTACCCCTGCATCCCTCACTTCCGGCCATACGAGCCCAGTGCTGTCAGACTGCTCCTCTACAAGATTTACTTTAAAAATACCAACACAATGCCTCTGTACATTCCCCTGCAGCAACTGCAGCACTGAAATGCTGCTGGGGACTATTAATTGCAGCCCTAAATGCACTGGCTGCTCTGCCTCCCCTGAGCAAAACACACAGCACACATTCCCCAGCCACTTAAAACAAGCTTAGCAGCTGCAGGCTTCGAATGCTGAGGGCTGGATCATCATTTTTCCTGACAAAGGCATCCCAGTTTACACTTGTGCTGCTACTTGGCCTCAGGATCAGCTCCCCTGGGCACACTGGACCAATTGGCTGCTCTGAGCCTCAGCAGGCAAAACCTTGCTGCTCATATGGAGCTCAAGTGCACGGGAAGAGAGAAGTGTCTGGAGGTGAGACACGGGGAAAAGGCAATCACACCTTTGTTTTGAAGTCTCTCTGCATCCATCTCTGCTCCATCATGGAGCCACAGAATCACTTGGGTTGGAAAAGACCTCCAAGTCCACCCTGTACCCCATCCCCAGCCCAGAGCACTGAGTGCCACATCCAGTCCTTCCTTGGACACCGCCAGGGGTGGGGACTCCAAACCTCCCTGGGCAGCCCCTTCCAAGGTCTGTGAAGAAATTCCTCCTGGTGCCCAACCTGAACCCCTCCTGGCACAGCCCAAACCATTTTGATTCCTGAAATCAGGATCCTTTTCTGTTGTTCCACTTGTGCACACTCAGGCATTCCCACAAACTGAGAAACTCACATTATGTGCTTAATGCACGGATTTCACTCCCCTTACCTGGATTGACAGTATGTTTACAATTAAACTGTGACAGAATGGAAAACCTGCATACTCCCACCTGGAACATTATTCCACAATCTCACCCAAGCTGCCACCATAAATTAGATGAAGAAGATTAGAAAGATTATGTCACAGCTCACAGAGAGGATCAGGAGAGACAGAAACATCAAACACAGAGAAACAAAACGTTTCCAAAATGACAGGAAATTTGCGTTGCTGCTTGTTGCCTTTCTCATGGAATTTGGAGGGAAGGGACAATTGTTTTTGTAGCAGAACAGACCATGGTGCATTAATTCTGCAGCAAGCCCTTCTCCACTGCTCATTCTGGGGGATGCTTTCTGTCCAGCATCGATGACTCGACTGAGTGGAGTTGCCAAACTCAAATCCTCACGATAATGGTGTCTGAGAAGTTTTCAGCTGTTGTTTTGCAGTGGAAAAACAAACCAAAAGCAGAAGCATTTTTAAAATAGCCGAAAAACAGCTGAGAAATAAAAAGTATTTGGATGGTAACGTGATAAACAGTGTCCAACGCCGGGCCCAGGACTACAGCCCCATGTTGACAGCTCCAGGCAGGTGTAGGACTGGTGATTTTCAGCAGACAAAAACACACTTTTAAACAACCTACAGCTCAAATGACTGTCAACTCTTGTCCCAGACTTGACTGGGTCACTCGGCCCCTTACATAGCAGTGTCTGTCAGCACCGGATTTCAGAAGATTATTCGGAGCACATTCCTCGCCAGAAAGCATTTTTCAGCCAATGCAGCCACTCACAGTTACTAAGGATTAGCTCGGATACACACAAAAACACACACTTTTCCCTGCTGCTGGAGTTCCAGAGAAGCTCCTTAATGCTTAAGGACCTAATGTGGAAGGAGAGAAAGTCCAATGTATGTAGTTTATAAGCACAGCTCTTCAGAGAAGGACTCCAGAACATCTTCACACCATTTATCCGACAACACAAGGGTCATGAGGAAGCACAGAACCCTGGAATGGTTTGGGTTGGAAGGGACCTTCAAGATCATCCAGTTCCACCAAGATCTTCCACTTGACCAGGTTGCTCCAAGTCCTGTCCAACTTGGCCTTAAACATTTCCAGGGACATGAAGAGGATCCAGATCTTTCACCTGCAGCTCTTGTTGAAGTTCTACCTATGCCTATAAATTCTGGTGGAACAAAGGCACTGTAAGAGGCGATACACCTGGTTCAACACCTTCCACAGGGCACTGCCTCCCAGAGTGGATCTTAGGAGAGGAACGCAGACCACAAAAAGACCCTGAATGCAAGTTAGCTGAATCCCAAAAGTGGGTGTCAAAAGATGGTTCCAGACTGTTCAGTGGTGCCCAGCAACAAGACAAGGAGTGACAGCCATAAACGAAATGAGGAAGAGTTTCTTTCCATGGAGCACTGGAACAGATGCCCAGGGAGAGCATGGAGTTTCCCTGTCCAGAGCCATTCCAAACCCACCTGGACATGTTCCTGTGTAACCTGCTCCAGGTGACCATGCCCTGGCAGGGGGTTGGACTGGATGATCTCTAGAGGGCCCTTCCAACCCCAACTATTCAGGGATTCTGTAATGATTTTTCTGAGGCACAGATTGCTAGAAATTAATTAGTACAAACACGTCCTTAAAAAAAAAAAAATCAGGGAATAAGAAAGTACCTTCTGAGCTTTCAGTGGAGCTCACACACTGACCTGAAGCATTACAAGCACGAGTGATTAGCTGGTGCTGTTTGAAAGTGTCAGGAGGCCAAAGCCGAGCTGAGCTGGTTGATGGGGAACCCCCAAATCCCCCAGGCAATCACTGGATTTGATAACATGCTGATATTTAATATCCTCACAGTTTGCCCCCAGCACTGCCCACGTCTGTCCCCCCAGACTGTGGATTTAGCAGAAGGGGTAAACACAGCTCGGAGCGCGGCCGGGCCCAGGCAGCTGTCTGACAACAGCTAATTTAGCAACCTGTTTACAGCTGGAGAGGAAACTTATCCCAACACAGATGCCAACTTGGCAAAGGCTTAATGAAATCCTCTAAGGTCAAACCAAGTTCTGTTGGGAGGCAATAAATCCTTGCCGGGCCACCCCCACACACACGTGCCACGAGGTGCTCACTGGGAGCACACAGCACCCGCCTGCAGTGGAGTCCTGACTCCTCCACTGCTGCCTGGCCAGCAGGGATGGCTCCACTGCCTCCAGGGTGCAATTCCGGGCTCATTTTTTAATTTTAAATTGCCATCAGAGTAATTCACACCCAGGAAAACCAAGGCCTAAACTCATCACTCCTTGTACTCCACAGTCTAAAGGGGTGGGTCTGCACACACACACAGAGTCCCCGTCTATACCCCCCTGACATTGGGGTTTGCCCAAAAAAAAAAGGAAGAAATGTTGCAATGCAGCATGTGAATTCAGTGCTAGCCAGGGCCATGGCACAGGAGCCTGTCACCTAAAACCCAGCCAAAGGTTTGAAAAGAGTAAACACAAGGAGAAATGTAGTTCTCAGATGTAGTTCTTGGCTATTTTCTGACCCTTCATTACTGTACTGAAAAACAGGAATCATCAGCTCTAATCCAAAGGTGGACTAGTCAGAATCCACAGGCCTTCCAACTTGGATTCTACCATAGTGTGCATTCCCCAGTATGGCTCTTAATAAGCACTTATAGGTGTTTTAATTTTAATTTTCCAACTGGTTCCATCAGTAGTCTGACTCCTGTGTATCGAATCTAACAACTGGGAAAGTATTTCCAAGACCTGGATCTAAATCTCATCTCATAGGTCAATAAACCTAAGCCCATATGTTTTAGTTCCATATTGCTCTGAAACATATATGGTTTGGGTGGGAGTTTTTTTGCTAGAAATCCTGCAAACAACATACTGGATTTCTAAAGTTCTAAATTTCTAAATTTGATGAATGCCATCAAAATACCAAAATCAAAATCATCAGAATATGTTCTCAAACGCAAAATTTTACCTTCACATGTAAGTGTCCATTTTCTATCTTATCACCAGAAGCAAGAGGATAAAATGCTGATGGAACAACAAACATCCAACGGGGAATTAATCTGGGTTACACAGGAATATGGAGCTGCACCCCTGTTCTCCATCACCACTGCAGCTTTAAGAGCTTTGGGTTATTTTAGGAGGCAAGGGGGGCAGACAGCAACATCTGACACCGTGGAGAGCAATCCTGACTTGACACTCACATGGAACTCGGTGGTGTTGAGGATGTGACGACCGTCCGGACTCCAGCATGAAGCCACCAATCCCGCGGAGCCCTCGTCGATCTTACAGTGCCAGTCCGGCTGCTCCAGGGACCAGACCTGGGGCAGGGGGCAACCAGACAGTGCAGGAACAACAGCTCATCGACACCTCTGCTCGGGGGAATTCCCTGCAGCTGAGAACACGCTGCTGCACCCCAAGCCAGGCAGCCCAGGAGCCCCCAAGCACCCGTGGCCATGAAGGACTGGCGCTGGATCCCACTGCAAAAGTGAGTCCATCCCTCTGGGTGATAATGGAAATGGCAAATGAGGTGGGGTTGATTTTTCTGTGATATTCTGAATATTCAACATTTTAAAAACAGTTTTAGTGTATTCAACAAGTCTGCATGGTATTTATTTTCTACTGCAGTAAGAAACTGGTACCATAATCTCCAGGTCTGATTTGTTTTATTAAATATTTTTGTTCCAAATATTCTTTTTCAAAGTAAGATGTTTGTTATAGCTTTAAACATCCTGGCATGCTGGCTTATCCTCAAACTACATTATAAACATCAGGAACTTCAGCAGACCTTCAGACTAGTGCTGGCTATTAAGCTCTCACCCCCAGCACACCCAAATTCCCAACAGAAAACAGATTGTCTCTGCTTCTGTCCTCACCTGGACAATCCCTCGCTTGTACATGGCACACAGGATGAACAGGGAGTCCGATGACCACTCGATGTACTGGATCTGATCCAGGCAGGTGTAGAGCTGGCGGACCTGGAGGGATCTCACATCCCGAACCACCAAGCGGTGCTGCACACACGAGGCCTGAGCAGGACAGGAGCAGGGCTGAGCAGGGCAGGATCCTGGGCTGGAGCACCGGGACTGTCCCTGCCAGGCTGCCACTGCCCGGCTCGCTGCCACCCAGGGCGCAGTTCAGAGAGGGTCACAGTCACGTTTGCAAGAAAAAATTCCTCTCTGTGAGGGTGGGCAGGCCCTGGCACAGGTTGCCCAGGGAAGCTGTGGCTGCCCCATCCGTGGCACTGGATGATCTTGAAGGTCCCTTCCAGCCCAAACCATTCAGTGATTCCGTAATTCTATCCTGTGAACGGAGCTCCACTGCAAACTACAGTAAGAACAGCTAAACCAGGAGGGAAGGGAGTTACAGTAACGGATAGAATCCTCATTCATTCCATCACTGCTGGCTAGGGAATTACACTCTTACAAAAAATTACTCTTTATCTCATAACTATTACTTTATTTCGTAGAATTCCAGAACGGTTTGGGTTGGAAGGGACCTTAATGCCCATCCAGTGCCACCCCCTGCCATGGGCAGGGACACCTTCCACCAGCCCAGGCTGCTCCAAGCCCCGTCCAACCTGGCCTGGGACACTCCCAGGGATCCAGGGGCAGCCACAGCTTCCCCGGGATGTGCCAGGGAGGAATTTCCCCCCAGCATCCCCTCTATCCCTGCCCTCCGGCAGCCTGAAGCCATTCCCCCCTGTCCCGTCCCTCCAGCACCTAGCTAATTTAGCTAGGGCTAGTTTGGCCCGGGCCAGGCCCCTGTTCCACCCCTCGCCGCCCCTCGGCCTCCCGTGGCCCTCAGGGCTCACACCCGCGGGCCCCGCCCCGGGGCTCCACCAACCGCCCCGGGCCGGGCCGGGCGGCCCCGCTGCCCGCGGCCGGTACTCACCAGGCACTGCCCGTCGGGGGAGAAGCGGCCCAGGAGCCCCGAGAGCTTGAACAGCTCCGAGAAGTTCATGGCGGCGGCGCCGGGATTCGAACCCGCCGCCCGAGCCCGCCCCGCTCCGCTCCCCGGCGCCGCCGGAAGGGGCGGGGCCGCCGCGCGGGGGGGGGCGGTGCGCAGGCCGGGCCGGCAGGGGGCGCTGTGCGGCCGGAACGCGCCTCGGGAGGGCATTAATATGCAAATGAGACGTTAATGAGGCGCTTAATGAGCTGAGGGGTGTGTTCCCCATCCATCAGAGAACACACACACCCCCACCACCTCCATATGGCGCCTTTCCGCGGGCAGCGTCCCGCGCCCGGGACTGCCCTGGCTAATTAATGGCCCCCTCCGGCTAATCAACCCTCCCGGCTAATTACCGACAAGCAACAGGGGCACAGCCGGGATGTCCCCGCCAGGTTCCCCGGACAGGACAGAGAAACTGGCAGTTGCAAAAGAGATGCCCCAGAAAAAAAAGGATGTGAACTGACTGGACCCCATCAATGACAAATAGACACATAAATAGATGAATAAGTACGTACAGACACACAGACACACCGGCCAGGGCCAGACAGCCCCTCCGGCGGGACAGATGCCCGAGGCGGGACGGGGGCGCTGGCAGGGACGCGTGTCCCCAGCGCGCTCCGGCCCCGCGGGCTGAGGGTCCCGCGTGTCCGTGCCCGGGGGTCCCGCGTGTCCGTGCCCGGGGGTCCCGCGTGTCCGTGCCCGGGGGGACACGCGTGTCCGTGCCCGGGGGGACACGCGTGTCCGTGCCCGGGGGGACACGCGGCTCCGCTCGCCCCCGCGCTCCGCACCCCCGCGTTCCTGCGGGGCAGCAGCCCCGCTCCCGCCCCGGTGACAGCACGGTCCGGGAGCGAGCCCCTCCCTGCCTGGGGACCGCAGCCACCATCACTTAAAAATAAACCCTGCGATCAGAGAAACCTTCGAGTCTTGTTTTTACTGCGCATTGTTTGGGTCCCAAAAGCCGGCTTCAGGCGCTCCGGTGTGTTTTGGGTGGGCGAGTGAATGCACCGGCTCTCTGTCCCGTGGCGCAGGGACGGACGCGACAGCCGCCCTGCCGCCGCCACCCGCGGCGTCCCCGCCCGTGGAACGAAATGAGCTTTAAGGTCCCTTCCAACCCAAACGCTCCGATCAAAGCCCAGCAGCCGCCTCGGGCGCGGTGCTCCCGGGTGGCTGCCACAGCCTCCGTGCCCTGCAGTCACTCTGGCGCTGGTGACCAGCTTAATTCCCCGGCACGCTCGGCTGAGCATTCCCCACCCCCTTGCAACTGCCTCCTGCTCCAGGAAGGAGCGCACAAGCTTTTGCCTCACTTTTCACGCAGCTTTCGGCAGCTCCAATGTCATTGCCTAGGCGACCGGGACGCTACTAGATCGTAGTGCAGTAAATAACATAGATCCTCTATCCCAGGCCACTCCTGTCTGCGGGAGACCTCCGGGGGAACTCGAAACGCAGGTAGGAGGAAAAAAACCTACAAAAGGAAACCCCTTGCTATTCGTGCGTGCGACCTTCTCGGCACGACCCTATCCCGAGCACTCGATAACGTGCCTGGAAGATGATTTGTGGCCACTTGGCTTAGTGGGCTTGTTACCCAGTACTGAAGTGTCTTTTAAAGTTTGCTCCCAAGTGCCTTAGATCCGGAGTAAAAACTGGCCCAGCACTGTGTGGGAGAAGCAGTGGAGGGGCTGGATCCCAGTGGGATGCAGGGACTGGCTGCCACAGCCAGGTCCCTGCACAGGGATGAGGCTGCAAGGGAGGGGAAGAGAGTGGCTGCCTCAGCCTCCTGCTCCATCACGAGATGCCTGTCAGTGACTCCATCCAGAGAGGATTTCTGTCCAGCCTGCCTCCTCCTTGGAAAGTAAGTTGTTAATAACCTGCTGGACCTCAAGGAGGGCTCCTGAGATTCAAGTGTGCTGCGGGAAAGCTTAATCCCTTGCTCTTCATTGCTTTTACAAACCTCATTTTGGAGGTGTGAATTTAATAATCCGGGACAAACAAACAATAGCACGGGGCAGCACTGGTACCCCGGGACTGGCAGCATTTTGCAAACATTGAGTTGTTTGCTGTGGGCTGGATAAGCCCAAAGGGTCTCGTTGTGCAGAGGAGAGAAGGTCCGGGACTGGTTCCCAAGCCATCAAGCAGCTGAGTGTGAGAGGTAACAATGGCTCTCAGAAATCCTTCTCTCCCAGGATGGGCCAAGAGTCCCTAGAAATTAGTCATAGCCCTGTTATACAGAGTTTGGGCATTTATCTCCCTTTAAGGTGGCTGCAAAATGCCACCATGTTTCATCCTGGGCTGGAGTGGCAGGATAGCAGTGAATTTGTTATCGCCGAGTAAAATAGCACTGGGCATTTCTAGGTGCTAACCCCGAGCCTTAAAGTTGATGGTGAGATCAAAGATGCTCCTCCTAGGGAGTGCAGAAACTCAGCAGCTGGGCAGTGCTGTGAGACCCCTTCACTTTCCTCACAGTGATGAAAGAAGGAAGTTGAGTTTATAATCATTCTAAGAATATATTAAGGTCTGCGGTCAGAACACTCACCAACGTGAATGAACTGCGGTTGGATATACAGAGGTTCATCTCTCTGCTTCTCCAGGGAATTGTTCTCCCATTTTGGGGTGGCTCTTGGGACCTTGGTGTGTGGATTTCCCTTTCCTTCTGTCTCTGGGGCTTGGGGGGGAAAGCGCTGCTTCAGCTGAGCTGGGGCTGACTTGGCATTTTGGCTGTAGCCAAAGCCACAGCAGTATGGAAAATTGAGCACACTGAGCTTTTCCACACTAATCTTTGGAAATTATTCCAGTGGCAGCTCACAGGGAGGGGGCATGCACAGGAGGAACCGGTCCCACTGCAACCCAGCCAGGTCCGGCATCCCGGGGGTGGCAGCCCTGCTGTGGGCTGAGCCGAGTCCCAAGCGAGGGGAGGTGGTGATGACCTGTCCACAAGCTTTCTCTCCTTACTCCTGGCCTCTTTTCCCGTGTGCAGTTTCCCTGCAATGCCCTGACTAGCAACAGAGGGAAGCAGCAATCCAGCAATCACTGGAGCTGGCTTGGGGAGGTGTAGGAGGCTGCACGAGAGCAGCTCTCCCAGTGAACATAGCAAATCCCACCTGCAGCCTTGGATCCCATCACCAGCCCCCGGGGTTTGCACATTTTGGTCCTTCTTCCTCTAGAAACCTGCAATAAATCCAGTGCAGGTCCCTCCGGAGCTGTGCCAGTCATGCCAAGCATCCCCTGCTGCCTCCCTGCAGCGTCAGGGCAGAAGGGATGGAGAATTCCTTGCTGCCCTTCCCAGGGCAAGGAGGTCTTCACTTTAATAAGCAGTCTGGGGTCTCTGGAGGTGATAATTTCAGATGGAATCGCATCAGCACCATGCCAATTTTGGGGAACCCTATTTATAAGTCTTTTGTGATTCTTTACCGTCCCAGATGCCCTGTGCCAGGCTGTCAGCCTTGCTGCAGAGGTGGTTTTCCAGGATGAGCTGAGATCACAGCAGAGGGATGTGCCTTAACAACACCGACCGCTGCAGCACCTCTTAGTGCTCTGGAGTTTAGAGCTCAGATGTGAGAAGCTGGCCTGGCTTTGCATGTGCAGGTTGTGCTTTGAAAGAGAAAGGGAACTTCCAAAACGCCCTTAAAATAGTCAGATTTCTTTCCTTTTGAGAACGAGAGCAGCCACGTGGTTAGAGCTGGTGTCACCCGTGATGACCACACAGCCGGGGCGGTGCAGAGGTGCTTTCTCTGCTGGAGGGAAAGGCCTGGCTTCTTCCTGAAGCTGCCCCGGGCCAGGGAAAGCAGCATGGAAGCAGGGTAAGACCACCAGCAGTCGCCTGCATCTCTTCTAGGCTTTTCCTTCTCTCAAAGTTGTCGTGTAGGTACTTTCGTTTTTCTGTGTGTCACACGTGGGGCGAGGAGGGACGGAAGGACACCAGACTCTGTGTCAGCTATCCTGGCATTGGGCCCGTGGCACATGGGCCCTCCTGTGCTGTGGGAGACTGTCGCGGGTTTGCTTTGGGTCAGTTTTCTTTCTCACCCTCCACAAAGTTGCTGTAAGTTGTGAGAAGGTTTATGCAGACAAAAGAGATCTGATGTGGGGAGAATAATATTAGGATTTATTACCAGCAGTATAAAAACTAAAGAACTATATACACAATAACTCTAACTAGGCAAAAATGCTATATAATTACAGAAGTACTCCTCCCCTCTTGTATCAGTTTAGGAGGAGATGCAGTTTCTTTTCCATTTCCAGAGCTACAGGTCTCAGGGGATGGCAGCTGTGGATGCTGTGTCTCGTAGAAAGCAGCTCGCAGGATCTGCTAATGGGGAAAGCTAGCCTGCTTTGGTTTTACCTCCCTTCCCTGCTGGCACACAGTCCCCAGCTGAGTCAGAGGGGCCTGGGAGATCCTGAGCATCCCTCAGTCCGAGAGGGCCTGCCCTCGTCTCAGCAGCTCACACCCCAAAAGCAGGAAGCTTCGGGTTTTCACTATGACATGTTGAAGTTGAAATGAGATGCTAAAACCAGGGTGGGTAAAAGGAGCAGCTAGGTGTGCCTGAGGTACCTCCATGTCAGCCAGGGCAGGGGAGTGGTCCTGCTGCTTCCCGGGACTGGGTGAGGGAGGAGGAGGATGGTCCGTGGCAGGACTGCCCGCCCAGGGAGGCAGCGAGGGGCTCAAGATGGCTCTGGGAGATTTCCTGCTCCGGCTGCTGGGCCAGAGAGGCTCTGGGAGCACAGGGAGAGCCGAGGTGTGCCCTGGGCTTCCTCCCGCACCTGAGAGAGGCCAAGAAACATCGTCCAGGGACGAGGGGAACGCAGCAGACTGAGGAGGACTCTGGTTATGACTGTGCCCAGCGCTCAGAGGCTTTGGCTGAGGGACGGGCTTTCCCGCAGCTCCCCGGATGCACCTTCTGGCCGAGCTCAGGTCACGTCCTGCACACCATCCCAGCCTGCAGCCGCTGGGGCGTGGGGCACTGCGCCCCACCATGGCCCCACTGTGCCCCTCCAGTCCCTGCTGGAGTGAGCTGGGGCTGGGGGACTCCTGCCCTTGGCCAGGTGCTTTGCTGGCATGAGATGGCACAGCATGGCACTGCATGGCACAGCACAGCACTGAACAGCGAGCTGGCAGTGCTAACCCTGCTGCTTCTCTTTGCCCCTAGAGTGGTTTATCCTCTGTCGGACTCCCCCACTGCCAAGATGTCCCAGTCATCTCCAGCCGATGAAGGCAACACGTTCGCACACCTCTGGAGCACTCTGTAAGTGGGGGGGGGATCATTTCCCGGGAGGGGTGTTCGGAAGCAGGAGCAGACAAGTTCCTTTTGCATCCTCTGCTCTCCACGGATGCCTTTGCCACACTGAGAGTTTTGCTCCCAGATTCCAGCCTCCCTGCTCAGCCCATTTCATTTGCCAAGCTGTCTTTTGAAATCAGCACACAGACATACATGGAGATGGTGTCAGCGCCAGAGCCAGAGGTCCCCTTAATTCCAAAATTAAACATCTTCCAGCCCCACCAAGATGTTTGCAAGTTTTCTGGCCTTTGAGCCTCGTGCTCTAATAAAGCAAGGGAGAAGGACTGTGCTTCATTCCATCCTTTCTCCCTTGGTATCCTCTCATGTAAAAACATCCCAAGGTGACAGATATGCCACAGCAGCTGGGTGGATGCACAGCTTCCCAAGTCTCTGCTTGCTTTACCTGCCAGGCAACAGTTTGCCTGAGCAAAGCCTGCTCTGCCACATGGGAATCAAAGCAGAGGATGGAGAGAGGAGTTGGGAAGGTGACACGGTTCAGTGGGATTGTGAGTTGCTGGGTGGTGGTGGTGGTGGCACGGCGTGTTGGAGGGCTGGGAAGATGACTGTGCCCTCACTTCTCCTCAGGGAGCCAGACAGCACCTACTTCGACCTCCCTCCAGCCACCCACACCGGCAGCAATGAGGTCTCCAACCAGACAGAGGTCACGATGGATGTCTTCCAGATGAGAGGCATGAACGACTCGGTGATGGTGAGTGTGCCCAGGTGTCACAGGTGGCACCTGTGCCAGACACAGACTCGATTTCCCCACTGGAGTGGATTGGGGGCTCTGGGGGAGGCAGTGGGGAGCACAACCACTGCAGGTGTGGCACTGCTGCCACTGGTGCGAGGTCTGATCACCTGTGGCATGGATGTAAAACAGTAAAACTGTGGCTGCTCCCTGTTAGACGATATCTCTGCACACAGCAGAGGGTGCTCAGTGCTGTAAGGCCAGCAGAGCTCAAGTCCCATGACAGGAACAGGTGTCATTCGCTCTGCTACAAATGGTGTGTAGTAAAAGCCCATCCTACAAGCCCTTGGCTCTGTCTAAGGCAGAGTCTTGGAAAAGCATCGAGGCTGTGCGAGACATCCAGGTCACTTGTGCATGTTTGGTGCCCCGAGCAGGTTGGCCTCCCGGCAGCATCCCTGCAGCAGCTCCGGCTGTTGGCGGCATCTCCCTGCACAAAGCCGCTGTTTCCCTGCACAAAGCCGCCGTTTCCCTCCCCGACAGCTTGCCTCCCCTCCCCCAGCCCCTTTTCCCTCGCTTTCCACTCGCTTTCCCTCCCTTCCCCAGCGTCTGCCACAGCGGGCAGGAGCCGGGCAGAGGGCTGATAACTGGGGCTCTGCCCCTCGCTGGGCGGGCAAGCCCTCGCCTTTCCCCTCGCCCCCGCTGTGACCAAAGCCGAGCCCTGCAGGGTTGGTGCAGCCCGGGGTGTATGACAGTGAATGCACAGGTAACAGGACGCCACTGGACTGAGACAGAGGCAAGAGAGGGGAGCAGCGGTGGAGGGACTGCTCAGTCCGTGCTGATTCCTGCTGCTCGTGAGGCTCCGCACCAGTGCCAATGCTCGGTGACTTGGAGCAGGTCATCCCAATGCCCTGGCCAGCCATCTATTCCTATCTATGCCTATCTATCCCTGTCAATCCATCCATCCATCCATCCATCCATCCGTCCGTCCGTCCGTCCGTCCATCCATCCATCCATCCATCCATCCATCCGTCTGTCCATCCGTCCATCCATCCATCCATCCATCCATCCATCCATCCATCCATCCATCCATCCATCCATCCATCCACACCTATCCGTACCTATCCATCCAGGCAGGGATAACTCCATATCACTGAGACACAGAGCTCTCACAGAGTCACTGCATCATGTGGTTAGTGCAAGCATGGCCACCTCGGTGTGCTGGTGACAGGTGCCAGCCAAGCAGGTTTCCAGCCCCGTGTGGCTGGAAGCAGCTTTCAGGAGTGGGATCGGGGTGGGTTTGATGGTGGAGCTGGACCCCCGCTCTCCCTGCAGTGGGAATGGTTGGTATCGCCCAGTCCATCACTGGGCAAGCTGGGGCCTGCCCTGTGCTTTAATGAATAGTCATGAGGGACAGAAGGGGTGGGCCCCGTTTTGTTGTTGGATGCAGCAGGTTGACAGAACTAAGGGAGATGAAAAAAGCAAGAGAGCCAACAGACGGCGGCACACGGGTGGCCAGCGCAGCATCCCTGGCGCTGCCCACGCCAGCCCTGCTCCCACACTCCCCCCTTCACCCGCCATCCCACCCTTCTCCATCGCCACCCCGACCCCATGACTCCCGTGGCAGGACGGTTCCCCGCGCTCCGTGAACCCCAAGACAACTAAAATGCTGTACATCAGCGACCCGATGCAGCATTACACCACGGTAGGTGCTGCTCGTTATGGATGGGCTTTGCCTTGCTGCTTTTATTGGAATTATGCCCCATTGCTGGGGCACCCGCTCCAGCTCTGCCTGCTCAGCCTTTGTGCTGTGGCCCAGGATGCTCCAGGGGTTGTCCCAGTGTGAGCCTGTCCCCAGCCCACGGCTGCAAGGATGAGCTGGGGCTGCTCCAGCCCCGCTCCTGAGCCCCAAGCCGTGTCAGTGCAGGATGCTGCAGCCTCGGTGGCTCGGTCACTGTTCCTCTTGCTGTGCCTGATCCGGTGCTGGCAGAGCCCAGGGTGTGATTTAAACCTTGGTGAAAGGAGTGCAGGCTGCTCATCTGTGTGCACAGTCAGGAGGGTGTTAGCTGGAGCATCCATCTGAGGAACGCCTGCGGTGCTGGAATCACCAGCACCAGCTTGTTGTCCATTGCTGATCTCCTCAGCCGAGCCCATGGCACACGCCATGGCCCCAGTCAGGCTTCCCTTCCCTGGTGGATATCCCCGGGAGGGCAGAGCAGGTGAAGTGGTACCTGGGCTGCAGGTGATATGCTTTCAGCCCCGTCCTCGGGTGCCGAGGGTGTTTCCTTGGGGGTCTGTGTCTGTCTCTGACATTCAGAACAGTCCAGCACAGGCACAGAGGCAGTCGGAGATCGAAGAAAATTACTTCATTCCTCGTTTTTACCTTCTGTGTGTTGCTACCAAGCCGTGTGTCCCGGGGTCACTGGGGCTGTTCCTTGGGAGGTCGTTGCTGCAGTTGTGTGTGTGTGTGTACAAACATGTATGTGTATGAACATATTTACACACACACACACAAACACTCCTGCCTTTGATTCGTCTTTTAAGGGAATGTTTCCATGATTTTGTCGATTTTGAACAAGAAGTTGGTCATTTTCCCCCTGCACCTGACTCTGGGTCTCTCTGCCAGTGGGTTCCAAAGTCCTGGTGCTCGGGAAGCTGTCTCTCGCCCGGCTGGCAGAGGTGGTAGCCTGGGTCTCGTATCTCACCATTTCTCCCCGGGGAAGCTCTCTCCCATGCTGAGGTCGGGATGCTCTGCTCAGGGGAGGGTCCCCACTCACCTGACCATTTATGGCCTCAGGCTTCAGCCACGCACAGTCCTGGCTCTAAGCACAAGAGAAAAACAGCTCAGTCTTGATACTCCTGGATTGTCTGGGCTGTAGATGAGCCCTGTCCAGCAGCAATACCTTCTCCCTTGCTGCTGCTCTCCTGGTTGATGACTGAGCTTTGCCTGTGCCACCATGCCAGTGCTGCCCTGCCCACGGTCCCCACGGCTGCTGCCCCGCAATTCCCAGCTGGAAGGCACGGGCTTTCCACACGCCTTTGTTTTTTCCAGAGTTTTTCTCCAGGTGAAGCCGGGGATTATGGAAAGCTTGGCTTGACTTCGGCTGGGCTATTTATAGAGCAGCAAGGAGGAATAGAGGGGTTTAGGCACATATTTTAGGGAGAAAATGGCTGGATGTGTAAAAGCAAGCCAGATCTTGTTCAGCATTCCTCCAGTTAGTCACAGGCTCCAACGACCTTGTGAGAGATGCAGGCAACAGGAGAACTTCCCTGGAGTAGGATGATTGCCTTTAAACCATTCCACATTGTAGACGGTTGGGTGAGGTTGGGATCCCAAGTTAAAACACGTCTCCTGATTCCTGAGCCGTGAGCCTTGCAGCCCTTTGGGGAAGGCTGAGCCTGCTGGCTGTGCCCACGGCTGCTTCCAGAGCTCTTGGCTTCCCAGAGCTGCCCCAGCAGGTGCTGGGAACAGGGACAGTCCTGCTGGGGCATGGGGGCAGTCGAGGGCGACCCTGTCCACGCCAGGACAACACAGAGCGATGCACCGTCCGCTGCGCGTGGTCACCGGCACAGCCCCAGTGGCCACCACAGCCTCTGGGGCAGCCAGGGTGAGAGCAAGCCCTGAGCAACTTGGGAATTCCAGGTTTCTGGGCAAAAAAGCCACCTTACTTGCTTTGAGAAACAGTTTGATTTGGGTCTGATTTTGTGATGAAATATTAAGGCCACTTTAGCCACGCGGTTCTCGGGAATGTCACTGTACTTAGGCTGTGCCTGTGGGTAAAGGAGCTGCCAGCTCTTACTGGAAGTATCTGACAGTAATTGGTCAGAAGAGGAATAAGATAAAAATTGTAAAAAGTGAGGATTTGGTCCAGTGGGTCTGGAAGAAGAGCCAGGACATGCCTAAATGGGTCTGTTTGCCCTGTGCCCTTCCTGCAGAGCGCTGCATCGCAGCCACGCTCTTCGGAGGTTTGAGGTTTTCCCCAAATTAGACCTGCATAAGACACTGAGAGCAAACATCCCACTGGGAAACAAGCTACAAACCACCGCTCAGGGCTGGCTGGCTCAGAGAAGCACTCCCAGGAGTGGTGTGCGGGTTCTGTCCTTGACCAGTGAATGCAAGAGGGACAGGTCAGAAAACAGGTCAGCCACTCAGGACCGCCGTCACGATGGAGCAATGCCATTGCCAGGGGCTGCTGCTCACCTTGCCAGGGCAGCTTCACTGAGCTGTGACACTCTGGAAGGAGCAGAGCCCTGTGTGCAGGACAGGGCTGTCACTGCCCACCCACAACGGGACATCTCCCACACCTGAGCGAACCCCAGAACATCCCTGCCCTCTCCCCGCTGTCAGAGCAGTGGCTTTCCCTAGGCAGGTGTGCTAGAAATCTGGGACTGTGGCACCCCGCTGCCTCCGGTGATGATGGAGCAGATCGAGGGGGATGATTTAAGTGCTGGAGTTTATCCCTCAAACAAGTGGTGACCTGTTGGAAAACCCAAGCCACCCAGACCAGCTCTTTTGGCTCCCCTCCCACATGCTGGCCCTTTAAGGAGGCTGTAACAGGACACCCCAGCCCTGGAGAAGGGTGGCTGAGGTTTCCCTGTCTCTAAACTGGCTGGTGTTTTCTTTTTTCCCTCCTCCCCTTTTCCCTTCCTCCAGTCCCAGTTCAATTTGCTGAACAACAGCATGGATCAGAGCATCGGCAGCAGAGCAGCCTCCACCAGCCCCTACAGCTCCGAGCACACCTCCAATGTCCCAACGCATTCTCCCTACTCGCAGCCCAGCTCTACCTTCGACGCCATGTCCCCAGCTCCCGTCATCCCCTCCAACACCGACTACCCCGGCCCACACCACTTCGAGGTGACCTTCCAGCAATCCAGCACTGCCAAATCAGCCACCTGGACAGTAAGTTGCATGTCTTCTACCTTCTCTAGGGAGATGCTCACCACCACCCACAGCATCCTCGCCACCAACAGCCAACACCTTGGTGATGGGGACGCTTGGCAGGGCAGCTGTGGGACACGGCCACCACCCATGGGGACGTCACCTGCACGGGTGGTCCCGGGGAGCAAAACATGCAGGAAACACCCGTGCTTGCTTTTCAGGGGGTTTCTCCCAAAGGGCTGTGAAACGCAGTGGCTACAGTGTTATTTCTCTCACTGCGGTTCCCTAAACTGCAGGTAAATGTCCCCAAAAGAAATGTCCTGGGGAAGTACCTGCCTTGTTCCCCCGGTGCTTCCCAACACCTTTGCTAGCCAGTGCTGTCAGAGGAGAGACCATGGGCGAGAGGGACCTTTGCTCGCATCTCCCAGCGCCGTTCCCAGCTTTGCCGTAAATTCCTGCTTGTCATTTACAATCCCTTTCCACCTCGTATCAGAGGAGTAACTTAATCTCTAGAAGTCACTGCTAAACGGCAGAGTAGGATTTTAACCGCAGTGGGTTTTTAATCAGGATCACATCGTGCCGTCTGCTGGTCTCCTCGGGAGCCGGGATGCAGGTTTGGTCCACGGCACAGGAGAGCTCTGCGGAGCAGGGACCCGGCGACAGGGGAAGGCGTACGGGGGCTGCTGTGCTTTTGTGGAGAAAGGTCCTAAGCTGGCGTCCCCGGCTCAGCGCAGCGCTGTCCCTGCTGTTAAGGAAAGCGGCACTTGCGGGCGGTGCCGGAGGCGTTCCTGCAGCGGTGCCTCCGGAGCGCCCGGAGAGCCGCTCACCAGCGCGCTTGAGCCGGGCGGCTTTTCTCCTCGGAAAACTGATTGAGCACAAAGGCTGGGGTGGGTGACTGACATCCCACGGGAACAGAGAGGGTTTCCTCCGGAGCTGCGGTTTGACATTGCCATGGAACGGGCAGAGCAGCCCAGGAGCGATGTGTCAGCCCCAGGTGTGATGATGACCTTTGTTTTCGGGAGGTGACGTGTTTAATTGTCAAGACAGTCCTTCCCACGGGAGACAGAAAGCATCCTTGGATGCTGTCGTGCAGGGAGACCCGGGCAGCGGCCGAGGGGTGCTGCTGCACGGTGGGATGCTCCCGATGTGTCCTGGGGAGGGTGCAGGCGGGGACAGGCTCCGGCTGCGTCCCGTGAAATCCAGCGGGTGGGCGGAGTGGGTTAATTCTCCACTCTTTCCACTGTCTTTCCTTGCGAGATGTTGCTCAGGGATGCATTTCATACTGAATAAACTTGAGGTCCTTGGAGCAGGATGGTGTGACTCCAGACAGATCCTATCCCTACTGCGGGATAACTCGCATCAGTTACAGGTAAAGCTGCACAGGACCTGCACAGGGAAGGGAGGCATTCCCCTACCACTAAAGCATCCGAATGGAAACCCAGACAAGACACTGCGGGGTGTCTTGTCCCAGTGTGCTGGGATGGGGGCCAGAGAGTGTCTGATTGTAGCCATTGTCCCCAGCTAGGAGTGCTGGGGGATGGCTTTGGGATGGAACAGACACAGCGTGGCCAGGGCTCCCCTCCTGAAAGACATCCCTTTCCCCTGGGATCTTTCTACAGCTTTGCAGCTAAAGTGAGCTCAGGCTGTCTTGGCATCACCCCTGCTGACTGTGCTCCTGTAGTTACTGTGTCCCACTGGGAGCTTGGTTCATCAGGACAGGATGGCTCTTTTTCCCAAGCCTTTATGGAAAGTCAGGGCAGGCAGTCGGAGGTGTGTGGCCCTCTGGACCATGACACTGGGGTGGCTGCATCTCCCCAGGCACCATCCCAACAGGATGGCTGCAAGGTCAGAGCCCAGTAGCCCACAGTTCACTGTGCTGGAGCCGAGCCTTGCAGAGAACAGCAGTAGGTTGACACCCTGAGAGCACAGGGGATGTTTCATTTGAAACAGTGGTTCCTGCAGGACTGCTGATGTGGATGCAGACAGTCTGTCTCTCCGAGGTGCCACATGAGGAACGGTCCCACCGCAGTGACAGCTGGTGCCACTGCATGTCCTCCCAGCTGGGGCTGTCACAGACACATTTATTGCTGGAAGATGAGGCCATTGCCTTCCTCCCACTTGCCCTGAGCTCTGCAGTGCCGCTGCCACACCCGAGGCTGTCCCAGTAAAATGGTGAAAGGAGCTCAGAGAAATAAACGTGTTCTCTGTTGCCAGTCAGTCAAACACAAATGTGTGACTGTCCACAGGAGCTGAGCACACACATGCAGCAGTCAGGAGGGCTGGGGACAGACAGGGATGTCTGACAGCACAGTCACACACAGGGCAGCAGCGCCGACCGTCCCGGAGCACTGCAGGACACGCGTGGGTTGGGCCAGCACGTCAGAGGAAACAACCCGGCCTGTTTCATCCCTATCTGGGAAAGTCTTGTGGGATTCACTGCACCAAGTGATTTATGGCAGGGTGGTTGATCAATTTACACCAAGCTTTGACCACAGGCTTGGTGGAGCCAACGTGCTGGGCAGTGTTGCAGAGCAGCAGGGAGTCCCCTGTGCTGGAAGAAGGCTCTGCTGAAGGTCTCTTGCAGTCTGGGCTCAGATCATAGAGGATCCAGCCATGAAGGAATGGACAGCTGGTGTACAGGCAATGCCAAAGCAAGTAGTTCATGCAAATCATCTTGTCAAATGATTTGAGGTAATTTTTGGTACAATCATGAGCTTTGGTTGATGGAAATGTGTAGCTCAGTGGCGTCCTGGTTCAATCCCACTGGAAGATGCAGTATTGTCCATCCCCCTGTGCTTAGGAGGGGAGGCTCCAAAGCATCTTGAGGGTCCAGACCAGAGTGTTTGGAGATGAACTGGCTGCTCTGGGGTGGTTTGCTCTGGAGGGCTGGTCACATCACTGTCACCTGGGCAGGGAAGTGAGGTGTCTCCGAGCCCAGTATCTGCACAGTCATGATGCTCCTGTCCACACTTCAAACCCTATGTTGACAAAACAGAGAGGGTTTGGGAGAGAGATGTGAAGAAGATAAAAAGTTTGGAGCAAATGCCTTGTGGGTCAATACTAGGAAAGTGTTCTGCAAGGAAGGTTGCTCTGAGAAGAGCAAAGGTGGCTCCATCACGGTGTGCCCAGGAGATGGTTTCTCATAGCAGCCAGCTCCTTAATCTAACAGAAATAGACATAATAAGATCCAGCACTTGGAAGCTGAAGCCAGGCAAATTCAGACTACAAACAAGGTGGAATTTTTTTACAGTGAGGATAATTAAACATAGGAACAATTTACCAAGGAATGCGGTGGATTCTCCAGCTCCTGAAGGATTCAAATGAGGACTCTGCATATCTCTTGAGAGATAAGCTGAGCTTTAGCAGACACCCTTGGCTCAGTGCAGGAGGAGGAGGAAGGAAGGGGTCTGGGGGCAGCAGTGTAGGCAATGGGCCCAGAGCATCATCAGCTGCTCTCTCTTGCCTCTAAATGCTGATTTTCTAATTTTAGGAAAGGCGTGAATGGAGAAGGGGCAGAGCCTTGGGACAGGGGTTTGGGGCTCACATTACCGAGCTCTGTCCTTGCAGAGGGACACTGGGCAGTGGTGGGTGACACTGGATGTCCCGACCCCCGGGCTGTGTTCTGGGCACCAACATCACCGCCAGCTCTGGACCGAACCAGCAGCTCTGTTCCGTGCTGTGGGGAGCCCTGCAGGCTGCTGCCACCTCCCTTTTCATTTTTAATGGCCTTCTTATCGCAGAGAGCAACGGCCAGATGCTGAAAATAAGGTTTTCCCTGTAGGTTGGAAGCCCCCCTCTGGTAGGCTGCTCCGGCGGGGCTGGGAGGAGGACCGGGAGCTGCGGCGCGGCAAGACGGGGCACGCCGGCATCCTGCCTGCCTGCTGGGAGCCATCGGGGCTCCGGGAGCCCGGAGCTGCCCGGACACGCTGCAGCCGCAGCCGATCGCGGCGCTTTCCTCGCCGCAGCCCCTCACCGCACCGGCCAGCTGGTAACTGATGGATAATTAGGATTTTTCTCAAGTCGGGTTGGTGGCAGAGCAGGGCTCCCTCCCCGCCGGACACTGTCACGTGTGCCAGAGCTGCAGAAGTGTTAATGGGGTCTTTGGCCTCCCGTGGCTGGGCTGCAAAGGGATGTGGGGGCTCGAGCCCACGGTGTGGGGCAGCCGCCCAGGCCCGCACGGAGCCCCCGGAGCCGGGGGGCGATGGACAAACCCCCAGGCTGCGCAGGCAGGGGGGTCTCTGACACAGGCACAGGGAGGTCCAAAGCACATCCAGGGACTTGCCGCTGCTTCAGAGAGCAAACAGCAGGTGAGGGAAAGGCTGGAGATGTTCACAGCTGAGGGGAGCTCCTCCTGCTCCCATGGACAGCTGGGCAGCAGTCACCCACAGCAAACTGACCCCAGTGCTCAGCCAGTGGGAGATGGACACGTGAAACTGGTTCCAGTTACTCGTTAGATCTTGGAGCTGAAGCTTGGGCACTGGGGAGCTGAAGTGCTTTGCCTGATCCTAAACTGAACGAGGAGGATGGGAATAATTGGCATGGCAGGAGGCAGGTTCTCCCTTGCTGGTCGCTGCCTGAAGCTCTTTGGGGTAGAGATGGTTGTAAAGACAAGGGAAAACTCTTTAGGAGCATCTATAGACTACAAGCCCACTCTTCAAATCCTCTCTGGCACTCCCACAATCCCACAGAAGTTCCTCTCCAACAGCCACGGCCTGGAGATGATCAGGGGCCATGCACTGCCACTGCACTGTGGCTCAGGACACTGCCTCTGAGCCACAAACATCTCTGGTTTTATCCAAGCAGATGGGCAGGTGAGCGTGGATATTTTGGCATGCTTGAAGTAGGGAAGCAACCTCAGCACCAGCCTGCCTAGAGCCCATCGAAGCCAGCCCACTGGAGGCTTTCCACCAGCTTTTGCAGGGTGTGGATGAGGCTCCAGGAGCTCCAGACACAATGGAATTAAGAAAAAAGGCAAAGGAATTCGGTGTGTGATGTTCCAACACGATCCCGCTATCAGCTCCACTATCTCGAACGTGTCTGGTATGCACAGGTCAAGGGAATGACTTACTGGCAGTGCTGCTCCACCGGGAAGGCAAAGCTCTCCAGCAGGAGAGGTGGGAGAGAGTTGGGAGCCCATGGCCTCTGGTGCATAAGGGAGGGGGGGAAAGATGCTGGTGCGTCCTCTGCAAACCCGCTCTCTGCCCGTGGCCACTCCAGGCAGCGGCTGTGGGAGAGCAGGAGGAACAGCTCCCTCCCTTCATGGCACAGCCCCAGCGGGATCCTCCAGGGCCAGTGGCTTCCCCTGAGCCCAGGTCTTGCTGCTCTGGTTTTCTCATTTTGTTCCCAGCAACAATTCACAAGCCCAGCTCAGCCTCCTCTTTACTCCCCTCCCTGTCTGTCCCTGCATCCAGACCTGATACTGCACATGAAACAACCTCCTTGCTGGATTTGCAGCTTCCTTTTTGGATGAGAGGGAGCTCTGGGCTCCCCTTGGTCGGGGGATCTGAGTAACCAATGCACAGAGGGACTCAGACCTATGAGAAGAGATTAAATGCCCCAGAGTGCCAGCGCTGGCTCAGCACTGACTGAGAGCAGCCACGACCTCGGTAGTTATTTTAAGGATACGCACACTGGGGAAGGCAAGGAGAGGGGTCCTTTGAAGGTGAACCAAGGGATTTTAATTAGCAGTCATGACATGCTAATTAAGGTAGAAGGATGCAGGCTGGAGCCCTGTGCTGCTCTGCTGGAGGGCAGCCCCAGGACCTCAGTGGTCTGGGGGACCTGAGGGTGACGGGGGTCCCCAGCAGCTGATGATGGCTAGGGGGAGCAGGGGACTCTGCTGAGTGCCTTGAGACCCGTGTCCTGAGCACAGCTGGTGGTGACTTGGTGTCACCCCAGTGGATCACTGCAGTGGTGTAGGGACCACGGGCACAGGGAGGTGGGTGTTGGAGCATCCCTTACAGCCATCACCCTGATCCATCCCTGCTGTGGTGCAGGAACTGGAGACACAGGACACAGGTACCAGGGGACCCCTTACAGCCGTGTCCAGGGCAGTGCCCACACTTGTCAGCACCCCTGTGTGCTGGACAGGTACCTCAGGCCCCATTGGACACGCTCCTCTCCTCTCGAGCCTCATTGATGCACTGGACGTATTCAAACCCACCCCATAGTAAATGAGCAAGCAACAAAGTAGCTTTGGGGAGGAATTTCCAGCTCAGTGAGGAGTTTACAGGCCGGCGATTAAAAAATGGTTATTAAAAAAATTAGACAGAAAAAGAATTAGCTCTGCAGTCGGCACGTCTTCCAGGATCTGTCGTAACAGATTCGTCCGAGCCGGTTAACGGTATTTGCGGTTTGCAAGATGCTACATGCCTGGGGAAGATGACAGACACGTTATTATCACCTCTCGGCTGCGATCTGTCCGAACCTGTCCCAGGATGCAGCTCCGCAGCTGCTTGCTGGGGAGCGCAAGGAAATTAGCAGCCGGAGGCAGCACTTTTCTTCTCTCTCCCCTGCCAGGCCAGTGGCTTTATTGGGATCCATTGACTGCAGCCCCGGACACGTCCTGAGTAGAGCTAATGAGGAGACTGGAATGTAGGAGAGGAGGAGGCTGGTAGGGAGGAGGGGGGAGGATTTGTGGGAAAAGTAATTGTTGAGCAAATCATTTCCTTCAAGAGGGAAAGGAGGCCTTGGCTGCCTCCCGAACAGGCAAGTCTAGACGCTTCGGTGTCAACAGTTGAAGATAAATAAGATTTTATCAGCTCTGAATCTGTTGGGACACATCCTCCTAGCGGTTCTGCTGCCCACGCAGGGCCGGCCGAGATGGACTTCGCCGGGAGGTCTTTCCAGGCAGAGCATTCAGGTTATTTTTTGTGCAAGGCTGTCATCATCCGTGGGGAAAAACACCTCTTCCTGCGTGGGGAGGCAGCCCCAGGGCTGAGCACTGGAGCAGGTCCTGGTCCTTGATCAGGGTGGGCAGCAGCAGGTGCTGGGACTCCACGTCAGAGCTGCATCCACAAGCCTCTGTGGGGCATTCACTCATCAGGATCTTGTGGTGTGCAGAGCACACCTTGGGGCAGTGGCACCAACAAAACCACGGTAAAGCCTCACAGCGGCCAATGGCACCAGGGGCTCTGTCCCTCAGCTGGATTTATGCCCTGTGACGTCTGGCACTGGTGCACTGAGGTCTCATCTCACCAAAGAATCAGCCACATCTCAAACACATCCAGAGACCCTTTGTGTTACCAAGGCCTTAGGGAAAGAGTTCAGTGCTGATATACTGCTAGGGTTTAAATAACTTGGCTTTTCCAGTTATTCCTAGTGTTCTGCAGGATGGGTGGGAGCAGCAGGGAACAGATGGAGGTGGAGCTGGCATTATGGTGTCAGCCAAGCAGCCGAGGGTGACACTGGAAGCTGCAGGAAATCCCAGAGGAATACAGGTTCTGTGTGTTTCCAGAGGCTTCAGGGAGCCTGTCAGCACTGCTGCTGCTCTGTGCTGGTTAGAGCAACCCCGCAGCCACAAGCCACAGAAACCTGCTGAGCTCCTCAAACACACAATAACAGAGACTCTGATGTTTTCCAGGAACAGAGGTGACTTCAGTACTAACACAAGTGTGGAGTCAGACACCAGCAGCCCCCAGGGCAGAGCAGGGACTGAAAATACAGGCAAGAGGTGCCCAGGGCAGAATGTACCCAGGCTCCTCTATGGGTGTGAAAGAAATGCTGGTCCTGAGGTCTGGATGTGCCGGGAAGGTGTCCAGGTGTCCCAAGATGTTGTTCCTGTGCCCGGCAGCGAGTTGGCAGCAGAGTGAGAGACCTGAGCTTTGTGACCCAGTGTGGCCAGTCCCGAGAGGTCGGTTTGTCCAAGCACTGTGCAGCAGGGAGGATGGGAGTGAACAGCCCAAGGTTCTGCCAGTACAGCAGGCAGAAACATGGCTGTGACAAACCAAGAGCCAAAGCAGAGAGGAGGCTGCACCGGCCTGTGATTAAATCCTGGCATTCTGATCTCCAGCTCCCGCTCTGCCGCTGTCTCATCCTGCAGTGCCTGTGCTCCTTGTGGCTGTGCTGGGAGGTACCAGGGCTTCAGGCGATGCAGCACAGCCTGGCACAGAGATGGGCATGGGGCAGATAATTAGCAAGTACAGATAACGAGGAGGAGAGACGTGCCTGCTCAGTGCAGATTTGGCTGTCCCCTATGGAGAGGGTGCATTGCCAAGGGCTATTCCTGACTGGAAGCACAGCTAGGGATGTAGAGCATCCTGGGATCCCAAACAGACAATGCTGGTTCTCCTGGTGGCCACAGACTGGGTGTGTGGGGCTGGGAGTGGCAGGAGAGGAGGCACAGGAAGGCTCCACACTGTGAGGAGTTGGGAGCGCGGCCGCCCAGGGCACAGCCCGGACTTTTCTCCCAGGATTATCAGTACAGAGTTCCTTAAAAGAATAGCTTGTTAGAGTGGAGGGATCTTTGAAGGCGATCCCGGAGCTGCTGGGACACGATAAGGTTATCAGTGGAGACATGCCTGGGCGGAGCGGCCGCCTTCCCCCCGCGGGGAATCGCTCTGCTATTTAACAGAGATTTATCCATGTCATAACATGGTATAATGAGAGAATTTGTTACCAAAGAACTTGCCATAATGCACCTCTGCTCTTCCAGAGCAGTTATAGTTCCCAGGCGTGTTGAGGGCTGCCCGGGAATGTCTACATGAAAGGATCCTTTGACAGGAGTTGTCAGTATTTTAACACCTGGCAAGGAAGAGCCCCCTCCAAATAACCCTTGTTTTGCCATGGTGGCTCCTCAAACAGAGGGCATTAAACCCCACTGTGGTGGGCAAGCGGGTTCCATGGGCTGCAGCCATGTGGGAGCTTCATCCCCAGCCAGGCAGCAGCAAGTCACTGCATTCTCAGTGGAGCAGAGCCTGTGCCTTCTACGTCTTCCCAGAACTCTCCTGGAGACCACCTAAATGAGACAAACCTGGAAATGGTTTATCTCCTTTGCCCCGTCTCAGTCCCTGAGGTGGTGGGAGCACCTCACTCAGACACAGGTGGCTCCATCCTGCAGCCAGGGCAGCAGGACAGGGAGACACAGATCCTTCCTGCCTGATCCACAGCTGCACTGAACCATGCTCATGGCCAGGAAAGGCAGGGACTGAGCCACTCGTGTCTGAATCTGCTCCCAGACCCATCTGAGCAGCTGCTGAGCCCCCCGTTTCGGGCAGCCCCAGCTCAGGAATCCCCCCACACCAGGAGAGCAGAGCAGAGCTGCAGCCTTGCTCCCCTCGGCACACCTGTATTTGGATGGCTCGGGACAAGCTTTAACATCCCCACAAATGCTCTGCACGGTGGTATTTTTTTGGCAGCAGGCATTGTGTTGTGGGGATGAGATAAAATACCTTGAGCAGGAACATGCCCTGCCATGCAGGGACGGGCGCAGGGGTGGGCTCGTGTGTAGCAAACACATTCCTTGCGAGATGGAAAACAGCATGGCACGGCGGAGAGGGAAGGGAGTTGCACATCCCCACACCTGGGAGCCCGGGTAGTTCCTGGAAGGTGAAGGACATGTTCTCCTTCCCCAGCCCTGCTCTGGAGCGGCTCAAGCTGCAGCCCCGGGAGCTGCTCCCGTTCAAGGTCCTTGTGAGAGAGAGGAGTTTGCCACTGAGCAACCCCCTCTGTGCCCTCACAGGGAGGAATTTGGTGGCTCTGAGCTGTTTTCAATGCAGGAGTGGCTGCAGGTGCTGCCTCCAGCTGCCACAGAGCATCCTCCATGACACTTTTAATGACATTAAGCATGATTTCCTCAGGCTATGGTGCTCCCAGCCCTTGGTCCTCCCAGCTTTCCACTCAGCCACAAGCCTTGTGTGAGAACAGACTAAGGGAAGTGTTTCAAAATGGGCTGAATGATGCATGAACGAGGGTTTTGCTGATTTTCGGCGAGATTCCCTCTGTCACAGCACAGCAGGTGCCCCTGCTCTGCCAGAGCACTTGTCCAGCTGGGAACCTCCTTCCCAGGAGATGGCTGAATCTGCTTTATGTGGAAATTGGACAGCACATAGTGTGGGTGAAATGGATCAGATTCCAGTATTTCCAGGGGAGAGGGAAGAGAAGGGAACCCTGTGTTGGCACCACGGTGGAGGAAGCCAAGGGGGGACAGGGGAGCATCCGCTGTCCCCTCAGTGACGCTCACCTGGCGGGTGTCTCCTCTTTCCCAGTACTCCCCCCTGCTGAAGAAGCTCTACTGTCAGATCGCCAAGACGTGCCCCATCCAGATCAAGGTGTCCACCCCGCCGCCCCCAGGCACCATCATCCGGGCCATGCCGGTCTACAAGAAGGCAGAGCACGTCACCGAGGTGGTGAAGCGCTGCCCCAACCACGAGCTCGGCCGCGACTTCAACGACGGTGAGTTCCACCCTCCCCTGCTCCGGGAGCCACACATCCCCCTGTGCCACAGCCCTCGTGTGCACAGGATGGGCATCCTGGGCAGCCACATCTCTAACCAGAGGTTTGCCTTGCAGGCCAGTCAGCCCCCGCCAGCCATCTCATCCGGGTGGAAGGCAACAACCTCTCCCAGTACGTGGATGACCCGGTGACGGGCCGGCAGAGCGTCATGGTGCCCTACGAGCCCCCGCAGGTACCCAGCTGCTGGGGAGGGGGCAGGACCAGCCTCTGCCTCGGGACAGGCTTGTGCCAGCACTGGGGGGGAACTCACAGGGGACAGAGCTGCTCGGCAGGACACACAGGGCCAGAGTGTCCCCCTTGCCCTGCCACACCTAAGGCCACCCCCGCTCTCCCCCCCACCGGTGGCAGCTGCGTTCAGCATCTGCATCTCCCAGTCCTGTGAAGCATCCCAGAGCAGCCTGGTCCAGGGATGAGGGGTGCAAAGGGAGATCCCCTCTAGTCCTGCCAGGCGGGTCCCCACAGTCCCCTCTTCCAGCTGAGACCATTCCCATACCACCCTTCCCTGGTGCTGCCCTGCCAAGGTGCCAGCCCTGTACCCCGTGCCTCTCTTCTTCGCTCCCTGGGGGAGACGAGCCTGCTTCCCCCCCTCCAGTTCTTCACTCCCCAGTGTCCCTGCCTGCCTCCCCCATCACTCCCTGCTCAGCACCTCCTCTCCTGTCCCGGGCAGGTGGGGACCGAGTTCACCACCATCCTGTACAACTTCATGTGCAACAGCAGCTGCGTGGGAGGGATGAACAGGAGGCCCATCCTCATCATCATCACCCTGGAGACGAGAGAGTGAGTGGCTGTGGGAGCAGGGATGGGTGTCCCTCCTGCTGCAGGAGGGCTGGGGGCCCTTGGGATGGAACCCTCTCCTGCAGGGAGCACCTCCAGGGAAGGGGATGTGACAGCCCCAGCCCATGGCATGGGAATGTTCTCCTCTGCCAGCTCAGGAAAGGCTGGCACGGAGGGACCAGAGACCCAGCCCAGAGCTGGCTTCTCCCCCGCAGCTGGAGCTTTCCTCTGCCCCAGGAGCTGCTCGTCCCCAAGAGCCTGCTGTCCCCTCCATTTGTCCCTGAGGATCCCCTCCCACAGAGGGAAGGGACAACACTGCTGCTCTGGTTCCTGAGCTGGACTGAGCCACAGCTAACCTCCCAAGGGGAAACAGGGGCAGTGATTCCTGTGTTCTCCCAGTGGCCAGGTCCTGGGGAGGAGATCCTTCGAGGGACGGATCTGTGCCTGTCCCGGCAGGGACCGGAAGGCCGACGAGGACCATTTCCGAGAGCAGCAAGCCCTGAACGAGAGCGCGGCCAAGAACGGCAACGCCAGCAAGCGCAGTGAGTGCCTCAAGGCACCCCAAATCCCTGCACTCCTCAAGTTCAGGCTCCAATCCACACCCAGGCACGATGCTTTGACCTTTCTCCACTAAATCTAATCTTGTAGGTCAGGCACCTCTCCTCTCCCTGCAGAGCCCAAAGCTGCCTGTGCAGGGCTCTCATGGCCAGAAATACTTATTCATTATTGTTAATAACAAAGGAACCCTCCAAAGCCAAGCCCCAGGGGAATGGCTTTAGCATCCTGCATGGCTCGAGCCAGGTGCTCCCCAACATGTCCTGCCTCCCAGGACCCTGCCAATGCTCTTCCCCTCTTCTTTCCAGCGTTCAAGCAGAGCCCCCAGAGCATCCCAGCACTGGGGACCAGCATTAAGAAACGGCGGCACGGGGAGGAGGAGATGTACTACGTGCCTGTAAGTGTGGGTGAGCTGCACAGGGTGACAGGTGGTGGCATTGTCCCTCTGCCAGCAGCACCTTGGGGGGGATGTCAGGCAGGTCAGGGGTGCACAGGCTCCCACAGGGCAGCAGAGCTGGGCAGAGACCCGGGAAATAGGAGCAAAAGCATCCATGGATGCACGTTTTCAAGGGATTGCTGGATCCTGAATAGTTTCTGGCCACAGTGACAGTGCACTTTGCATTCTGAGTGGAAAAAAGGGACCACAAGGAATTAGCCAGGTGGGACAGGGATACATTAAAACCCTGAGCTTGTTCCCTCCTCCAGGTTCGGGGCCGGGAGAACTTTGAGATCCTGATGAAGATAAAGGAGAGCCTGGAGCTGGTGGAGCTGGTCCCGCAGCAGCTGGTCGATTCCTACCGGCAGCAGCAGCAGCAGCTCCTGCAGAGGCAGTAAGTCCTACTGCAGCCCCTGAGACACCCACAGCCCCCGAGGCGGGGCAGGGAGCCTCAGCAGGGAGGTCCGATGGGCTCGAGGGGAGCTGCAGGCTGCGGCAGGGCAGCTCCATCCCCCCCTGCCAGGCTGACCAGCACGTGCTCTCCCTGCACAGGAGCCAGCTGCAGACACCTTCCTCCTACGGGCCCGTCCTCTCACCCATGAACAAAGTTCACAGCGGAGGAATCAACAAGCTGCCCTCTGTGAACCAGCTGGTGGGGCAGCCAGCCCAGCACGGCCCCGGCACTGCGCCCAGCCTGGGCCCCATGGGTGGGTGCTCCCCTCGCCAGTCCGAGCCAGGGGCTCTCCCCGCCCAGGCAGGGGGGTATCACTGCAGGTGGTGTCTAACAGGTCCATTTGTTGTCCCTGCCCAGGGCCTGGAATGCTGAACAGCCACCCCATGCAGCCCAATGGGGAAATGAACGGGGGCCACTCGTCCCAGTCCATGGTGTCCGGGTCACACTGCACCCCCCCGCCGCCCTACAACCCCGACCCCAGCCTCGTCAGGTAGGGAAGGTGCCCGGGGCCCTGCCTGTCTTGTCCTCTGCCGTTCTTTGCTGTGTCCCTCGCTCTAACCTTCCCATCTGTCTGGCAACTGGTCAACTGGCCACCAGCCCCAACTGAGAAATCACTGCTCCAAATCACACAGCCTGTTCCTCTCAGCTCAGCAACCAAAGCCCAGCTACCGACCCGTCAGAAACCCCCACTGCCCTCATACACCCCCATGGGAATCCTTCCCTGATTAGTCAGAAATTAAATGCATCCAAATGAGTGTCTTGTCCTACATGTCCCATGGCATGTAGCTTTGTGAGCTGCCCCCTTCCCCTTCCTTACAGCAATGCCTGGAAATGGCTCCACGTGGGCTATTTCCATCAGGAATGCATTAACAGCTCTGCAGCTTTTTAATGTTTTGGTCTTTAAAAAGACCACAGATGTTTCTGCACCAGCATCCACACAGGGCAGAGCCTGGCTGTGCTGCTCAGCCCGGGGCATGTCCTGACACCCCTCCCCAGTAGCTTGAGCTCCCTCACATTATTCTGAGTAGGTTCCTGAGCCAAAACCTCTGAAATCAGGAGAAAAACATATGTAGCTTTAGGAATGAACATAATCCCACACTTCACTTCGACCTTAGTGGCAGTGGAGGTCCCACTCGTGGAGCTCTCCGTGTTCCCCCACCTCCTCCGTGGCCTGACATGATCTGTCCCACGGTGATGGTTTCCAGCACAGCTGTTGTTCATGAGAAGTTAATGCCACTTTATTTTCCAAACTTTTTCTGCAGTTTTTTAACAGGATTGGGGTGTCCAAACTGCATCGACTATTTCACCTCACAAGGGTTACAGAATATTTACCACCTGCAGAACCTATCCATAGAGGTAAATGCTTTGGGAAGATATGTTCTTACCACTTGTTTCCAGCAGCTGTTGGTCTGAAAAGCAAAACCAAAACTGTTTTAAGGGAAAGGGAATTCTGTGCCCAACCCCTCACAGAAAATGTGTGCTCCCAGGATCGCTGCCTCCCACTCCTGCAGCCTCCCACTGTCTCAGGCCTTGATAAAAACCTCAGGTCTCAGCTGGTTCCTCCAGACTGTCAGAAACAAGATTTTCCACCTAACACAGAAAACACAGCTGAGGTGCTCAGTGGAACACCCCAAATCCCACAGAGCCAGCAGGGACACCCCATTGCAGCTCAGGAAGGTTTAATCTGATCTCACCTCTTCCCCTGTTAATCTTTAAGACAGAAGAGGCTGAAATAAGGAATTTGAGCCCAGGGCATTTATAACAAGGCAAGCCAGGAATGAAATAGCCAAGACCAGGCAAAAGCTGGCAGGAAAAACACGGAGGGGATGCTGGAAGTTCCTGTGTGTGCCCCAGAACATGCAGCCTCTGCTGCTGCCACACAGCGGTGCCAGTGCCTGGGTGGCACCAGAGCTGGGGCTTCCCCAGCCTGTCCTGGGAATGAGAAGGAGGAAAACAAATAATAATCCTAAACCCTTTGAGCCATGGCAAGCCCCGTACATCCCAGAGTTGGTGTTTTGGCTGAGACAGAGCTCCTGCCCAACCCCATTTTGCCCCAGGCAGGTGTATCAGCATCTCCACCTGGCAGCTACACCGACCCGTGGGAGAGATGATGATTTGTCACTGGTAGCTGGGGCCAGTTGCGTAACCTGAGCCTGGTTTTGGACCATTTGCTCAACTAACTCCGTGACCGTCTGTCAGCTGTCCAAGGAAATGTTTGGAATGGCTGAAACTTGTGTCGGGACGCTGAGCTGTGTGTCCGAGTCGGCGTTTGTAGCTACTAATTGCATACTCCCTGTCTGCTGCAGTTAACGCTCCCCCGAGTCTCTGTGTTGGCATTACCGTGGATCCCTGGCAGGTCCCCGCTGTGCCAGTGCCCGTCCTGGCCCCAGGCTGAGCTCACCCACCTCGCCTGGCTGTGTGAGCACGGCCTGTGGTGCTGTGACAGCCGCTGTCACCACCCCCCTGCATGGGGCACGTGCTGCTCCAGCTTCCCAGGCCAGGACTGGAGCAGAAGCCCGGGGGAACAGGCACAAGGATGCTTCACGTGCTGCTCTGAGCCTGTGTCCGAGGGGAATGGTCCCCTCCCTTTCCTTCCTCCCGTTTCCACATCAGTTTGATGGGAAGCCCTCCCAAAACACGTCTCTGACCTGCCACGCTGTGGCTGAGTAACTGGGTTACAAAAGAGAAAGCACCTGGGGGATGATGCACCACGGCCTTGGTGTCGTGACCTGGGGGAGGTCCAACCCTGCTCTGTTGGGTGCTCGGGCATCGAGCCCATGTGCCCCCAAAGCATGAGCGGGGGTGCGGGGCTCGCTCCCGCTGGTACAGTCACGTCTGCGCCGGCCGTGCCTCAGCGCTGTTGTTCTTCCAGGATCTCGGAGCACTGAAGATCCCGGAGCAGTACAGGATGATCATCTGGCGGGGCCTGCAGGAGCTCAAGCAGAGCCATGACTACGGGGCCCAGCAGCTCATCCGCTCCAGCAGCAACGCCTCCACCATCTCCATCGGCAGCTCGGGGGAGCTGCAGCGGCAGCGGGTGATGGAGGCCGTGCACTTCCGCGTGCGCCACACCATCACCATCCCCAACCGCGGCACCGCCGACGACTGGGCGGACTTCGGCTTCGACCTCCCGGACTGCAAATCCCGCAAACAGTCCATAAAGGAGGAATTCACGGAGGGAGAGATCAACTGAGCGGCTCCGGAGGGGGAGCCAAACGCCCCATGAAATGTATTTGCAGCCTCGGGCGCCTGGAGAAGGGTCATTTTGTTGTCCGAGGGGACTGCGGGCCCTGAGCCGGGCGGGAGGCGCCTGCCCCAGGGAGGAAACTGCGGTGGCTTCGGCCCAGGTGAGGAGGAGGAGGAGGAGGAGGAGGAGAAGGAGGAGGAGGAGGAGGAGGGCAGCCGAGCCAGCTCAGCAGTGGAGTGGGATTTCTGCCTGCCCGTGGCACAGGAGGCACCGGCTGGTCTGTGTTTTCCTGGAGCACCCCTGCATCCCACAGACGTGGTGTAGGGACAGCACGTTTTTCTCATCCCTGCTCACTGACCCTGTCTGTGCTCCCTGGGGTGTCCCAAACCCACAGGGCTTTGCCACTGCAACACAGACTCAGCCCTCACCTGTGCAGGCATCGCCAGCGACTGGTGCAAAGCCTCATCCTGCTTTCCCGACAGACTTCCAAACTCACCCCTACCCTCAGCCCTCTCTAGAGCTGGAAAGAACCTGTTTGTCTGTTCCTGATGTGTTCTTGTACTTAAATATTGGTGTATATAAACAGCAGCAAATGTACATACAGTAAACTCATTGTGTTGTAAGGAGAGAGAAAGATTTATTTTCATGTAAGCTATAAAAATTGATACTGATTCCTGAGACACCACAGTGTTAAGTAAATTAATTTCATGTCGTAGCATGTAAAAATGCAGAAAATCCTGTTTCCAGCCTTATCTATTCAAAATCCAATTTTTTTCTCCTCTGAATCTTTCACGCAATTGCGGAGGAGGGAGAAAGCCAGTGATTGTCCTGGGAAGTCAGAGGTCTGGATAATCCCTCCCTGCTCTGTTGGAGAGTTTTGCAGACAGGTCAGACCTGGTGAGCCAGAACACAGGCAGTGTAAATTCCATCCTGCTTTGGAGCACAGCAATGGGCTGGATGATCAGTTCTGTTCCTGGTCACTTTTCCCAGCTGTAATTTCTGTTGATTGAGGCTGGCAAAAAAACCTCCACAGAAAGCAAGGACACAAGCAGGTGTGTTCCCTCCCTGAATGCTAATTCCCCACACATCTGGGAAGGCAATGTCCTACAACAGGTCTCAGAAAGGCCCAGGAAGTCACGGGAGCTCCTGCTGTGGGAGGGAGCACGGGTGGGCAGCGTCCTCCAGGCAGGCAGTGTCCGCCCCCTCTCCAAGGGGAAGGCTGTGAATGCTGGACGTGCTGCACCCACAGCCCCGGACTCAGGTCCCCTCTCGAGTGCCCTGCGTCCCACAGCAGCTCCTTTGGCACGCAGGGGTGGCCTCCTCTCCCTCCTCTCCCTCCTGACCTTCCCACTCTCCAGAGAAGGGTGAACCACACGTGCAGTCACTGTCCCTGAGGCCATCCCACACCTCACACCGCAGGGACTGGGAACCAGACTCCTTCGGGACTGGAACCCATCTCCCTTGGCTGTGGCTGACGTGTGAATGTGTGTCCCCAGGTAACAGCTCAGTAAAGCACTTCAATGCTTTAGAGCTTCTGCAACAACCATTCACATTTCCAGCATGAACAGGGGCTGTTCCCAACAGTATTAATGGATCACTCCATGGCAGAAATGGTATTTTTTGTAATGTTACCTTTGGAAAATGTGTTATTTTTATAGCTGTGGTTTTTCTTTTGTGGTTTGTTGGTTTGTTGGTTTTTTGGTTCTTTTTTTTTTTGGTAACACAATAAAAGCACATGTGGGAATTGCTGCATCTGGCAATTAAAATTGTACAGAAAGTGCCCTCCCAACCCACATAAACCTTCACCTGTAGGACCTCAAAGGGCCTGAAGCTGCTGCAGGGAGTACAGAAAGGCAAGAGGTGGCTTCTGTATATATAAAACTTTCTTTTTTCTCAATAAATGACTAAAAAACAGCGAACGAAGTAGATAACACTTATTAAGACACTGCTTTTCTGAGTTTGAAAAATTACTGTTAAAAAAAAATTCCCCAAAGGAAATTGTGCTAAGTTAGAAATGTCACCACTATTTCCAGTTTTAGGAATGGATATTCCATAGGCAGGAACTGGGAACTGACAGAACTAAAGGTTCTTGCAAGAAGCATTGTTTATAAACGAACACTCTGAAACGGAAGAAGGCAAGAATGTTGTTGTAATACAATAAAAATACCATTAAAAAGCTTTCAAAACACATCAAGAACCGGCCTGTGAGCGCCACAACGGGAACAGCCAGAGCCACCCACCTGCAGAGAGCTCCTCACCGCAACAAAGGGCCAGAGCTCCTGGCAGAGCCCCCCGCGTGTCCGTGGCTGAAGGCTCTGCCTTCTGCTGGGCTCTGTGCTCCGCATAAATCAGGGAATCCAGAAGGGCCTGGCTGGGAAGGGCCCCCAGGGCTCATCCCGTCTGTGCGCTGGGGGATCAGCGGTCCCACCGCAGCCCAGGCGCTCGGGGATGCGCTCCCGGCGCACCCGCACGGGCAGGAGCGGCAGGACAGCGGCTCCAAGAGGCAGGGAACGCGGCCCCGCCGTCCCGGGGCTGCTTCTGCCCTGCCCGGGCCCGGCGGCCGCTCGGAAGCGGAAAACACCGCCCGTTGCCGGGCAGCGGCTCCGCTCCGAGCCCCGCTCCGGGCCCGCTCCGAGCCCGCTCCAAACCCCGCTCCGAGCCCGCTCCAAATACCCCTCCGAGCCCGCTCCGAGCCCGCTCCGAACCCCGCTCCGAACCCCGCTCCGAACCCCGCTCCGGGCCCGCTCCGAACCCCGCTCCAAATACCCCTCCGAGCCCGCTCCAAACGCCGCTCCGAACCCGCTCCGAACCCCGCTCCGAGCCCGCCGGGAGGCCCCGGACGATGGATGGGGAAGCCGCTGCTGGCTCGCAGGAGTCAGAGCACACCCAGAGCCTGGAACAGCTCCGGGAGGAGCTGCGGAAAGCCAAGAATGACCACAACATGGCCACAGGTACCGGGGAAGGTGCCCAGAAAAACCCTCCCCTGCCCAGCTCATCGCGTGCTCGTCCTTTGACCGTGAGAACATCGCAGGTTGTTGCTCACAGAGCGAGGCTGAAATGCCACTTGCTTTGAAAACACTCTTTCTCCTCTTGAAGTGAAGAATGTGAGAAACCCCAGCAGAGAAAGCCCCGAGCAGAGTCCCTGGGCACCCAGCAGTGTCACCTCTGGCAAACCTGGGCTCATGGTACCCACCCCATGTGTCCTCAGAGCAGTGCGCACATCACACAGTCATGTAGTTTAATACACATGGAATCCTAGAATAGTTTGGGTGGGAAGGGACCTTAAAGCTCATCCAGTTCCACCGCCCCTGCCACGGACAGGGACACCTTCCACCAGCCCAGGTTGCTCCAAGCCCCGTCCAACCTGGCCTTGGGCACTTCCAGGGATGGGGCAG
>JAYRBT010000056.1:4013506-4027237 GCA_036023395.1 Myiotriccus ornatus | reverse complement strand
CCGCTCCCGCTCCCCGCCCCCCGAACCCGCGCCTGGGATTTCCTCGCGTCCGTCGCTTCCTCGCATCTCTGAGCAACGCCGACAGTTACTTCGATACGTTTTTTTTGTTTTTTTTTTTTAATTTATATTCGGCACGCGGAATCGCGTTCTCAAACAGGAACCCGTGTCACTAAGGAAAAAAAAATAAAATACATATGTATTTGTTAATATGTGTACTCCTAGTGTATGTATAATTATTTATAATGCGCATTTGGAAGCGTTAAAGGAACAATTTATATAAAGATTTTTGAAATCCAAGCACACTGATCGACCTGGAAAATCCAAAAGCTGGTAGGCAGGTTGGCTGCAGGCAAATTAGAAAAACTAATCAGCTCTGTATATACAAAACACCACCACAAACTCACTCCATGGGAGCAAAAATCACCAAAACTTCCCCTCATATTACCATATACCACTTACTCCTGTGCCCACAGTACCAACAAATGCCATCCTGGAAAGCAACAGGCAGAATGTTACAGGTAAAGATGTGGGGATTGCTGCTTAGTACAAAGCTTCATGCCTCGGGTCTTTAATAGACTCTCTCTGAAACTCTTAAAGTCGCATCCTGCAGTCTAGGTATGGTTATTTTAATCGAGATCCAACTAGAGAAACTCAGTATTTGAGTGTAAAGTGCACTAAAGCAGGCAAAAGGTCTACATTTATTAATTTAAGCTCTTCGGGTCCCAACCAAGATTATTTTTTCTTTTCTTTAAGAAGCCATTTCTTGGGGATATGGACTTGGAGGGTTTAGTTTAACCCTCCTGCCAAGTGGGCTCACAAGGCACTTGGTGCACAGCAAGAGGCCCCATTTTGTCACCTGCTATGTAGTGGCACAACACAGGGCAACATCCAGCCAGCCCTTTGGCTTTTTCATTTGGTGCTAATTCCTGGCATTGAGCAGAGTTTATCAAGACATGATCTGTCCCAGAACATTTGGTATTTCCAACATGAGCATTTCTAGGAGCAGAGCCCAGTGCTGCAGTGACAGCCAGAGCCAAGGGGGGTGATCACCGCAAGAGGCTAAAACAGCCCCATGTAGTGACATGGAAAAGGTGATCCAATTTGCCCACAATTTTTAAATAGCTATGAGCAACCATGTGCCCAGTCATTGAGCCAAAGGAAGAAATACTGTCCTGTCATCTCTTCGAGTATTTTTTGCCAGTGCTTTTATTCAGGCCCCCTCGGATTGAGATCTTGCTTCCTATGGAGGGAAGTTGGTATTTTGCTCCTGAAGGACCCGGTTTCCTTAAATAGTGGCCACTTACTTTGGCTGTGAAGAGAAAATAGAGATCATTATTGCAAACACATCTAGTCCCAGTATTGAATTTTATCCATCATTTTGATTTTCTGGATCGATTAAGTCTGAATGACTGAAGCAACTAGAAGCTGGCAGGCACAGAGCCTGAGTGCATCCCACACCAGGAGTTGAACTAAATGGCCAGGGTTCCTTTCCTATCTCTAGGAAACACCTCTGGAATTTTAGCTTATCCAGGCAGGATTTAAGTTTCTTCTATGTTTCCAAATTCTAAGCAGCAGCAAACTAACAACCTGCACCATCATTAGCAAGCACAAACAGTAAAGCTGAGGACAGACAGACAGGACTGTAGGTCCCGTTCAGCACTGGAAATGGCTGAGTTTAACCATTGTGATTCACTTATGGCAGCTGAAAGGGGCAATTCCATAGTTCTCGTAATTCTTTCAGGAACGTGGTGTAGTTGTGACAGGCAGATATGAGCAAAGCACACATCAGACAAAGGAGGTGAACTCTGAACATGCAGCTGAATAAAGAACTCCAAAGAGTCTAAATGAGGAAAGAGTTGGATGTTACTGGCCAAGAGTTCTGATGCTGCAGGCAGTTTGTTTAACTTCTGTGTTCTGGAAATAAAAGGATTTTCCATGTGCTCCATAAATAAAGACAACTGTTAATAAAACACCTGACTTCAGCATCAGTGTCTCTTTGTTGGTAAAGGAGCTGCATAATGATAAATTCTGCATAGTTCCTGGGTCTGGAGTGGAAAGGAAAAGCAGTGCACAGCACTCACTGTTCAGTTCATCCTGTAATTAGGATCAGATTTATACCTTCTGATTGGACACTAAAAGCTAAATCAGCCCTGGTTTCCTGTGTCAGCATTCAGGAGCTTTCCAGAACATTCACTGTTCAGCAGATTGTTCTGCTCTTGGTCATCCTGTTCTGCAGAAAAAATAAAACCCTGAACTGATCAATGTATCAAATTGCCAGTTTCCCCAGCCAGCTGAGCTAAATGGCCTTGTTTGGAACGACTGCTATAGAATGATTTTTGGTATTTGCTCCCCAGCACACTGTACCAGCACAAGAACTATCAGCTCACACAAATGCAAACCACAAGTTGCACAGACACAGCTCGCTCCTGGGCGTGAAATGCTTTCCTTAAGGCAACACAGTAAAAAGCATAAACGTGATTATCATTAACTAATACCTTACCAGGCTGCAACAGAATGGTTTTATTCATCGGGGATATCCTCCGCTGATTCATTTTACAGCCATCTTGGTCCATCAGGTGAGACTTCCAGGCCTAAAGTCAATTAGAAAGAAGGGATAGTAAAAAACCAAAAAAATTAGCCCATGATTTACCTGGTCACACGGGGAAAATGAGAGCTGTGTACAGACTTTATGGCAATAGCATTTTAATCTGCTCAGAGTATGACCACCTTGTGACTTACTATGGAATAGAAATTAATATACCCATTATTTTAATATATCTTAAAGGCACATCACATTAAAACAATTGCCCCACAAAGTCAGCCCCACATGGAGGGCAGGCTCACCTCCTCTCCAGGGGGAAAGTTCTCATGGCACAACGGGCAATGGTTTGCCACATTTTCTGGTTGGGCAGCTGAAATTGGTAGAAAAATAATGTAAGAATAGCAAAGACAGGCTAATTTCAAATACAACAGGAGAACCTGCATAGCAAAGAGCATACTCACGATTGCAATTCCTGCTCTTCATGTGTTTGGGCAGCTCCTCCTTGGGCAGGGCCTCGCTGCAGCGCTGGCACTTCCCAAAGCTGTCCCTTTTGTCACAGTCAGCCAGCAGGTGCTCTGTCAGGCTCGAGATCTCCACCATCTGCAACACAGCCAGGGCCACCCAGGGAGGTTTGTGCTGAGTAAGTAGGGGTGGGATTCAAAAACCTGCTTACGAGATTTTTGGAAGGTAAGTCTCACCTTCCAAAATGACAAGGGGAAAATGTAATTTAGTTCAGTTATTAATACGTATTCTAATGCTGCTCTTTTCCAAAAGCACTACCTAAATTCCACAGGTGTGCGCAGAATTCACCTGCCTGAGTGTTAAACATCTTATAGTGCCCCAAAACCAGAATAACAACAGCCAGTGTCTTTAGTAGCTCAGTCTGACCTGTTTGCAGTGCTCACATCGGGTTAACATGGGGCAGTGCTTCCAGTAATGCAGATCCAACCCCTCCTCTGTGAAGGATTCATCCCTTTCACCACAAAAAATACACAAGCTGGGAAAAAAATACAAACATCGGTGACATCAGAGTGAAATGGATGAACCCTGTTCCTTCTGTTCAATGTTGTTCTGAAAAACAGCCACCAGCCTGGAATACGACATTTTTTCCCCATGTAGTGCTGACCTTAGGATGGGGCAGGTACTGGGATGTAATTTATGGTCAATACAACCACAAAGCATTTGTTCATCATTAATTCCACTAAAGCCCTGACAACAGCTCACTGAAACTGGCTTTCCTGGCTCCAGAATTTCCAAGTGCTTCCTCTGTGACCTTCCCTACAATACCCAGGAAAGCTACACTATATTTTTCCCTTATTTCACACTGGTATCTGAACATTAAAACTGTGGCCAATTCTTATCCTACAAGCAACTCGTCAGAAAACAAGGTCACACTACCCAAGAACTTGGAAAAAAACCCAAAAACAGCTGGGATTGCTTGTTGATAATTCCCAGTCTGTTAGAAGAGATTTTAGTCGTTACTGTCTCACTGCTGAAGGTATTAGCTTTGATCTACTGCAGAAATATTATTACTGTTATTAGCTCACAGGTGCTTAAGGTGATTAGAGACTGCTCATCTCACTTACTTATCCAGGTAATTTGCAACTGAGGAAACATCCTCTGGAATCTCTGCTGCTGCAGCCTGGGGGCTTTCGTTTACCTGGTAATCTAGAAGGAGAAACCTATTAAACCAAGATCACATTTTAACTCATCTACAGTTCTTAACACTGTTTGAAACTACCTACCTTGATTATTTGGTTTCTGAAAATCAGATTCTTCCTCCTAAAGAGCAAAGAAATTTTAGGTCAGAAATTTGCTAAATGGCTGTGATGACTTCAGGAAGAAAGGGAACACATTATATTCTGAATTTTCTCTGTAATTTAAAGTTTAGAAGGAGAGCCAAAGCACTAAAATCTTTGTGCTTCTGGTCCTCAGGCAAATCTCTTAAGTATGAAGGTTTTATTTTATATTATAAAGCTATTATTATTATTTTATACTGGACTGCTAAAGAGGAAAGTCACCAAGTGTATGTCTGGAGTCTCTCTCTCTTTTAAGTATAATCAGACAACATCAATGTTCATTATCTAAGCCCACAATAGCTGAGCAACAAAGAATTAAAATGAATAAAAATTAAAACCAAACCCCCCTCACCTCTTCACCTTGAACCTCTGCCCGCATCTCCTTTTGAGCTGCCAGCTGATGTGGCAGAACTTTTACTTCTTCATTCTTCTGTTTCTCTGCTTCTTCTTTGGCTGCCTTTCTCTGTGCCTGGCAGGAAATACTCAGTCAGTTCCAAAAGCCTTGGAACCATCCATCACACAGAACAGATTGCAAAACACATCAGCACAGAACAAATGGTCATTGCAGAACTGCAAACTTCCTGCACAGTTAAATGATGGGTCTTTTACAGCGACACCTCCCTGCTCCCAGATTCAGAAAGGAACACCCAGCAGAGCCTTTGAGCATTTTCCAAACTGCTCATGCACTATTTCAGCAGGACCACCTCTGTATTCCTCGCTGGCTTTATTCCCAGGAGTGAGTATAGGGAACACACTGAGCTATCTGCACTTAGGAAGGTTCACCACACACCTGGAGACACTCTGTACCTGTGCCGTGAAATCAGGGTATTACTCAGCTGAATGCCACGTGTGGAGCAGCCACATACGTCCTGCCCTCTCCTTACATACCCTCACTTCAGGCTCAGAAAGCTTCCCATCGATTTTGGCAAAGCCCTCAAAGAGTGTTTTGTAGCGCACGGTCTTGCGGGCGCTGGCGTTGCCCGGAGGGAGATACTCCAGCACGGCCGCGCGGTGCTGCCTGTACATGTCGAAGATGATCCGCAGCACCACGTCCCGCACCTCACAGGCTCTGTGCTCCAAAGCTCCTGTCGCAAACTGAAAAGAAATAATAACAAAGAATTCCATTTCTCTTTTCTCACCTTTCTAAGGACTCATTTATTAGTCCAAAACAATTATTTCCCTGCAGCAGGAGGAATCTTCCTACAGACAGGTTTTGCAAACACTTTTTGACCCGTTGATTCTTTTTCCCCCATATTGACATCTTGGTTCATAGAATTATAGAATGGGTTGGGTTGGAAGGGACCTTAAAGCTCAGCTTGTTCCACCCCCCTGCCATGGGCAGGGACACCTTCCACTAGTCCATGTTGCTCCAACATGGCCAACCTGGCCCTAAATTACCAGCACTGTTTACTGGGGGGGATAAGCCTCTTCGGGAATTCACTAAGCACTCCAAAACAGCCAGGCAAGGCCTCATAAAAGCATCAGAAAGACCTCCATGTGCTGCAGCCTCTTACCTTCATGACGTTGTTGATGGTAAACCCAGAGTTCCCAGTCCCCAGGGCTCTCAAGAGACATTCCACCAATTGCACGTGACTCATTGCCAGGTGTGTTGGGGAGTTTGGTTTTAATGGTTTAACCAGGTGGACTGGAACAATCTGGAGAGGTTTAACTTCAGTGCACAGTGCCATTTCCTAGAAAAAGAGAGTCAGCGTGCAGGCTGGAGCTCAACAAGGACAGTTACCTGTTATTCTCATCTCTGCAGGTCGCTTGCAACAGAGAACACAAGAGTCACACCTTCCTACACCTGCAGCAGCAGCAATCCCCACACTGTCCCTCACAACAGAGGTGACAAAACATGGCCAGAAAAAATTCTGCAAAGACATTCAGTTGGTTCTGCCACTTTGCCTTCCACATATTTACAGCCATAAACTAAAATACAAGAAGTTCCACCTCAGCATTAAGACCTTCTCTCCATGGAGGGACAGAACAGGCTGCCCAGGGAGGGCATGGAGTCTCCCTCTCTGGAGACATTCCAAACCCACCTGGACACACTCCTGTGTCACCTGCTCCAGGTGACCCTGTCTTGGCTGGGGGGGTTGGACTGGATGATCTCCAGAGGGGCCTTCCAACCTCAACAATTCTGGGATTCTGTGATAAGCTCTAACCCTTCACAGCAACCAACCCTGGTCTCACAGCCCAGTCTGATCCACCTGGGAGCTCCACGACCTGCTTAATCAACTCAAAGCCTCATGTGAAGGGAAACACCCACCCGGATGAAGGCAGAAGTCAGAAGGCGAAGACGGGATGAAGAGTCTCCTGTTCTCGAAAGCAAATCTGGCAGGGTTGTTTCCACACAATAAGAAGTCTCTAGCTTCCCTAGTTTATGTTTTGGTATATATTGTGTAATGATCATTTTTAAAAGTTTCAGGGAAGCTTGAAAAACCTAAATGAAAAACAAAAAGGAAACACTGAGCAAAAATACCACAGAGATCCCTCTTTTCAAGCAATACTGTAAAATCTGTTATGAATCTGGAATAACAGTAGCATTCTTAACAGAAGCTACTTCAGATAACTCTCTTCCAGAAAACCTGTTGCCAAGGCTTCTGAAAGGCTTCAGAAACTGTTTTATAAAGAGTAACAACTCTTGATTTTTTTTTTTCTTCTTGCTGAAGGCTTATTTGAAAGCAAAGTGTCCTTCAGCTAAGTGCAGTCTCTCGAGCTGGAAACTAAAAGTTATTTCATCGCTATATTTCAACTTTAACAAAATAAAAGGCTCAACCTCACTGCACATTTACTACATCAGCAGATATTCCTCCAGCTCATGGCTCAGTCCAGGGCAGTATTTTCCATCTGCTCAATGCCAGACACTGCCCAGTTGTTTTAGAGTTTGGGGGAGGTTGTTTGATCCTGAGCTTACTCAACAGTACATCTATAAACTATTTGTTCAAAGTTTCTTGAACTTGAATCATGGTTCTTCAATTTTGGCTGCCAGTTCTTCACTGGAGCATCAAACCTGTCCCAACTTACAAAAGACACGGTGTCTTTGATGGCTCTCCTTATGAGGAAAACAGCAGCCCTCAGCATGTTCCTTAAATCCTCCTTTGGAGTGTTCACTGACACTTCCATCAGCTTCTTATACACAGCCAGTAATGCGTCTTCCCGATATGACCACGTTCTGGAATATGCTCCTGAAACCTGAGCACAGAACAAGTTTATTTCTTAAAAGGTCCACACAGATATTTCAATACATATTCAACATTTATACAGAGAAAGAACCTCAAAAAAAGCTTATGAACTGAAGCATGAAATTCCCATGTGTTCCCTACAGGAATCTGGCTTTATTAAAAGCACACATTTTGAAATGTGACAAATGAAATGGATTAACAGGTCAGGCTGAAGGAGCCCTTTGAGACACAGTGAAGGTTTCTCTCCCTATAAAAGACAGTGGGAAGTTATGGGTATTCTGAGTCCCTACCCTAAAGCAGGCAACTGGATCCTATCTGCTTACCAGCCCATCAGCTAATCAAATATACAAGCTACAGCATGATATAAAAACAGGTATCCATATACCCAAGGTCAAACTTTAATCTCAGTTTCTAAGTAACAGCTCTGAATATGTAAAAATCCTCTCAACTCAACACAGAGCACAACAATCCATGGGTTTATGTTGTTGGGTTTTACCAAAGCTTCTCCAAAAACGTCAACAGCAGGGCTGGCCTCCCTCAGTGCCTTCTCCGTGAGTGGTTCGGGCTCCCTAGTAATGCCAGTCCTCGGGGTATCACCAATGTCTTCAGTCACCTCTGGCTCCAGGTAGGCAACAGCTTCATCCACCTGCTTGCAGATGGCTGGGAGAGGCCTCTCGTCGTAAGGTAAAAATTCAGCCTAACAGAGAAGACAAAATTTGTGTTCTGGAAATGACTCAGATGTGAAGTGGTTTCATCACTAATTGGATTCACCTCAATACAAATTTTTCATATCAAAGCTCCACAATTAACCACGAGAGTAACCACAAGACCTCGTTGTTTGGAAGGCTTGGACACCAGGTCCTTTGCTCTGATGGGGTTTGCAGTTACAGAGGTAACACTACTCACATTTTCCTTGGAGGCTGTGGGCTGAGTCTGAGAAGGACGAGGGGACTGCTGGGGAACAATGGGCTCAGCAGAAGTGGGATCCACCGACTGCTCCTGCAGCACAGGCTCTGCCTGCCAGGGCTGTCCCTCGGGTGGGTCTGTGTGCTCAGGAGGGGAGTGCTGGGGGCTCACAGTGTCACCCACAGGCCCCAAAGGCAACTTGGGTGGTTTTCGGATCTGAGAAAGGGAAGGAGATTCTGTACAGCAGGGCTAAAAATGAGCTTAAATCAACTAGTACAGCTACATCTCTGGCTGTCAGCAGGATTCTGCGCCTTCAAGTAAACATCAGACCTGGCTCACCGGTGTGTCATCATTCCCACTGGATGCAGCTTTATCAAACAATCAGAAAATAACTCTGTGTGGATGCCTGTGTGGAGAGACTACGCTTCCTCTCCTAAGAACAACATAAAACTATATAAAACAATCACACGGATTCTATATGGTTAAGCCTTGGTACCAGCCTACGACTTTTCTACCCCTCCAAGAGACAAGAAATTATCTTATTCACCTGCACCAGGTAGCCCTGAAATTATGCAAAACATTCAGTATTCCGATGCCATTTGCTCGAGACCTCAGCAGTTTAACATAACTCATGGAGAATGAGGCATGTTCATAAAACACCACGTGAGAGTCTCTGGTTGGGGAAACCCACAATCCAAACAGGAAACTGAAAATCTCATGTAAATGTCATAATAGCTGTGTAAAAACTCTAACTCTTTGAATCTTTTTGGTTGCTCTGCTATTTCAATTTAGAATACCCCCCGAGTTCAGGCTGACAGCACCCACCAGCAGCTGTGCATCCAGGAGGTCGTGGAGCTCCAGCTGCTGGTACACCTTCAGCCGGTACTCATCCATTTGCTCCTTCTTCTTCTTGGCAAGATCATAATCCTCTTTCTCCACCGCGTAGCGCTTCTCCACCTCGTACCGGCCCAGTCGCTCCCCCACCTAGAATTGGTACCAGACACCTTGCAATAACCTTACTGTCCATTTCTTGGAATCATCTTGCTATATTTATGTATATATTTCCAGCCAAATTGTTCAATCAAGCTATCTGAATTTAAAATTACTGCTTTGGAAATACATCGGAAATCATTACAATTCCACACGACCAGCAGGGCCCTGGTGGGCCACTGGAACACAGCTCCACTTAGAAGACAAAAATCTCTCAACACCACCTTCTGCAAGTCTGCAATGGCCTGTTTGAGTTTCTTGGCGTGGTCGTAGCGCTCATGCCACACGGCTTCCCGCTTCCTCTCATCCAGCCTACGGATTATCTGAGCGACCTCCGGGTCCTGGTACATGTCAAAAGCCAAGTCATCCAGAGGGGAAATGGAGTCAGACTTCCTGAAGTCATAAAATGAATAAAATAACCCACAATAAGCCAGGCTGAGGGAATGGCTTCTCTTTTCACTAGCAGGGAATCAACAAAACACAGAGACCAACAACTACTTTTGACTGAGTAGAGGTTTTCCCAGAGTATACACAAAGAACATCCTTACCCAAGGTAAGTTCCATCTAAGGCAGGATCATCTGATTTAATTCCCAAGTAATGGTCTATCAGCTTCTCTCTGGAGGGCTTTGGAAGGAGGCAAAAAAAATCTTAATACACATTCACCAACATCAGGTGTGTGTTCAGGACAGAAGTTCTGACTTGCCATTACCCCAGGAACCTGTACCTGAACAGGTGGAGCAGCACCTGAGCAAGAGGACAGGGATGCTTTGCACTTACACTGCTCATGCTGTCATTGCTGTAGTCTGCTGGATCCCCAATGATGTTCACAGCTACAAGGGCAACCTGCAGAGATTCACAGAAAATGGAAATGCATAAACCTGGTTGTGATTCCAAGTCACTTCTAACCTGTTATTTGTATCTTCTGTTTTAAAACAAGCCAAAATAAATCCAGGAGCTTTCAACCAACATTTCTGGCTTCTACAGAACAACGAAGCAGATTTCTGTGCCTGTTCTGTACTAGGGAAGTGTCACTTGGATTACCAGGCAAAGACTCTTAACTCACCTGTCCGTACACGTTGTATTTATTGACATAATTTTTATGGAAGATCAGCTTCAGGTACTGGCCAACTGCATCCAGATACACAGATTTTAACTCCCGTGCTTTGAAGTCAGTCTTCTCATTGTCTGAGAGAGGGACGTAGCTGGGAAGGAAAACACAGCACATGAGCAGAGGACACGTCCAGACACACAGGCGGATTTCTGCTCCTCGGGGTAGGACCCTGATAAGGTTTAAAACTCCCTCATAACTGAGGCAACATCTGCTGTCACCTGACAAGGCTTTTTGTCTGCAGCTGCCTCTTACATCTGCATCTTCAGCTCTGTCACAGATCCACGTGAGTCCCGGGTGTCTCTGCTGCTTTTACAGCATGTCCACACCTCTTGCAACCCGTAATAAACATTATTTTCCCCTGAAGGTTTTCTGATTAAGACAATAAACCCACTCAGAGCTTTCTGACTCACCCTAGTCTCTGAAACCTCTCTGACTGATATGGAGAGAAGTATTCAGGCAAACTTTCACTGATGTAGAACTCAATTTTGCTGGAAATCATGTACTGGTGAGCAAGCAGCTGCAGCTTCCGTATCCGACACCTCTCCACCAAGTGCAGGATGATCTCCTGGGGATACTGACAGAGCCTGAAACAGACACAGTTTCTAAATGAAATCATCCTTTTGAAGAGGACTTTGCTTCCAACTTGAGCAACATTTAATTATGAAACTTTCACGTTACTATGGTTTAAAATAACATTACAAATATTGTAAAAAGAATTCGAAGAGCAGAGTGGAAACACTTTTCCCTTCCCTTTACTGCACATATGTTTATGTTCAAGTGCTCCACACCAGTCTAGAGGACATGCTGAGACAGCCAGATTTTTCACACTAAGCAAAAGCAGTTGCAAGCTCCAAGTCTGCCAAGAACAAAAGTGCTTTTCCCTTTTCCAGGACTTTATTTAAATGCAACATGGTGCCTTTAGGTGGCAACCAAGGTGCTTTTTTTCCTCAGGATGAGGACTCCATGGGACTAAAGCAACTTTTTTGTTTCATCAGTGTGGTCCGGGGTCCTGCAAACTACTCTTGGCCATGCCTGGCACAGCTCCCACTCATCTTAAACTCGGTTCTGCAGAACATCACAGCTTCAGGACCATGCTGGCAGTACCTGGGTGAGCGCCACCCGTTCACCGTCGGCCCGTGAACCATCAGCTCCCGGGCGCTGAACCCGTCCTCGTGTCCTGACGAGCTGACCACGGTGAAACTGATCTTGTGTGGCATCCTGAGGAGCTCAGCTGTTCACAGCCACGGCCTTCAAGCTTAAACTCATCCCTGGAAGGACGACAAAAGACCGCTGAGACACTACAGTCAAAGAATGAAATCCTGTGGTCTTGTCAAGTCAAGACCACAAATCAAAGTTTTCTTTAATTAATATTGGCATGACAAAACACACCATGTTCTTGTGGTGCGGGCTTGATTAGTGCTGAGCACTTGCAGAGCACTTTGCCAATAGCAGTTTGATAAGCCAAGATGGGGCTTCAAACTAAGAGTTCCAAACACACACAGGAGCGACCTGCACCATCCTCTGCGTGCTCGAGCCCCTCTTCCCAGCCCCGGGGACGGCAGAGGGTGCGGGCACAGGACAAGCACCGGGAGCGCCGCTGCCCACCCCGGGCCCTGCCGGTGTTACGGCCCCAAAGCCCTCCCTCCCTCCTCCCGCCGCTCGGCCCCGCAGGCCCGGAGGGGCCACGGCTGCGCCGGCCCGGGGAGCGGCCGGGCCGCGGACAAGGCACGGGGGGCCCTGGCGGGGGCTCGGGGGTGGCGGGGCGGTGGGAGCGGAGCGCGGGCCGGGCCGGGCCCCACCTGGCTCAGCGCGGCCATCGCCGCTCTCCTGGCAACGCGGCCCCGCCGCGCACGCGCCACCGCCCCGCCCGGCGCGCCTGCGCGGGGCGGGCCCGGCCCCGGGACCGCGATTGGGATCGGGCCCGGGATCGGGATCGGGCCCGGGATCGGGATCGGGACCGGGACCGGGAACAAGCAGCACCGGGCGGGCCATGGCGGAGCCGCCGCGGCCTTTCCGCCTGCGCGGGGCGGGCGGCCCGCAGAAGTTCGGGGTGGCGGCCGGGAGCCTGCGCGGGCTGCTGAGGAAGGGCTGCCGCCTGCTGCAGGTGCCGGGCGGGCCGGGGGCGGCCGGGGGCTGCCGGGGGCCCGCCCGCCGCTCACCCGCCCCCGGGGCAGGTTCCCTTGGCAGGCAGCCGCCTGTGCCTGTACGAGGACGGCACGGAGCTGACCGAGAGCTACTTCCGCGTGCTGCCGCCGCAGACGGAGCTGGTGCTGCTGGGCCCCGGGCAGAGCTGGCGGGGGTGTGAGTGCGGGGCCGGGCGGGGGTCCCCGGGGGCAGAGCTGGCGGGGATGCGAGTGCGGGGCCGGGGACTCGGCTCAGCCGGTGCCACCCCTCCCGCCCCAGGTGCCAGCGACATCGAGCGGCTCCTGGCCGCGCTCTGCAGCCAGCGGGATGCTCTGGTGGTGGCTGCGAGGAAGCTGCTGACGGATGAGCGGGCTCCCCGCAGGCAGAAGCTGCTGGCGGATCTCATCCACAACCTGAGCGAAAACATCCTGGCCGAGGACAAGGAGGATGACAAGAAGTGGTTTGAAGGTGTGTCTGTGGCCACAGAGAGCTTCTGAGGGACCCCCGGGGCTTGTCCTGCTCATAGTCACTTTTGTTAGTTTACTGCTCTTAAAGAAGAGTTGTTTAAAAGTATGGGAGCGCTTCTGGCTGGTGGGATAAGGTACCTGGTCAGAGGACTAGTTATCCCTTCCAGTAGCATGTGTCTTTAGGTTTCTTTAAAATACAAGCATATTTATTATCAGCAAATGGTAAAGACAGCGTTTCCTACCTGTCTGTCCAAGATTTTTCCCCATTAAGCTAGGTCTGCATTTATAATCTTTTAATGATTTTTTGTGGTATATCAGTAACTAGCACAGCTCAGCCAGCTAACCTTGCCTTATATTCTCTTTATACTCTGCAAGGTCCCTCTCCCATTCCCAAGTCATTGCTGCAGTTCTTCCCAAACAATTCTGTTTTCCTTTCACAATCTCTTCGTGTTCCACATATGCACGTTAACAAGAAATATTTCACAACCACAATACCAGCCACTGCTCTCCCTGCAGATGCTGCATGGGGCCCCTTTCAGTGCTAAGGGCAGGGTAGTCCCAAAATGGTAAAATAAAAATGGGAAAGAAAAAAACCTGTGCATCCTG
>JAYRBT010000056.1:3988702-4013406 GCA_036023395.1 Myiotriccus ornatus | reverse complement strand
CCCCTTTCAGTGCTAAGGGCAGGGTAGTCCCAAAATGGTAAAATAAAAATGGGAAAGAAAAAAACCTGTGCATCCTGAGTTAGTGAAAAGCCGGGATGGGCTGGGCAGGAGCCGTGCTGAGGTACAAAGCAATCTCGCTCCCTCCAGGGCTGGAGTCTCGGTTCAAGAACAAATCCAGCTACATGCGGCACAGCTGTGAGAGCAGAATGCGGGGCTACATGAGAGAGGTACAAGTTTCTGTTGAAGCAACTTATTGTCAACAGTCATTCTGTGGCCACAGGAATTTTTAAAAAAACACTTTTACCACTTCTACAGTGCAACATTGTGATTGTAGAACAGAGCCTCAGGCTGCCACAGGAACCAAGGAGTGACTGTTGGGTTTCCCCCTCTAGGTTAGTGGTTTTATTTCAAACGTTCATCCTGCAGCAAGAGACGCCTACAGAGGGGTAATCGACCTGATGGCAGATAAACTGAAATCTGTGAAGTATAACGGGTGCTACTTTGACAGAAGGGAGGAGGAGGAGGCAGCACGTCTGTGTACTGTGGAGGGGTGGTTCTCCTGTCAGGTATGTGCAGCCCTTCCCAAAACAGACTCATAGAATCGTGGAATGGTTTGGCTTAGAAGGGACCTTAAAATTCATCTCATTCCACCCCTGGCCATGGGTGACAAGTGTGACACCTTTCACTGCAGCCCTCTGGTTTCACAGGGACCTTTTGACAGAGATGACTGCCCGTGTAAGCATTCCATCAACCCCTACAGCAACAGGGAAAGCAGGATACTCTTCAGCACCTGGAATCTGGATCACATGTATGTACAAAGTGTTAATCCAGACTTACCTGATTCATGCCCTTCCGCTCCATCAGGAAAGGTTTTAGTCTTTACCCCCCTGCTCTGCCCATGAATATTTTGTGAGAAAAGGTGCTGAGGATGCTGCAGCTGTTCTGAGAACAACACCCTGAAGACAGATTATCATCCTGTCTCTCATTTGCTGCTTTGCTCCTGTGCAGATTTTCTTTGTATGGAAGCAAACCTCTCCTCACTGTGTTATCTCTGTGAATTCACTCTGGCAAAACCCCTCAGACCTATTTTAAATGTGCATGTGATGCAAAAAGGATTTGCTAAACTAATTTCCTTGGGGGAAAAAAATCATAAACCTAGTTATGGAGAAAGAATTCCAATTCTGCCTGGCTCTGAAAGAAAGATGGAGGCTTGATTACTCTGAAAAAACTCCTGATGGCAATATTGTTTTCTCTTTTGTGTCCCCGAGAATTGAGAAGAAACGTGCTGTTGTCCCAGAACTGGCAGAAGCTGTCAAAACACGCGATGGAAGAGAAGTGAACTGGGAATATTTCTATCAGCTGCTGTTTACCCTGGATAATTTAAAACTCGTACATATTGCTTGCCATAAGAAAACCACTCATAACCTCAGCTGTGACAAAACCAAAATTTACAGAAAGAGGAAGCAAAACCACGAGATTTCCTAGTGCTGTCTCTGGAAGGGACCTGCTGCTTTTTCTAATCATGTCAGTCCTGTTGTTTTTAAATAGCTCCAGTTTCTTAAACAAGAACTGTTTAAGAGTCCCTGGCACGGGACTGGCTGAGTAACACAACCACAGCTCACAGAGCACACACTGATGCTCCCTCGCCTTCCCACTCCCCATGAGCCTCCCTCAGCTCACACTGTGCCAAGGGTGCTAAAACCCAGCTGTGAGGGTACAAAGTGAGGCTGACACTGTTTCCACCCTACCATCTCTTTCTTGCCATGACCACGGCACAAAACTTGCAGTACACAGAAAGGAAACCTGGACAGAACATTTCTCACAAACTAATCTGGGGGGGCTCGTAGACTCCTATTCCTATGTAAGCCAAAGAATGATTTAGGATCACTGTTTTGCTCCGTGCCTTTTGCAGGTAGCAGCGAGTGTATTCCAGGAATGGCAGAGGTGATTCAGCAGCAGAGCTGCCACCTCACCCGTGCCAACCTCCTGCCCTCATCCCTGACCGCTCCTTTGCTGTCGCTTCAGACGTGCATCTCCCAGAAGGAAGAGCAAGGCCGTGGCATAGCTTTGCTTTTCCCACCTTTGTTTGCCATCTCCCCACTGATTCCCTCTTCTTTTGAACATTTTCTGCCTTTTCAGCTTAAGTTTGCTTGAATTCAGGACCACCAGCAATGACATCTATAACAATCAAGTTTACAATAACCGTGTTTACCTGGTGCAGTAGACAATACTGATGGAGTAAAATACTTCCTACCTCAGGCAATAAAACACAAATAGATGGATTTTTACTTGTTTTTTTTTTTTTTTAATACCAGCTGATAGCGAGTGAACTTTTAGGGACTGTCACTGTAAACTGTGTGAATTTTTTTAAATAAAAAAAATGACCCCTTATCTGTGTTTGTGAATATGTAGAGGTGCACGAGTGGTTAATCAGGTATGATAAAGCATGGTCTGAGCACAGGGAGACATACATGTTTATGGAGCACCAGCTACTTACTGCTCCGTAAATAACCCAGAAAAGCTCTGTCTCCCATATTGATGCTCCTGCATGGAGCTCCTACTCTACATGGAATTGTACAGAGATGGTATTTCTGTGTAAGCCCCAACTTACTGGGTCTTGGAAGCTTTGCTACAGAGAGTAGTGATTTACTTTAAACAACAAACTCAATCCCCTCCCAAACATTTCAACCTGAGAAGTAAGGAGGTGCATTTTAAATACAGGATCTCTAACTCCACTGCTCACAATTCATCCATCCAGCTTGCCTTACTGCACTGTTGGACAGTGGGGAGGGCAGCACAGCCAGGATGCTGGTGACAAACCCAGTGTCACCTGTGTGGAACACATCCCCAGAACTGCAAATCACCATTTTGCAGAGTGAAATGGATGCCTGTGTGTGAAACTGTGCTTGCTAGAAAGAGCCAGCAGCAAACACAGCACTGAAGGAAAGCTGCTGCAAGATGGAGCTGGGCTGGAACCATGAATATGCGATTAAAAATCTGGATTTTTCCATGCTACAGAATTAGAGTGAAAAGGAGCCAAGAAATATCGTTGACAGAAACAATGCATCAGCTGGAGTGGAAATGGGACTGCATTACCATGCCATGCATATACAATTTGTTTGCCTTACAACTTTTGAATGTTTAACAGGCTCTAGCTGTAGAAATTAATATTTATTTAAACCATCTGCTGATAACATTTTTCCTCTATTTTTAGAAACACAGAAGGAACTATAACAATAAATAACTGGAAGCTTATTGCATAATCACACTTTCAAAGAAATACTCCAACAAACACTGGGTGAATTAACAGTTCCTGGAATTAGCTGAGGTTGCTCCTTACTTTTCAAACATCCGGGGGGGGCTGCCCCACATCTTAGCAATCCATACTTGTTCCTCTGCCCATTAAATCCTCCTTTATATCCACCAAAGCATTTGTTTACAAAATCCCTGCTGGAAATCAGTCGAAAATCCTTAATGAGCTGCAGCACAGGGTGTCATGAAGAACAACTTTTACAGCAGCAGGTGGAGGGGGAGACAGCAACACAGGGTGGGCATCTGGGGAGCTGACGTGCAGTAAAAACGTGCTGAACTCCCAGAGATGAACACACTGAACTCACACTGACATCCTGCGTTGCCTTTTGGCAGCAGAACTGCATTGTAGAGGTTTAATTGGTCCTGGTTTAGATGTTAACAACCCACACAAGCTACACAAGAGAGATCCTTGTCCCTCTTTGTACCAGGGAGTCAACTGGCTCCTTTATTACCTGGGTGCCAGAGACATCACAGAATTAAAAGAATGTTGTTTTAGCATCTTTTCCTTGACTATTTCAAAAAAAAGGAGTGAAACCAAATATTCCCTCTAGATTGAGGCTCAAATTCATAACCCCCCTAAGAATTTCTATTTTCCCTGGGTTTTTTTCCCTAAATATTACTGGTAAAGTGCTAAATTACAATTTATTTCCAAATCACAGTCTTTGCCCCAGCTAACTGTAGAAATACTGTATCTGCCAATTCCAGCAACACAAACTCCCAGTTTTCTCCCTGAGAAAAGGCAAACACAGACACCTTATGTTACTGACAGAACCATTGCTATGTGGTTGTGAAGAAAAAGAAGAAAGGTTTAATTTGTTTACGGTTTGTTGTTAGACAACATCCTCTTCCTCCTCCTCATCTTCCTTTGCCATGAAATGGAGGTTCCTGACTTCTCGCCTGCTCATCGTTGTGCTTGGGAGTGCAGCTGCTGGGAGATCCTGGAGGAAACAGATAAAATCATTAAAGAAATGTCCAAGGCAGGGGATTGGAACTGGATGATCTTTAAGGTCTCTTCAAACCCAAGCCATTTTATGATTCTATTAAGAATCAATGACCAGTAAAAAACTATTTTGACAACAGTGCTGCATCACCACAATGCAGCTGTGAATGTCTTTATCAGAAAAAAATATCTCTTATGGAATTGGACTAAAAAATCTAAATAAGAAAGATTTTACACCTAAAATTAATTTGGCTGGGAAAGTAATTTTGTCTTTGATTAAGACAGTTCTGTTGGGGGGGCCAGTGATACGACTCCAGATGTCCCACAATACTGGTTAAGTTTGCCAACAATTTTGAGGCAAATTCAAAGTGGAGCAGAGCTGAGTCTAAAGCACCAACACCCTCAGCACATTACCGGCTCAAAATCCCCGAAGAAGCGGTGCACTGGCAGGGGCTGGTTGCTGTCCTCATCCGAGAACCCGCTGTGTTCCAGCTGCATTGGCCTCCTCTGGCGCTCAGCATCCTCCGAGCCGGACTCCTCGGCCAGCACACTCCCACAGCTGCTCTCCTCTTCACTGAACACGTGGCGGTGCAGATATCCCCCACTGCCCGTTTTTAATGGGGTACTGCTCAACCTCGCTGCATATGGCTCCAGAGAAACATCATGCTCCTCTTCCTGGTTCCCTTCGTTAGTCTCCGGAATGCTTTCACCTTTTTCCTGTTGGAATGTATTGGTGTCTCCTGGATCTTCTGAACCTCGAACCCCATCAGACGCTTTTGGCATTTCCCCCAGTGCAGCAAGGTTTCCACTTGCACATGTGAGTCCTTCCAGTTCTGATTTGGGACTGCTTTCTTCCCATTTCATCCTCTTGGAGGGCCGTTCATCAGCCGCTTTGTGTGACGAACACTATTGGGAAAAAAGACAAGATTCTAAACCTCACTTGACATACAGAAAAATACAAGCACCTTATCTCTTTAACTGAAAGGCTGGATGGGGAACTGAAGGGCTCCATCACATGAGCAACACCTTGATCCAAATCTAAGAAAAGTAATGAGTAGAAAGTGCACATGAAGAGAGGAAAACAGGTGCAGGCAGCTCATATAAACCACAACATACAGTCCATCACCAGCAGAAAGCCACTTAGAGCATAAACTGGCACCGTATGAGGTTAATGTCTTATCTTAATGTCCTTATCTTCTTAGGAACGCTGTTGATGACACTCCATGTTCCGGGACTGACTACCATCACCCAGCCCGGCGAAGCAGCACAGCACACCGGCTCACAGCCGGTCTGCGTTTCTGCACAGGCACAAACAACGCGCCGGAGAGGTGGCGAACGCGAAGAATTTACTTAAATTCTCCCGGTGATGCTCAGCTTGTAGTAGCTAACAACAAGCTGCAACCCCCGCGTTGCGACTGCCCGGCCCCGGGGCCTTGCCGCCACTTCAGCCCGCCCGGCCCCGTCCCTCCTACCGGGCTCGCCGTCTCGGCTTCTTCCCCCGCGGGCTGCGCAGGGCCGGTCGCCGGGGAACCCTTCGCCCCTCGCCGGGGCCGGGGCCGGGCCGGGGCAGCGGGGCCGGAGCGCTGCGAGCGCCGCCCGCGCCTCACCGCGCCGCCCGCCGCCATGTTGGCGGCGCGGGGCCCGCGCTCGCCATCGTGTGGGGCCGCCGGGCGCGGGAGCCGCGGGCGGCGCCGGCCTCGGGGCGGCCTCGAGCGCTCGGGCAGGGCGGGCAGCCCTGGCGGAGTGAGCTCGGCGCAGCCCGGCACGGGTCACAGCATCGGGGGGCACTTTGGGTGGGAAGGGACCCCGAGGATCATCCAGTGCTGCCCCCCTGCCACGGGCGGGGACACCTTCCACTAGCCCAGGTTGCTGCAAGGCGCGTCCAGCCTGTGGCCTTGGACACTTCCAGAGGTGTCTAGTCTAAACCTGCTCTCTCAGTTGGAACCCATTCCCTTTGTCCTGTCACTCCAGGCTCTTGGAAACAGTCTTGCCCCATCTTTCCTGTAAATTCCTGTCAGGTTCTTCCTTTGTACGCACCACCCGAGATCTCCCTCACAGCTGTTACTCGAGGAAAAACCCAACCCCATCCTGCCCGGACACCACAGTTTATAAACCTCTTTTGCTTCCCATCATATGTTCCTCCCGGAGCAGCACTCGCCCCCATCCAAGATGTGGTCAGAGAGTTATTATTCAGATGTGCCTCCCTCTCATTTAGACAGCCCTCAGGGAACAAATTATGTCAGTAACTCAAATCCCCCTTTAACTTCAAGGACTCTGACGATGAGCAGATGAATTTCCGTGTAGCGCAGCACCCAGATTTAAGTACGCAATTATCCTCGCTGATGCTGCCGGGCAGGAGGAGCGCTGCTGCGGGGAACGACGGCGGTGCCGGTGCCCTGACAGCGATGGGACCCGCGGGCTCCATCCGTCACATTAAACACAGCTCCTTCTCCGGTTAATTCAGCGCTTTGGGGATGCTGTGGGGATTTTTATAATTCTGTCCATCTGAGGGCACAGGAGCTTGTTTTTTTATAGCAGCCATTAATGTTCTTGCTCATTGCAGAGCCATCCCACGAGTCTCAGTGGTACCTGTGCCCCTCCATCCAGCTGGGCTGATTAAATGCTTGTCTGTTCATCCTGGCCTTAAAAAACAGGAGCAACAATTTAAATTGCAGAAATAAGTGGCAAGAATGGGGATATTCAAGTAAGACATATTTTCTCAAAAGCATAAAATCTCCCAGTTAAACCATGCAGGTTTGGAGATGCCTGCTTATTGTTGTGCAATTTCCCTCGGTGCTTAGGGCCCTTCTGTGCTTTGTTCTTTGGGTGAGATAATTCATATTCTTCTCCAAAAGCTTCTTGACTTGCTCCACTCTTGCAGTGCTGTTGCTTGCAGCCATGGAATACAGATGATTGTTTTTATTAGGCATTGAAAACTGTGTTGTAAACAGCAGCAGACTAAAACTGGCTGATGAACAGTGTTTCTGCAGCTGGAAAACTTGGTGGTTGTTTTAATTTCCACATCAAACTGAAAAAAGTAAGGGAAATTTAATGTTGAAAATTCTAATAAATATTTTTAACAACACTGTATGTTTCTTGTTGTTTATGCTGCTTTAGAAAGCTGATATGTACGTCCAAGTGATGAGGAAGCAGCCCCTGGGGCTTCTCTGAGCCAGCGCAGTCAAGGGCTCACACAGGGTGAGATGCAGGGCCACAGGCACCCGAGGCTCTGCAGGTGGCCTGAAGGGACAAAGCACCTCAGACACAGCCAGGATGGCAGGGCTCCCACCAGAGCTCTTGTGTCACACTCACCCCCTTCTCCCTTCTAACCATCCTATTTTGGGGGCAGGTGGTGGCAGTTTCACAGCTGCAGATGTTGCTGCATTTTCTGAAATCCAACTGAGATAACAACTGTCACATAGCACAGAAAGCACCCGGGAGAGACCGTGGATCCCTCTGAGATCTGTCCCCATCTCAGCAGCAGCAGTGTCTCCCGAGTGACTTGAAAGGCGATGTGGGGACTGCCAACAGCCCTCACAGGGGAATCAGAGCAGCACAAACTATTTACATTAAACCCACATTTCCACATAAAAGGGGGCTTATTCTCAACAATATTAAAAAGTGGGTTTTATTAGAATCTGTTGTCTAAGCGGGCAGGGAAAAAAAAAAGAGAAGGCTTTGTGAGCTCCGTCATTCCTGTGAAAGCTGGCGGCTCCGCAGCAGCAGCTGATGAGCTTATGGAGCAGGAAGGGAGAGTCAGGCTGTGAAACTCAATGTGTAAATGAGCTTCTTGCAGCACTTCTCTCTGCGCCTGTCACTTGCACCAGTGTCCCTGTCTGTTATAATCCTCCCAGTTCATTTGGCTAAACACGAGTGACATGCCAGGGACAGCAGCCAAAAAAAGTGTTGCCTGTAAACACACTGGCTGTTAACTGTTGAATGTGAGGTCTGTCAAACTGAACAGCCATCCGTCAGCAGGGATGGCCTTTTCCTGCCACCGGAAAGGTGTTTTGGGTTAAAGTGGCTGAATTCTGCTAGGGCAAAAGCAGGAGGAGGATCTGCTTCCCAATAACCACCATCCTTCCTCCCCACTGCCTCCTTAGCAGGGTAAGTTGGTCTTATGCTCAAGATTTGAAGGTACAGATTTTTAGCTGCTGTTCCCTTCCATCACACGGTGCTGTCACGCCAGCTCAGGTAATGTTGGTGAACACTGAGGCTGGAAGGGCTCTGAGTAACCTGGTCTATGGAAGGTGTCCCTGCAGGGGTTTGGAACTGGACAATCTTTAAGGTTCCTTCCAACCCACACTAGCCTGTGTTTCCATGATTCTATGAACTGCCAGCTGTGGTCTCCCAGAGGCACTGTCTCCTGGGAAATTCTCTGGGAGTTGATACCCCATCTAGAACTGAACATTCACAGAGGTCTGCAGCCCTCTGATGCAGCTGCCCAGAGCACCACCGGCCCGAGGACCTTTGCACCACTCACATGGAATAAACCCCTTATTTCCATCCCAGAGGAGTGCTCCTTCCAGGAGGTGGAGAGCCCTGACACAGAAATCACAGGGAATTTATGGGACATAATGAAACTTTATGCTTGCCTTGTGAGGAATCTCTTTGAGGCTTATTTTGGATTTCTTGCAAGTGTCTTACGAAGGACCAAATGTGGAAAGCCAGTATCTGAAGAAATTAATTAACACAACAGAGCTGTATGTGGGCTTTGTGAGAAAGAGCAGCAGAGAGGAAACTTGTGAAATTCATTAATGACAAACCTTAAGGGACATCTGAGAACAGGGAGCACAGAGAACCCAGCCCAGGCTGGGGGGCTGTAATACCTGTCTAGAGGGGGCTGTTTGGCACTGCTCTCCCTGTGATGGGGACGGCTGGAGGTGCCTGAGCCCTGCTCCTGGTGGTCAGGTTCCCCCACTATTGATGCAAGCAGATCTCTGTGCTCACTTACCTGGCAAATCCTTCCCAAGGCAGCTCCAAACACTGCCCAGTGAATTCTGGGCACCCCCCCCCGTGCCAGGTCTCCCACCCTCCCGAAGACCCCCATTGCTCCCAGCATATGGATTTTTAAAGTGTTTCACAATAAAACATTTCTCCTTGTATTTGCTCCAGGAGACTGCTAACATGGATTTAATGATTTACTGGCAATTTAGCCTTGCTATTAAAAAGCATCATCCCACAGAAACCTTTCCGTGGCTCAGTTTAATGGTTGCAGTAACTGCAGCCGTGCGAACAGGCGCTCCCACCCTGCGCTTCCCGCTTTATCACGTGGCTTTGCTACAGCGTTTAATTGGGGTTTGATGAGGGTTTAATTCCCGGCCGGGGGAACAGCTTGGGCTCAGCTGCCGCCCGACGCTGGGGGTCAGTGTGAGACCGGCGGTGGGATGGGGGACACGGGGGGATGCGGGACACAGCACGACAGGGAGTCCTGTGTGGGTACGGAGGGACAGGGAGTTCAGTCCGGTTCTCGTGGGAGAAGCTTAACCCCCACCAAGCCTTTCTACCCTCCTTCCAGAGGCCCAGGTCAGGGAATCACAGGATGGATTGGGATGGAAGGGACGTTAAAGGTCATCTGATTCCAACCCCCTGCCATAGGCAGGAATACCTTCCACTAGGCCAGGTTGCTCCAAGCCCCGTCCAGTTTTTGCCTGGTTGCTTTGCTGAGGACCCCAGGGACTAGAACAGTTGTGTTCAGCAGCTCTGAGTGTGCTGCTCCCAGCTGGCACAAAGGATCTGGGAACAAACAGCTTCTCCCGGTTCCCTCCAATCCCCCCGCCCTCCCTTCCCTGGCAGCAGGTAGGTGAGCCTGGCCCTGGTATTGCCACCCTGCTCAGCTGTCAGAGGGGCAAGCTGGGAACATCGCCCTCAGCAAGGCTGGACTCCATCCAAAATCCAAGCCCCCAGGCTGCTCTCAGCAGACTTTGCTTGTAAAACAATAATAATAATAATAATAATAATAATGCCTGTCCTCTGTCCTACATGCCAGTGAACATCAGGCTCATCCAGCCCCAGCCTAATTTTCCACCAGTGACAGGTGATGTTTTGGTGGGTGTTGTACATTATTTGACACCATTTCTTTGGGGAGATAAAAATCCTTTGAGTGAATGCAAGTGTCTTCTCTACACACCTGACAAGGATGGAAGTGGTTGTTTTACACAAGGCTCATTAAAAATAAACCCACCATGTTGATTCCAGTAGCTTAAATTACTTAAGCCTGTGTAATGGGATAAATATTTGATGGTGAAGTTTATTAAATTTCCACCACTATTATGTTACTGCTAAAAATATAAAGGACTCTTTAAAGCCTGCTTGGTGGTCTCCAAAGAAAACCTGACTCAAAATCTGCCTGCAGGGATTGCTTTAGGGATGGGAATGAACTATCTCCTTCCCTCTGTCCTCTGCGGGTAACAGCAGACTCTTCCTGCTCCCATCAGGATTAGTCAGACCCTGAAAATAGCAAGAATAGCCCGGGCCAGGCCTGGAGCTGTGGGAGAACACGCTGCTCCATTGGCAGGTTGTACCCAGCGAGGGTGGTTGGGCTGCACAGCTGCTCCCGGGCACAGGATAGCCCTCGGGGGCAGGCAGGGCACATCCCGCAGGAGGGTGACTGCGGGTGGCTGCTCTCGGATGGTGATCGGGTTTGAAGTCTCTCAGCATGTGCAAACTCTCAGGATCACTCCGTCACATCTCCCAGCTTCTGCACTTCGCTGCTCTGCTTGGAACGCAGAATGGAGCAGAAGCATCGTGTGACACAGCGTGACCCGAGAAATGAACACCCGCGCGAGCTGTGCATGTCCCTCAAATCTGGAGGGGACATGGGGCACTCACCCTGCAGAGCTGGGGGTGTGGGGAGGGCTGGGGTCACCTCTGCAAGCCCTCACAGCCACGCTGGTCCTCAGCCAGCCATACAGAGAGGGACTGAAAAGAGAAAACCACCAGGATGTTTTTAAACTCTGATTTCACAAAATTTTACCAAATTCTCTCTCATGAGCACTTGCCTTTAAACCCAGCTTGAGGTGAGACCTATGTTTTAGCAGAGCTGTGGCCTGCACCATGGCCCCATCCGAAAGTGCTGCCCCACAAATCAGTGGCATATCTCGAGTCAGAGTGTGGCAGCAAGTTCTGCAGTCATGAGTCTATAAATATTTCTGTTTGCCTTTGAAAGGATTGCTGCGCAGTGGCAATTTCCCTCTCTGTTGTATAATTAACTCTTGCTCATTTTCTGTCACTTATCTTGTGATAATTCAATACATAAAGTTTAAAACGCCTCAACAATTTCATTCTTGGCATTTAAGAGTCACCAATTTTTGGGCAGATGGGGTCTCCCAGGACAGAGCTGGCCCGAGTAGAGGCACAGGCCCACTGGTGATACCTGAGATGGAGAAGGTGCCTGGGCCAGGTGGCATCTTCTGAGCAGAGCAAGATGCCATCAGCATTTTCCTGAAGAGGCACCTCTTTCCCTGGTATCCTACAGGAGTGGGAGTTCAAGCCACTCCAGGAACGTCATCACAGATCAGTGGCTCTCCAAATTAAAAAAGGATAATTAGGGTTGAAACACCCTGGAGCAGGGCCATGGAACAGGCCACTGAGGCCAGTCTCTTGTCTGGTCTCACGACCTCCTTCCAGAACCAGAGAAAACTCCATCCCCAAAGCACTTAGATTTATTTCGTTTTGCTCTCAGTTCTTGGTGGCAGAGGTTACATGTAAAGAGCTGTAACTGCACCTCAGAGAGGACCTTCTACCAGTGGGGATCCGCAGACAGCATCTATCTTCAAAAGAGCAGGAAAAAACAATCAGAGGAGACATGTTCTGTTCATGCAACAGCAAGCAATATTGTTCCATTGGTAGGAATCACGCTAGGACAGCGGCTCCAGTGGCCCGGAGCGCTTACGCATTCCTTCCGACTGGGGACTGCCGTGCAACAGGAGCGACTCCGTTATCAGCCCTGCGAGGCCCCGTAATGAACCCAGATCCTCATTACAATCTGTTTAAGTACTTCCTACATCAGGTATTGCCTCCATCAAGCACCACTGCTGATCTCCTGTGTCCCGACTCTTTTGAAGCAGGTTTCCCAGGAGCAGCCCCGTTACATGATGCCACAGCTCTGAGTCATCTCTCACCTCTGAGCCGGGCTGGCTGCGTGCCTCTGCCATCCACACCACTCACATCCTGTACAGAAAATGTCACACAACTGTTCGGACACTGTCCCATGTGTCATAGCTGCTCTTCAGAGACAGATTAATCAGGTAAGCCGAGAAAGCCTTCAGCCAGCCACTCCTGCTCCAGCAGCGGCTTTCCAGGGCTCTTTCTGCATGCACTGGTATTGCTTAAAGCTTGATTGAGTCAGAATTAAGTAGAGCCCAGGAAGAGAGCATAGGGCTTCTAGTAACACTGTCATAGAGCCAGAAACTTGACTGCCATGTCTTCCCATCCCTCTCAGTGCCTCTTCCCACACCCAGGGCACAGGGTTGCCTGGTGGTATCCCAGTCCTTCCACATTCCAGTCAAAGTTTGTGCCTTAGTTTCTTCTCACCATTGTCTTGGGTCCTTTTCTTCACTACATAACCCTTGCTGGTTATCCTTTTCAGCTAAAAATATCTGCTCCTCACATGTTGGTCTGGTGGGCAGGAGCTGTGGCTGGCGTGCCGGGGATGTTGTTTTGACACTTTGATTTGATGCGAGGACACACGAATAGAAAGCCACCAGTGAATAGAAGAATAAATCTATATGTTCCTTCCTGTCACTTCAACTAGAAAGCAAAGCCGGCAGCTCTCGCTCTTCAGGGAATCTGAGATTATTTGGACAAAGGTTTCCCTGTGGGTGGCACACTCGCAGGAACAAAGGGATAGGGTTCACAGGACGAACAAGTGTCCTGCAGCCAGCACGATCAAAAGCGAGCCCCGGAACCGTGTGTTGGGCAGGAGAGACTGAACAACAATCAGGTGCACAAGAAACCCATTCAGAGAGAGGGCTCTGAGGGAATGGAAGCGAGTGTTGGCTCTGCTTCATCTGCAGACAATAGTGATGTTTAAGGAGACGCTGCTACACTCTGTGTGGCTGTGATTTTGTTATCTTGCTTAACAGAAAAAGAAGCAAACCAAGTTCCTAGGCAGTGCCCAGGAAGGCAGTGGGCAACTTACGTGTGCCACAGTGGGCACAGTCTCCTTGGCATACAGACTGAATGTGGAGACTGCAGCCCTCAGCTGCCATGGAGCTGCTCTGGCCTGGTGGGAGCCTGGCCCTGTGCCAGCTGGCATCCATGGCAGGGTGATCCTCTCTGTACTGGATTTCTTCCAGCGAGGGAAAGCAGTGCAGTGCCCCGTGTTGCTCACACACAGCTGAGCACCATCTTCTCCTCCCCTCTAAGCTCTCCAGAGACAAGCTGCTCCAGCCAAGAAGTCAGAAAGCACATCAGGAGCTGCTCCAGCCCCAGACTGTGCTATTCTGCAGGGACAGCATTGTTTTTAACACTGCCAATGTTCCTGCTGTGTTGCCAAGGTCAAGCTGCCCACGCTCCATGTGCAGCTTCCCAGCACTTGACATGCAGGGATGCCCTGTATTTGCAGCTCCACAGTTTTCAGCACTTCATGCTTTTGGTCACACTCCTGCACAGGAAACAGGCAAATTCCTACATTTTGTCTCCATGCTCAGTAACCAGGGGAGGAAAAGCCCCTTAAGAAGTGCCTAGGTTGCATCTTTGGGAAGCAGAACTGTACAGGTGTGCACTTCCATAAATATTGCAGAAAGGAGTTTATTAGATTCCACTAACATGGCAACTGCTGCATTACAGATGCCGAAGACTTTGGAATCAAGCCAACCTCCAGTTTCCCAAGGAATATTTTATCACCGTTGGGCTGTGCTGAGTGAGGATTCTTCTCCTTAAAGCAGCAAGAGCTGGGCGGGAGGAGGAGAGGGGCCACCGCAGTCAAGTTGAAGCAATTCTTTCTTCTGTAGTTTAATCCTCTTCCCTCCCCTTGATACACAGTTTATTTAATTGCAGACACAGGATGCATTGCTTTCTTGAGGGATTGTGGGAGAATATTTGTAATCCAGGGGCTGTAATTGAACTCAGTAATAATAATTATACTTCTCTTCATTAATATGTCTTAAAGCTCATTACAAACTATTTTCGTGCCAGCATCTTTGCCAAATCCCTACAGGGTTAGAGATAACTTTTTGTTCCAGTACAGCAGTGACTTTAAGGAGAGTTTATGCTCCGTTCTTGCAGGGTAGCAGCAGCCAAACCCCTGAGCTCACTGTGGAGGGCAGGGAAGCATGATCCCAAGGGATATGAGGAATTGGCTGACATGGTCCAGCTGGCCAGGGGCTGACCTAGGATGAAGAACCTCCAGGCTTGGTGCCACTCAGCCTGCAGCACCTTCGCTGCTCCCTGCTGGGGATGGAGCACCTCTGCTATGAGGAAAGTCTGAGAGAGTTGGGATTGTTCAGCCTGGAGAGGAGAGTGCTCGGGGGTGACCTGATTGTGGCCCTGGCACAGGTTGCTCAGAGAAGCTGTGGATGCCCCATCCCTGGAAATGTCCAAGGCCAGGTTGGACAGGGTTTGGAACAACCTGGGCTAGTGGAAGGTGTCTCTGCCCATGGCAGGGGGTGGAATTGGGTGATCCTTAAGGTCCCTTCCAACCTAAACCATTCTGGGATTGTGTGATTCATCCAGACTGGGGTCAGTCGGGGCAGGGACTGTCCAAGCTCAGTAGTGAATCATGGCACAAAACACCCTGCTTGAATCTGCCTGTCCAGAGAGAAGGAGCCTGTCCTGACCCCGAGGCATTTCTCACATGTTTCACCTGGCTGAAGTGCCTGTGGAGCTTTGACCCCTGCCAGGATCCAGCCGTGCTCTGACGGGCATAGGCATGGGCACCCGTGTCGTTGTATGCCCTGAGGGGTGGATCTAAAAGCAAATGCTTTTCAGTACAAGAATGTCTATTCCAGATCACAAGTCTGCAATTAAAATGAAAAATTCAAACTCATTTTACTTAGACAAGAGATACAAGGGACATGGTGCATTAAGATCTGTTCCAAACTCTCAAATGCCGTGATCACTGAAGTGAGGGCCCTGTGCAAATCCCAGTGTGCGGGGGGTAGAATGTTCCCTAGGTTTAAGATAATATTCTGCTCCTCTCTGAGGTGGGAATGCAGCTCTTTCAGGGATGCTGCTCCTTCAATATTTACGCTCAGTCTGTGTGACACGCGCGGTTCCTTAGCATTCATTATCCTGTTTGTGCCAGCATCTCTGCCGAGTCCCCGGCGACCTGGGGAGAACCGTTTTCCTGCTACAGCAGCAGCACTAAGGTGTGCTGTGGCAATTACAGGGGAATATAAATTTCCAGCTCTCCTGAAATCACAGCACTCCTATTAAAGCAGCCCACTGGCTATGTGCTAAATTTGCCCAGACAGTGGCAGGGCCAGACAATGATGGCCTGTGGAGATCCTCTGGAATAGGCCGGGTGCCGCTGGGTTTGCTGTGGATGAAATGCACTTCTCTGTCACCAGCTCTCCGGCTCAGAGCAGTTCCAAGAGAAAAAAAAAAAAAAGAAAAAGGAGCAGAACAATTGGCAACAGCCACAATAGGCTTTCTTTGAAGCAATTCTTCCAGGTATGTGTGCACTTGCTCCCTGGATCTGCAAGTATTTGTCAAATAAATTCAATTAATTTTCTCAAATGCTGGTTACCTCTTTTCATTGGAATCTCTCCCATCGAGCTCACCCACAACGTTTGCAGTTCCCGTTCCCCGAGCAGGAGGAGCACAGCTGCCGTGTCCCGGGGGGTGCTGCCACCCAGCCGGGCACAGGAGGGGACTCTGCGGAGCCCTCGGTCCAGGAGCGAGGAAAGCTCTGAGCTGCATCATCAGCTCCAGGTGGAGTTTGTAGAGATAGGAGAAAATCAGATGAGAACGTGCTTAAACTGAGGGAGTTTGGAGGTTTGAGTGGCAGGCACAGACACCTGGAGAATCCTTGCTGTGTCCTGCCTTGGAGCAGAGCAGAGCAGAGGACACGTCCGCAGGTTTCCTGGCCGTGAGGGGCCCGTTCCCTCCTCCCCATATCCCTGAGCCGTGAGAAGCCCCCTTCACATGGGAAACGTCAGAGAGCCCTGGCTTGGCCGAGGGCAGCAGAGCACAGAGCAACAACTTGGAAATCATTTTTGCCTGTCTTAGAGTTCCCTGAGCGCTGTGAGCAGGGATCTGTGCAGGAGCCAGACAGCTGGGCTCCGACAGGCCCCTCACCGCCAGGCTGCTGCTTGTCAGCTCCTGCCGAGGGATGCGGATAGCGCAGCCACACACGCCCCGCTCCCTCGGGAGAATCCTCTGCTGCGGGCGGAGCAGCGGCAAGTGCTTGTCTGAGGGACACTCACCCTCCTCCTCCTCCCCTGCCCCTGTCCTCACGGGACAGAGGGTGGAGCCCCTCACAGAAGGGTTGCACTCATCACATGCCTGTTCCCACATCTTCCTTCCAAGCCATTTGCTTCTGAGAAGATTTCTGCCTCTTAGTTTCTCATCTTCTTCCAACACATGACACATCCCTTAAACTGACTTGAATGTAAACGATGCAAATGCAAGGAGAAGATAATTAGTCTCTGGAGGCTACAACTGCGATTTAAGCAATGAAATCATTGTAGATGGGTACGATTTCACCTCACTGAGAAAGGAAGAAATCCCTCAAGAGCTGGTTTGGGGAGGGCTGGGTTTGCAGCCCATCACAGCCGAAAGCTGCCACCCTTCTCTTGCAAGAACTGCCTTTGATTTAAGCTGCCTTTAAAGCTTCACTGCCCAAAGCGAGACAGGAGGAGGCTCAGGCTGCAGCGCAGCAGACCCAGTGACACACGCTGCTCTCATCTCCATCTGCTCAGCCCATGCAAACACACCACCCCTACAAACCCCCAAATGCTGATCCCTGGTGCCCTGGTGCTCACCCCATGAACTCTGACTCCCCTCAGCACCCACCTGCCAAAACCCATTCCTACTCTTGGCCACAGAGGCCTGGAAGTCGTTCCCTACCCTGGCCCAGGAGCTGCAGCTGCAATCGATTGGCTGGGCTCATATGCTCCAAATCACCCTAATGGCACTTCAGAAATGCAAATAAAAGTGAGATTATGATATTTTACGTAAATAAGCAATGTGGCAATCCCAGCCTGGCTTGGCCTGCCAGGGAAATTCGCTGGAGAGATATTAACATTGAAATATGTGAGCGTGTTTGCATGGAACATTTATTGTATAACTCTGGGCTCCAATAAAGCCTTGTATAAATTATTCATTTTGGAATCGAGATGAAATGCCAAAACCCACCCACCAAGGGACTGCTTTTATTACTACCAAAGATCTAGTCTTAGTTAGCAGCAAAGCTGGTAAGACAGCTCACAAGGTAATTACCAGTGGGGAATGGCCGATTGCCTCTGTGTCACCACGTGGCCTGTGCTGGGGGTAGCGGTGGGCACCCCCACACCAGCTGCTTTGCGGTGCACAGCCGGGTCCCTGCTCCCTGAAGAGTGTAAGCTCCTGCCCACTGTGCTCATCTGGGATGCTGGGAGAGCAAGGAAGCATCTGTAGAGGAAACCACAGCTCGGGCAAGAGCCTGGCAAGCTGGGAGCTGTGGGCCGTGAGTGGCCACCTCGCTGTGAGCTCAGCTGTGGGACACTCTGGGGCACAGACCCCCAGCGCAGCTCCCACAGAGGTGCCCATGGAGGAGAAGGGGCACTGCGGGCTGTTTCAGGGCAGAACACTGTGACTGCCAGGCACTCACAGCCATCGCTGCCGGGCACACACAGCGCCAGCATCTCCTGTACCAGGGCACAAAAATCCCGGGTAGCAGTTGCCATGGCAACTCCTCTTCTTAAACACTGCTGTTAAACAGTTGCATCGAGGCCTCTTCGAGCATCACGAGCCCCCTATGAGAATCATCACAGGAGCCACAGCCGTGGCAGGACCGTGTCCTGGTCCTTGTCCCGGCCCCGGAGCTGGTCCCAGTCCCAGTCCCGGTCCTGGTCCTGATCCCGGCTGCTGCGTGCGCTTGTGCCACTCCCTGCCTGGCAAGCCATGCCGAGGCGTCACGGCAGGTCGCTGTGCTTTCTGGAGCTCAAGGCTGACATTAAGGAGCCAGTTAGCAATTTGCTGTTGAAAATTACTTTTTTCCATCTGAAATACCTGCAGCGCCCACAGTCCCCAGGTGCAGCTGCAATTAGTCTTCCATGCACCACCTCCCTCCTCCCACCTTACGCCTCCCCCTTTTCCAGTTGCCAGAAGGCAAAACAAGATGATGGATCGTGGATGGGAGTTTGGGGACTGCTGGCTTTCCTGAGGGGAGGGTTGCAGGGACTTTTACTGAGCTGCATGTAGCCTGCCCAGCCTTACCTCCAGCCTGCTCAGGTGGGCAGAAGGGTTGTCCTTCAGCCTCCACACAGCCACCATTTCCTCCCTCTGGAGCAAAGATCAGTGATCTTGGAGGTCTTTTCCAATGTTAGTGATCCTGTGATTCTGCACCGTCCGTGCCGACAGTACTGGACATCCTGGCCAGGGAGTCAGAGAGCCATGGGTGCCAATGAAGTCTGGAGACACCCTGCCTTGCTGGCACGTGACATTCTGGGAACGGATCTGGGAACGGCAGCAGCAGCAACGGTGCTTTATTTTGGCAGCAGCAGCCCAGCGCTCTCACAGTCCCAGACATCTGCGATCCCGGGCATCCTCTATGACTGCATTAAGTTCCCTTTCCCAGCTGTAACTTTTTTATATCAGCATCTGTCTCAGCCTCCAGCAGCGTTTTATGGATCGGAAGAAAGGCTAAGTGGAAGTTTTCCTTTTTTTATTTTTTTTTGGAAGCAGATCACCAGTCCGAGTCAAACAGCTTCGTGTAGTCTGGAGTGGGGAGTGGTGTGACAAGCAGGGGGGACCTGGTGGGGTCCCCCGGCCACGCTCCCCCAGAAGGAACACGTGTCCCACAGCTGCATGGTGGCCCTGCACCGCCCTCCCATGGCACCACTTTTGGCATCAGAGCAGGGCTGGGAGACGGCAAACACAGAAAGGTGACTGTGACACGGTGATCTTGTGCACCAGCCTGCTCCTGGCTTGTTTTGGCTGCAGGATGGGGAATACTCTCACTGCAGGGAATACTAATAAGGGGTTTGTGTGAGAGAGAGAAATAGAGGTGAAACCACCTATCACAACTGTGAATAATGGAATTAGGAGACTAATAATTACCCATGCATGAGATTCCAGGCAGAACAATCACCACAAGTGCCATAGCAGTGACTGCCTGGGTCTCCACACACATCTCCTACCCCTCAGCTGGGACAGCTCCAGGTGGCTCCGATGCTCCATATGGCTCCAGCACCCTCCTGTGGGGCCAGGCCCGGGACTGGAGCTGTCACGGCCAGGAAAGGCCTGGAAGAGCATTTTCTTGCTTGGAGAAGCAGCGAAGTGATTTCTTTCCCTTGTAACCCCACATTCAGAAGCTGAAGACAAATGCCTCTGTCTGAAGTTGGATCTCGGTGGTGGAAGAGCCCGTGGATGGGTCAGGAAATAAGCCCTTCAGTTCTGCCTGCTCCAGGACCTTTAGAAGGCTTCCCATGGCGTGGGAGCGCTGGGGTGGTGCCTGCGGGTGGTGACCGGCACTGCTGCCGCTGCTGCTCACGGATGAGCTGCTGGCAGAGCTGCCCTGGGAGCACAGCCTGGTGCCCCCACAGGAATGCAGCCAGGGCCTTAAAACCAAACCTCACTCTGGACACATCTGGAAAATGCGCCTGGGGCTTCGGGGGCCGAGTTGTGCCATGTCATTGTGCAGCAGAGAGGAGATGGTTCCAGGCCCCTTCCCACCCACCCCAGCCAGTGGAGGAGGGTCTCATCCTGTACTGGCTCCTTCCCACACAGCATCACACAGCACGGCCAGGAGATTCACCCTGCAGAAATCCAAACAATGAGGAAAAGTGTCAATAAACATATATTTTTTACAGTCCATTATCTTACTCTTGCCAGCTTTTAGCCTGTTACTGCACCAAGCCATTAAATCCCCTCCATGAGGGCAACATGCCATTTGTGTAATACGGTGTAATGGGACCATTAATGTCTCCCCTCCCCACTGCAGCGTGGCTCCAGGAGAGGCATTAATGTCCACATTCACAAAACCTATCCCTTAGTTCCAGGTTATTTGCCCTTAATGCAATGATATTGCCAAAATCCCCCCTAAAATTAACCCAAGTCATTTTTAAGAAAACCAATACAGCATATTAATTAATAATCCCAGTGATGAATGCCTGAATACAAACAGGTCATTCTAGCTGTCTACGAGCTCTTTAAGGAGCAGAAGGGCTTGTGATTTCTTGACAACGGTCATCAGAGGACAGGAATAATTTGCAGCTGAGTGGCTCGATGGAGTCACAGCTGACTTGCCCTGGGAGTGGGGCCCCATTTGTTGCTGTGAGACTGGCGCCGTGCTCCGTGTTCACTGGTATTTCCATTTACTGCTCTTCTAGGCTCTGTTTTTTAAAAAATAATTAAACGGCATTTCCAGTTCAATAGTGTTTGGCTCTATTAGTGATAAAATCTAAGATGCAGAATTAAAATTACAAAGGGAAGCGGTCCGTGTGTGGTCTCCTGAAGCCTGCAGCCCTTCTCCGGCTGCAGCCACATCCCAGGGCTCCCTGCTATCCCTGTTCCTGCTGAGTCCAGCTCGTGGGGATGGAGATGGTGCTGAGCTGCCAGCAAAGCAGAGCCCAGCTCTGCCAGCTCAGCCCCCGGTTCCCCTCTGTGCTCTCTGCTCAGTGTCCTTGTTCCCCAGCCCGCAGCTCCACTCCGAATGCACAGCTGAGCCGTCTCTGCTCTTTTCCTGCTCCTGACGCAGCGGCTGGGGCTGCTGGCAGGGTTTGCCAGCCGAGGAGAGCGTGAGAAGCGGAGTGCTGGGATTATTAGCCACCCCCTTCCGAAAGCCTTGTCATTAGCAGGGTGACACAGGGACAGGCACTGTGGTGCTGTGGGGCCGTGGGCATGCAGCAAGCAGTGAGCACTGTCCAGGGCCAGAACCAGCTTGAGGAAACACCGTGTTGAGCATGCTGGCTCTGGAAGGAGCCAGAGTCACTGTGCTCGTGGGGCTGGAAGCAGAGCAGAGCGACCCAGCCGATGTCCCTGACGGCAGCGGGAGCAGCTGCCGGTGCCAGGCCTGGACACACCAGCTCTGGCAGCGAGACCACAGCCTAACTCACAGTTATAAGTGTTTGGATGCTGCTGAGATATGTATCGACAGCAGCAATTAATCCCTTGGTTTGTTTGCTGACCTGCTGCATAGGAAGGGTCATATTCAATTCAGCTACTGAAATATGCTGTTATTGTTGGAGGCAGCGACTTCCCTTCATGCCTCTTGCCAGCCTTTAGATTTCATTCTTCTAAATCCTGGCACTGAAAAGCAGCACCCGAGGCAGCACTCGAGGCTCACGCTGGTGCAGACGGGAGAGCCGGCGGGAGCTCCCAGGGGACGCCTGTTCAGGACAGCCGGGAGGGCTGGCACTGCTTCCCTGCCAGCAAGAATCAACATTGCGTGGGCTTCACCCTTCTTCTTCTCCTTCTCCTCCTCCTCCTGCTTTTCTACCTCCTCCTCCTCCTCCTCCTCCGTGCAGCCTCGGCTCCTGCTAAAGCAGCACGGGCTGCCTGACGATGGGCAGGGTCCTCACCCCAGCAGGGGCTTGGCCTCATCCTCACTGATTTCCCTGCCTGCAGTCCAGGGAGGAATTGGTGCTGGAGTCACTGCCTGGCCATGCTGCCCTCGAGGTGCCAAGCGTGTCCTGGGAGCACAAACCCCCACGTGTGCCTGGTCCCCGCTCTGTTCTGGCTTTTCCTTCCAGCACTGTCCTCACGCATTTTCCGTTAGGAATTGATTCCTACTCTCCTTTCAGGAAAAGATCAAACAAGCCCTTATGTCTCCCTTGGCTGCTTCCTTTGCAGATTTTTAAGTCGTTACCCTGGGTTTGAAGTATGATTAAAAGGGAAGCGAGGAGCCTGTGTGTGGGGTGCTCAGCTGGCTGCATCCTTTGTGGGTTGGAAGGACAAGACCCCAGAGCCCCAAGCTCCTCTGGTACAAGCACCCCCAGGATCCTCCAGCCTGCTCAGCCCATTTTGTGTCAGAAATCAGTGCCTGTGGCCACCACTCCCCTTCCTGGTCTTTTATTTCTTCTGAGAAAGATTCTGTTGCTGGCACCTTCACCTTCTGCCCGACACCCCTGTGCAGCCATCCTCACAGGGAGCCATCCAGCAGCACAGCCACGTCCACAGCCGACTGCAGGCTGGGAGCCATCTGCCTCCCCCTGCCACGGCAGCGAGAGGTTTCTGTCTGTGCGTGTGTGAGATAACACCCGTGTGTTAAACCTTCATCCCTCACTGGCTGCTGATGCTTAAACAGCAAAGCTTAAACACGCTGGAATTTACAGGGTTTTTATGTACGTGCCGTAATCTCAAACAATAGACAAGCATTTGTGAAAGATGATGTCGGGACGAGCTCAGAACAGGAATTGTCTCTCCGAAGACAATGCCCTTGATGTACAATAGTGGAGCCACCTCCAAACAATCGGGGCTGATTTTTATTTTGGCCTGAACTCCGCTTTCTCAGCACAGGTGTCCAATTTGTCCCTGCCTGTATAAATCCCACCAGTTAAATGACTCAGCTGTTGGCACAAATCAACCCAGGAGATGTTTCCCTGGCTGGGTTTGTACCTCATGAAGGCAGAAACACTGTGCCTATAAAACAGTCAGCTCTGATACCCTCCGGCCCGAAGGAGATTTACTGGGATAAGTGAGGTTAAAGCAATAGTGGGTCTCTGACCCGCTGGCTCAGGATGCCCAGAGCTCTGGAGATCCACCTGATGGCCAAACCCTGCCCTGGGTACTGGCGCAGGCAGCGGCTGGGATTTACTGCTGGGGCTGGCAGCAGGTTAAGCACCATAATCTGAGCGAGCGTTTCTGTAACCTTCTGACAAGGGTAATAAACCGGAATGAGATGCGCATTGTTCCCTGGAATTTATCAAACTGAGATCGTCTCTCTTTTGGGAAAGGTCAGGATGTGCCTCTTTTTATGGAGAACAAAAGACCAAGGACGGCTGCCCCGGGGTGCGGGTGAGTGTCTGTTTAGAAAAGGTGTAAGTGAAAGCCATTGTTCTTGGGAAGTTCATGGTAAGATGATGGAGAGCAAGGATGGGGCTCCTCAGCCCCCTGAGAGCCTGCTCCCGCCACATTTTACCTCAGCAGCCTTATGAATGCCACAGTTTTCCACGTGCAGCAGGCAGGGATCGCCCTCGCTGGAGCAGGGCTGTTCTGGGCGTGGGCAAATCGAGGTGAGGCCAGTGCAGGCTGCCCCACCTGTGCGAGCCCTTCCTTTGCAGAGGAGATCTCTGGACTGCAGCGTCTGGGTGTTGTGCTGCTCTCACAGAGGCTGCGATCAGCGTCTGCTGCCCAGCCGTGTGCCAGCGGGTGTCCAGAGGTGGGAAAACTGAGGGAAAACTTAAAGAAACTTCAAAGCACATGAAGGGGAACATCTTTTCTTTTTACTGGAGCAAGTTAACACGTGTTCCCACCCCACTGCTCCCCCTGGCTGGGCTGAGGCTCCTGGATACCCTTGGAGTCCCAAATTCCCAAGCTGCCTTTCCCCTTTCTCCCACCCTTCCCAAACTGCCAAAGCCCCACATCCCTCAGCAGCTCCATCAGGAACCACAGCAGCCTCGAGCTGTGGGTCCTTGTGGAGATTCTGATCATTTCCCATTGTTTGAGGCTGAGAAGCAGAGCCCAGATTGTATAAAGTAATTAAATAAAGCCGTCGGTCCTCCCTTGAAGTGGCTGTGCTGGCGGTTCCATTATGGTTTGTTCTCTTTGGAGTGTGCCCTGGACAGCGCTTACACCACCCCAAGGTTTCACTTCAAGGGTCTTAAAAGAAAATCAATTATTTTTAGAAATATAAATATTTTATGAAGCTGCTTCTTTTTGTACTGATGGAATAAAGAAAAATACGGCCACTTGGCTCTTCAGCGACAGACAGGAATGCAGCGATCCCACCTTGGAGCCTGCAGCACTTCACCTGAGTCACCTGCTCCAGGCATCTTAGCAAGGAGTCTGCAGCTGAATATCCTCTGTTAAATTATACATCTCAGGGCTGGCTGTCCTGCCGACAGAGCAATCAGGCTCCAGCTGAAGCCTGTCATGCCCTGGCTCTGCTGGGGGAGAGGCAGCAGCTCCCTCCTGCCTCAGTGGCATGAAAGTGGCAGCAGTGCCTCCAGTACTGATGGGAGCTGACAGGAAAGATGGAGAGAGACTATTTACAAGGACCTGGAGTGACAGGACAAGGGGGAACGGCTTCAAACTGCCAGAGAGTAGGGTTACATTGGATATTTGGAAGAAATTTTTCCCTGTGAGGGTGGGCAGGCCCTGGCACAGGTTGCCCAGAGAAGCTGTGGCTGCCCCATCCCTGGAA
>JAYRBT010000056.1:3920218-3979618 GCA_036023395.1 Myiotriccus ornatus | reverse complement strand
AGGCCTTGGTGCTCATCCTGAAGGGCCGGGGGATGCTCCTGCTCCCAGGGACCCCACAGCTGGCACAGGAGCAGCAGCAAAGCCACAGCACTTCAGCCAGCAGGGCCCCTGCTAATAAAGCCGTAACAAACCCACATTAGGATTTATGGTGCCTTACAGACAGTTCTTCAATACCTCAAGCCATGACCTCGGTGCTGGTTTTGAACTATGGTTCAATTTGCACTCACTGTGATTTGAGACTCAGCACGTGATGAATCACTGGCCCAGAACATCCAGGGCTGCACCAACAGGGATGGGGAGGTGAATTAGCCAAGGGTGTTTGGTTTTATGGCTCAGCACCTTGGGTACCCGGAGCTGCTGCACAAACCCTGCCGGTGCTCCCCTGACCTGCTGGAGGAGCTCTCCATTCCCTCTTCGGGGGTCCTGCACAAGCACTGAGTGGCAGGAAAGATGGGATTTCATTCCAAATGGGGTGCAAGGACCTTCAGATCTGAAGCCCCGACTGACGAAAAGTATGGATTTATAGGGATTTGCAGACACTTTGAGGTGGAGGGCAAAGCCTTTTCTCTGCTCACCGCCTCTCATGAGGCATCCTGAGTGAGCATGAAGCACCCCCCTGTTGAGGCTCACTCTGTAGCAGCATCCCTGGATGGACACAGCTGCATTCCCATCTCCAGCGCAGGGTTCACTTGCTTTTGGGACACCAGTAACTACATGAGAGCCTGATTTTTTCCTCCCAGTGCACTCCAGATCCATTGGGTTGCTGTACTGAAGCCCATCTATCGCTGCCAATGTCAATAATGTTGCTAAAAAAATGGTTCGACCAGAATGGATGGATTTGCTGGAAGTGCCCGCACCTCCCGCAGCTCCTGCAAGGACATATTTTAAAATGGAAATGAAACGCTGAGCAACACCTGATTTGCTTAAAATAACTGTGGAGGTTGAATTGTTTTGTGCTGGAAGAACAAATAAACAAACAGAAGGAGCAGGGTTTGGGGAACGAGAGCACGCTGCGTGTGACACTTTTAATATGGAGTTATGGATGGCACCATCGCGAGAACATCCCACTGGGACTGGGGACCGTGGCTGCCTGTGCAAACGACTGCATCGCTGACCTGTGGGCCGGCACGCAGCGGGATTATTAACGAGCGCTCCGGCAGGACCTCCTTTCGCAGAATTTCTAATGACTGTTTAATAAATATGTAAATATGCATCGGTGTTTGAGCGGCGTGTGCCAGGACCACCGAACGCTCTGCCCGCAGGAGCCTTCAGGGCTGGTTCTGCCAGGACTCCCCCCCTGCCCTGCCCTGCTGGCCCCACCGGGTTTGTTACAGCCCAAGCCAGAGTGTGCAGCCCTCTCCCCAGCTCGTGCCTCCTGCGCCTCTGGAACGCCCTGTGCAAGGAGGATGTGGTGCCAGGTGTCACTCGTGGGGAGCTCCGGCCTCTCCGGCCACACTGGCACTGGGGGAGGCAGGACAGTGGAGATGCTCCTCTTCCCCCAGCTCAGCTGGGTTGTCAAGAAGGAGAGATGACATTAAAGGAGAGGCTCCCTGGTCCTGCTACTGCTCCAGAGGGGTGAGCATTGGGATGAGCATCTTTTGGCAGGGAGGCTGGAGGGAGCAGCAGGAGCATCCTCAGGCACCTCAGGCCAGTCAATGGGAGACAATTACAGTGTCACGGAATTGCTCTGTCCTGGACGCAGCTCTGGGCAGTAAGAGGCTGACAATAAAGAGAATTTGCTGGACGACTGTTGATAAAACCCTGCTTATCACCACCTGTAAATTCACCACGGACACTTCCACCTTTATTTCCCACCCAGGGAACAATGTCCCCTCATGCTGAACCGGGATATACTGCCATCGTTCTGCTCCACCAGCCTTGCCAAGGAGCTCATAAAAATTAAGGCACAGGTTCAATTTAGTGAGATAAGGGCTCTGTGGTGCCAAAAATGAAGCACAAAGTCGCTCTAGCCTGAGGGGGTGATGGCAGCAGTGCCAGCGTCCTTCTTCCATGTCCAATTTACCAAATTCTTGTAAAATACAATTAAAGATGTGGCAGCAGTTCCAGAAGTCCCATCAAGCTTTTCCTTAACCCTTAATTTTGGGCAAAAAAGGATAATTTGAAGTGAGCACACGCTGGTGGCATACAGGTCCCACATGGGCCTTGGCAGCAGCTCCCACCTTCTTGCCAGGGCAGCAATGGGGGAAAGCTTGGTCTCCCAGCCAGCCCCCACATCCCCAAGCTGGTGGCCTGGCAAACCCTTCACCCCATGCTTTGCAGTGCTTCCAAATGACTAATCAATTATTCTTTATTAGGGTTATTTCTTTCATTAGTCGTTTCTTCAATGCTTTCAATGTTTCATTAGTCTCCTCTCAAGTTGCAGTGGATTTCAAGCACTGTGGAAGAGGATAATTCATTTTATTAGGTCATTTATTTTCTGGGCACATTTTTAAAGGTCAATTAATCCATCTAAATGGAGGAGGAAGTATGGAATAGCATATAGAACCTCCCTCCCCCTCTGCCAGAGAGCCTGGTGTGAGTTCACTTGCCCAGGTAGGGAATGTGTGAACACCACGCACTGGTGTGACATTTGAACTGGATTTGTGCTTCCACAAGCTGCTGTAAGGAGTATATTATCCAGCTCCCTCCCGAGGATGGAAGAGCTCCTAGGCCAGGTCCCAGTCCAGGAGTGGTCACTGTGCCCATCCCCATCCCCTCAGGTCAGGGGATGCCCCAGGCTCAGTTTGATTTGTGCTGATGAGGATGAAATTTGGCCAGGATATCCACATGGATGTTCTGGAAGGGGTTATTCCTCACCTGAGACTTCCCTGGCTTTGCCCACCATCAACCCTGCTGTTGATGAGACCAGTACTGTCATGCAGGGATTAAAACTCCTCACTTTCTAAATATTTCCAGCCAAGCAGCGATTTATTCCGTTCTAGGGCCACGATCATTATGGAAATCTGGAAGCAGCAGGTACTCGTCTCGCTGGTGTGAATCATCCCACTAATTAGGGAAGGAGCAGAGCTGGCAGGGCCACGGCTGGGCAGGGTGTGAGCGATGCCGAGGAGCGGGGGGGCCAGAGCCCATCCCAGCTGGAGCTCAGCACTGCCCTGCCAGGTGCTGGCACCCCTCGCAGCTCCCAGCAGAAAGCAGGGAACCCCAGGATCATCACAGGAGCTGGTGGGGGGCTTTGGTGGTGAGGATCCATGGACAGGCTGGTCATCAACCCTCTTCAACACCTCATTATCACTCCTGACAGGAGCTGCCAGGTCAGCCCAGGAGCCAAACCCAGAACATCCATCGCTGCCACTGCCGTTCCTGCTTGTGCTTGTGTTTGTATTGATGTCTACCGTGTAAAACACCAATTATTTTAACTGGAAAATCCTTGGAGCAACTTAACAAAGCTTCCCTTAAACAGGGATAGAAAAGCATGAACAGCCTGATGCCTCCATGAGAGATGAGTTTTACTCCCAGCGGAAAATACTTGGAAATCAAACCCTTCACGTGCAGAAGCTGGAGAGGAGCCTTTGTCCTGCCGGGTGACAGGAAGGCATGGAAATCCCAGCTTTCTGGGGACAACAGCAATGCTGTGGAGGATTCCTCTCACCATCTCTTGTCTGACCCAGCAGGAAGATGCCACTTTGCCAAAAAAAACCCAAAACAACACCAAACAACAAAACAACAACAACAAAACAACAACAAACAAACAAACAAAAAACCAAACACAAACCCCACAACATTTTGGTGTCAGCTCAGCAGTTTGCAAACTGCTGTGCTCTCCACGTGGAGTTTTGGCACTGATGAGCTGCTGCCAGCAAAGAGCCCAGGCGGTCCTCCTTGGGAAGAGCCACCAGCCAGGGGAAATACAGATGAAACACTCCAACCACTCCAACGTGAGGATTCAGAGAGCAGTTTTTGGTGATGTAACAGCTCGGCAGAAGAGTATTAACAAGGCTGTGTGATTAATCCTAACGCATGAGATGAGGAAGCACAGAGGGGACAGGGCACTCAGTTTTTTGGCCTTTCCAAACCTGTCCAGGGGTGCACACCAGCCAAGGCACAGGCATGAAGTGTCCTGATGCAAATGAGTTTCTGTGTCTTCCCCCTTGCTGGATCTCATTAAACGTGCAGAAAAGCTGTGCCGGGGGCTCCTCACGAGCCGGTCGATGCTGCCCGTGCAGCCGAGGGGACGCGCCTCTAATTGCAAAACAAAATATTTTTTTTTTCTTCCTTCCAGCGCAGGAATGATTTCCAACCTCTCGTGATGCCAGGCAGGTTTCAAACCACTTATTAAATAATGCAGAGCAAGAGTTAAAAATTGATGCTAAACTTGATTTCCCGTGGCCTCCTGAGAGGCTGCTCGGCTCGTTATAGCCGCTGTCTGCACCACTCACCTCGAACCTGCAGCGTGTTAACACTTATCAAACTCATGGAAAAGCTGCTTTATTCATCTCCTCTCCCATCTGTGACTTTTCCAGGGCACTGACACGCTCTTTCCAGAGGAGCCTGGTGCTGTGGGCAAACAGGGCTCACTCTGCTGTGGGTCAGGGTCTCACTGCCCTGCCAGGTGCTGCTCCCTCTGTATGCCAGCACAAGGCCCCTGCTGTCCCTGGGGGGTTTATTTGGAATAGATGCCTAAAAGTAGAAGGGAATGGATGGTGAGAAGCAGACCAGTGCTGAGAAGATGATGGGGACAGTAGAGGGTGTGACCTCGAAGCAGGGGGAGCTCCCATGGACTTGGGTTTCAGCAGCACCCACCAGCTCCCAGGGAAATCCTTTTGCCACCCCCCCATTTGCTCTCTGAGGGTGCAGCAGCGCCCGAGCTGGGAGATAAAAATCTTAGTACATGTATCTCAAGTCTCCTGCAACAGACTTAGGTTTGAAACAGACTAAATAAATACTAATAAAGCGCAAAGAACAGGGGCTCCGTTAGCAAAGGAGAGGGATAACAGATGGGCTGGAGTTAACCAGAAGATTACTTTCAGATGAGGTTCTCTTGGTACTAATGTGGCCTGATTTTCACTTTCTTCAATGATGTTACACATTCACAGCTGAACTGGAAGTGTCAAATGCCAGCGATTTGAAACGGGAGGTCTTAATCCCGGATAATCGCCCTAAAATCTCCTCTTCATCGCGCCATCAGTGCCACCCAGTGCATGCAGGGCGCCCATAACCCCGTCAGAGCCACCCAGGGCACCCAGCACACGCCCGGCCGCAGGTCCCCGCTCAGGAGCAGCTCGCAATGGGTGTGCCCGGCTGGGGGACGTCAGCCCAGACCACCACGAGCAACAGGAGGAAGCGGGCACTGGCAGCTAAAGGGCACCGCTGCAGTGCTGCCGAAGAGGGTCGTGCCTCGGGCAGGGCGGGGGTTCCTGCTCGGGCACTGCAAACTGGGGAGGGGAAACCTCCCCGACAACAGCAGGGCCGGCAACCAGCAAGAGGCAGAGCGATCTTCAGAGGAGCTGTCGAAGCGAATGAGAGAAGAAAGAGCCATTAAGCTTTTCAATATTTTTGTGTCAGGCTTGGAGGAACAAGCAGCCATATGAAAAGAAGCACGGTGTAGCATCCTCTAAATTACTGGGAAACCTGAGGTTCCCAAGCTGGTGGGGGCTTTCTTGCATCCCACAAAGCACTTTGTGAGGTCTGCTGCTCTGAAAAGGATGAGAAGGGAGGGAATGTATTGAGGTTTTTCTGAATTTGTTTTGTGTTTTCTTCTACAAGGGCAAAAAATGTAATAAAAATGGCCTGGCCACCTCGGATCCCCATCAGAGAGAGATCAGAAGACTTCTGGGTTCACTGACAGTGTGTGGGAGATAGGAAACAAGAGGAAAGGCTGGCGTTTATAAATTGTAGCTATTAAAGCTAAACAGGGGGAACGAAACTGGAGATAATTGAGCTAACCAGTTGTTGCAAGAGTAAAATTCCGATTTCAGCAGTCAGCAAGAAAGTTTTCATAAATAGAAATACCAACTGTTCAGGTGGAGAACTTAAAGATCTCTGCAGAAGTGAATGATAAAAGAGTTACTTGAATACATTCAGAGCCCATTGTTCGAGGAAGAAAGCAGTAAAGAGGAGGAAAATAGGGCTCCTCAAAGTAATGAGTGGAGCAGATGAGGGAGAACAAAGGGCCAGCAGCTCCGCACCCACTCCATTTGTTCCCGTCTCATTGAGGGGAATGAGAAGCGCCAGGCGGCGACGGCTGTTTGATACCACAGAAAGGGTGGTGTTATTAAAGCTCAGATAAATAACCCAGCAGGCACGGGCTGGGGGCTGGTCACGCACATCGGCTCTGGAAAGCGAGTCGGGAGCTTCTGGAGAGGGTTCAGCGTCTCTGCGCCGTTATAATGGGTCCAGTTGCAGGGGGTCCCGGTGCCCACGGCAGCCCCGGCGCGGGGGTCGCTGGCTCTGAGCGCTGCTCAGGGGTGTGCCGGGAGAGATGTGCCTGTGCTGGCAGAGGCGTGCCAGAGCCGTCAGGGGTGTGCCGGGGGACATCGGGCAGAGATTGCCTTCGGGAATGTCCAAAGGAGGCTACGAAGATGGAGAAGGGCCTGGAGAGCCCCTGGAGGGGCCACACGAGGAGAGGCTGAGGACAATTGGTCTGTCCAGCCTGGAGAAAAGGGGTCTGAGGTCAGACCTCACCAGGGTCTGCAGCTTCCTCACAAGGGGCAGTGGAGAGGCAGAACTGATCTCTGCTCTCTGTGAGCAGTGACAGGACCCAAGGGACTGTCTGGAGTTGTGTCAGTGAGGTTTAGGCTGGATATTAGGAAAAGGCTCTTTCTCTAGTGGGTGGTCTGGCACTGGAAAAGGCTCTCCAGGGCAGTGGTCGTGGCCCCAAACCTGGCAGAGCTCAAGGAGCATTTGGGCAGTGCTCTCAGGCAATGGTTGGGGTGTCCTGTGCAGGGCCAGGAGTTGGACTTTGATGGTCCTTGTGTGTCCCAACTCAGGAGATTCTGTGATTCTGTGAGAGATGTCCCAGGGCCCACATCCATTCTGAGCCAACACTACAGTCCCCAGCACTGAGACAAGCTGCCCATAACCTCTCCTACCATGCTGTTTATTGTTCTGGGCTGCGTTTATTTCCAATTATGATTCAGTTTATCCCAATTAAATGCCACTTATACTTCAATGTAGTTATCCAGTCCAATACTCTTAATTAGTTAGTAAAGTATTAGAAGTCAATTTTAATTATTTCCAGTGGGTTTCAGGGAAATCTCAATTAGGTATCTGTGATTTTACTCTGAGCAGTGGCTATTCCTTCCCCAAGTGACGTTTTCCCCACTGTTCCCTTCGCCCACCAGTGGGTCCAGCTGGAGCCACAGGGATCCACGGGGAGCTCTGGAAATGTGAGGGAGCTGGGGGCACCCAAAGCCAGCCCACCAGCGGGTAACTGGGCCAGGTCACCCCTCTGCAGTGTCCCTGCGGGCAGGGAGCGGGCAGGGAGCAGGCAGGGAGCGGCCGCAGCCTCTGTGCCAGCTACCTGGGGAGCCTCCACGCTGATAATTATCTACAGTCACACGCTGCCTTTTTTTGGTAATTGCTTCATTTTGCATGGGATTTAATTACAGAACCCACATGGGGAACGCGCTGCACGGTTCGATTTTCGTGGCTCGGCGGCGTCGCGGCGAAGCTGCAGCTGGGGAGGTTTGGTCTGGCTGTCCCCAGACAGCCCCGTCCCGGCAGGGGGGTGATGAGTGTCGCTGCAGAGAGCGGGGCAGGCGGTGTGTGGTCCAGCCCAGCCAGCCTCCTGCATCCCAGAGAGGGACCTTGTCCTGGCATCCCCCCACAGCTCGATCCCAAATCCCTTTGGATCCACCTCTACTTATTCCATGCAAAGCTGAGGCCAGATTGATTTGCCCCAGCTCTTCCTTGGCACGAGTGGTACTTGCTAAACTTAGTTTTGTGCACAAAATCCCACTTTTAAACCCCGGCTTGCCAAAACGAGGAGCGGCACAGATGAAACCGTGTCGCCTCGGCTGCTGATGAGCAGCTGCCTGGCATTTGCACCTCTTGCCGTGCAGATAAATGCTCCTCACTTGCACTTGGAGGGCTGGGACAGCTGAGAGGCAGAATCCCCCATTTAGGATAGCCAAATAACAACACAAAAAAAGTCTAAAGCAATTCTGGGCTCCGACTGAAAATGAGTCCTCCTCTGTGCTCATTATAAAATACCTATTATCTCCCTTTATCTCCGAGCCAACAGTGTTATTTCAATTTAACAGTGTATGAGAAATGCAAGGAAATATAATAAAAGAGCCATGGATGCACTATTTAATGTCAGAATGACAGATGCTTCAATTAGGCAGACAGGGCTATTTCTCCCCAAAATAGATAAAGATGAAATTTTTATAAGATTGCCCTGTTTGTGTTTACGATATGGTCCTCGTACACACTTTCATTACAATATAAATTAATATAAAAGCTCTGATTTCAGTGGAAACCTGAAGGGATTTTCCACCAATTTTGCAAGTTGCCAAACTGGTCGGTCATTTCCTCAGTGCTGGGTCCTGCCTTGGTTTTGACAGGGCTGAAGTGGGATCGTGGGCAGATGCACAGCACAACCACGGCACTGACACGGCACTGACACGGCACTGCCACGGCACTGCCACGGCACTGACACGGCACTGACACAGCATGCCCACGCTCTCACGGCTCCCTGGGAGCCCTTGAAGTCTCCGAAGGTCTCGCCTTTCCAGTGCTGCTCCATTCCAAGGCGTGTTTGTACAGTAAGTGGGTCAAGGAATAGTCAACAGAAAAGTTATGCCTGTGTTTACCCTGGAATTATAGATATAGCCTGAATTATGCATGAATTAAAAAAAGTCAACACGAGCAACACAGTAAACACGCTGGCTTTGCCAGCGGTTCGGAGAGGGCGGATCGAGGGGGATTGTGCCAGAAAGCTTCTCACGGCATGGGAGTCAGAGGCAGAGTGGTGCTGGGGGTGCCAGGGTGCAGGGGCTGTGCCGTGGGGCCCAAGGGACTGCTGCACACCCACAGTTGCACTTGTGCTGTTGAGTTTATTCCTGAGTTGAGCCTGGTGTTAATTTAATTGTTTCCGTCTTGTCAGTTCTCGCCATTTATCCCAGGTCGGAGTTGTCACCCAGCATTGGGGATGTTTTGGTAATGAAGTGCTACAGACATTATTTATTATTCTATTTCAGCCAAAACAAACATTACTCTCATTTATTTATTAATCACTTTTCAAATTCAAAGGAAACATCTGTGCAGATTTAAAATTAAGGGCTTTATAGCTGGAGCGAGATTTCCCTGGAATTTCTATAAATAGATCCAGTGTTTATTCCTCATTGTCTTAATATTTCTGAGCAATGATGATCACCCTGATAACCCTTCCTGATGGCTGTAACCCATCCGTAGCCCTGTGACCAGGCTGCATCCCTGCAGGAGGAGGAGGCAACGATGCCCTGGTGCTGCTGCTGCTCTCCAGCAGCGTTCCCACCAGGACAGGCTGCTGGCAGGAGCGAATCCTCCTCCCACGGGCTTGGGTGGTGGAAACAGCCCCATCCTGGTGGCCACACCAGTCACCCCAGTGATCCCGGGAGCACTGCTGCCTCTGCCTGACCGCCCTCGAGCCCTGGGAAGAGTCTGTGACCGCTCTACAAATCCCAAAGAGGGGTAAATCCCAGACTCTCCGTGACCCCAGCACATCAGGTGTGTCTGTGCTGAGCTGTTCTCACTCCTATCTGCCTCTTAATTAACCCCCAACGTGTCATTCACCCATCAAAGCCTGAAGCCTCTTCACTGCAGCACTGGGCTTTGCTGACCCACAGCCTTGGGGTGCTCCAAGCACCCCCCACTCCCTGTGGCCACCACTGTGCTCCCGAGAGCCCAGGCCAGGCTCCCAGAGTGCCATGTGCTGTTCGGAACAGGGAGTGTATTTATAATCCAACAGCATCCTCAGGGATGGAAATTATAAACGAGGTGTTACGACTCAGCACTTTCATCCAGTTCTGGGACTTAAAAGATTTGTTAATGATAAATATGTTAATGCCATTTGCATTTCAGAGGAGGAGAGGATGATGGAGCACAGGAGACACCTCAGGACATCCAGACAGCTTCGTCACACGGCAGTGATGGTGACAGATGGAACACGCTGCCTGCACTGCCACAGCCACAGCAAGTCACACCTTGGCCCCAAGGACAGTCCCAGGCCATGATTTTTTGTGCAGCCCCAGCTCTGGCCATGGCAGGAGCTGGGCCAGCTGCACTCAAAGCTGCCACACCTGGGAGCGAAGCTGCTTCTGGGGACTTTGGGAAACAGGCTCCATATTTCAACTGTTTCTTTCCTTTCCCTTTCAGGTCTATCCATCATGGTCTTTTAGCAGGAATTTCCATATTCCAGCCATGCTCTGCTCTGCCAGCCCTCCCCTCCGAGCGGGCTCTAACCTGGTTTGCCGCCCGCAGACGCGAGTAACGCGTTTAACCTTTTTTATGAGGCGTATTTATTGCTTTCAGAGCCCCCCTTTCCAAATCTCCTCCAAACCCACATTTGTCATTTTGAGGTTTCCAGTGTTTCCAGTGCAAAGCCTGGTAATCAATACAACTCACATCACTTCAGCTTTCCCAGCCGCTGGATCCAGACTGGATTTAAGCCGGGCTCCATCCCCCATTAGCTTTAAGCAGCCCGAGCTGGAGCTTTATTGACTGAGGTGGGAAAGTGTGATTTATCCCCGCTGCTCCTCAGCTCCATTTGCCCAATGGAGCCGCTCCTAGGGATGGCTGGGAGTGGGACTATAAACGTATTTCTTACTCTTCTCCTGCACTGGAAGACGTAAAATACAGAGTAGACGGCACCATACTATCAGCCTCTGGTTATTCTCTCCAGTATTTATTTCAAAGCCCTGCACGAACCCCCTTTGTGCGGGAAGGAGATAAACCTGCGTTTGAACTAATTGCAAATCACTTCTCCTGGCAGAGGAGCCGTGCGAGGGCGGCTTCGCTGGAACAACGGTGGGTTTAAGGCAGCGGCTGCCGAGTGCGCTGGGAAACCCAGCCAGGAGGGAGAGAGCTCAGCGTAAACCCAGGGCTGGGCCGCTCGACATCCGCCCTCACCCTGCGCGGCAGGAGAGGCTCCTCAGCCCCGGCTTTGTCTCCCACACGGCAGCTCGGGGCGGCTTTGTGCCGTCGTTTGGAAACAAAGCCGAGCAGATCATCCTGCCCACGGGATGCCTCATCTGGAGGCGTCAGCAGCTGCTGCTCCAGGTGTTGGTGCCTCTCCAGGCACAGCTCCCGCACTGTCCCGGCGGGTGATGTGGAGAAACCAGATGCCTGGCACGGGGCTCACAGAGCTGATGCTGCCTTGCTGAGTTCTGCTGCTGGGAAGCCTCGGGGAGAGTGCTTTAGTGAGATGTGCCGATCAGCTGCTCAGCCATTCCACCCTTAAAAACCCGCGTTCCAAAGAACCAGGGCCAATGCTGGAATTGCAAAAGATCTGGGGAAAAAAGAGAGGAGGGGTGTGGAAGGTGGGCAGGTGGTTGGGCAGCCAAAGCCTGGAGCCCAGCTCCCTGTCAGCATCCCAGCCAAATCCCTCTAGGACTGTCTCTGGCCTGTGGGCAAGCACAGTGTGGCTTGTGTGCCGAGAGCTGCACAGGGAGCTGGGGCTGCTCAGGTCCTGCTCCTGTTGGGATCCACGTTATCACTGCTCTGCGGCTGGCAGAATCCACAGGCAGAAGTCAAACCATGTGCCAGCCATGGCCATCTTACCAAGAGGCCAAGGGGAGGGAGCCCATGAAACCAGGACCTGGGCTGTTCCTGGCACTTACTGTCACTCGGCCTGTGGATAATTCCTGCACGGAGTTCTGTTTCCTCCCAGGAGAGGGCAACGCCACACGCACAGTGGCCATCCTGCTGGGAGGGCTCCTGGCTGGTGGGCTGGGGAGATGGCCCTGGGAGCAGGGAATGGGACAGGACAGTGCTCCTGCTTACACAGCTCCTGCTGCCGACGCTCCCACTGGAGGCAGATCCATCTGAAAAATGAACCTTCCCTTGCCTCCGCTGAAGATGGCCTGAAAATCCCAGAGTGTATGTGATTTAACAATTCAGTAGAAATTAAACCAGCTTATTCTCAGGAAATCATCCGTTTCCCAGAGAGTCCGGGATGACGACTGCTGGCACCCGCCCAGCTCTCCGTTAACAAGCGAGCTCGGAATATGAGGCAGCAGATCCGATGCAAATTATTTGTGCAAAGCCAGAGGATTTCATCTCAGATGAGCTGCCAAAATGGGAAGTTTTAATAAGTGAAATCCTCCAACTTAATTAACCAGTCAAGAGATTTGCCCTGGAAGGTTTAAGCACCACAAGCTTCCTGGTGCTGCAGATGGAGGGCTGAGAACGGGCACTGGGACCGCAGCCTCGCACCCTCCTCCTTCCCATCCTGGGGTGGGAAGGTGGCCATGGCACCTGCCCTCCTCCAGGCTTTGCTCCATCAGGTCTCTCCCGAGGCAGCAGTAGCAGGGAGAAGAGCTTTGGATCCCACAGCTGCCCCCAAACTTCTCCCTGGGGCAGCAGGGTCAGCACTGCCCTGGCAGCTGTTGAGGGCAGAGCCTCAAGCCAGGCGAGTCTGGGACGGCCCCTCCAGGGCTGGAAACTCAGGAACAGGAGCTCTGCAAGATGCTTGGATAGGTTGTGCTGGCCACAGGTCCCCACCGACAGGGGTGGGAGAGCCAGAGCTCCTCCTCCTCCTCCTCCGGGCTGCCAGCCCCGCAATTCCCCAGCGAGCGGAGTTGCTTAAAGACGCGTATTAAGGCAATCATGTTGTCTGCTCTCCCCTGCTCCCGTGACAGCTTCCCCTGGCACAGCCGGGGCTGGAAGCTCAATTCGTGTCACGTCAGGAGTGCGGATCAAGTCTCGGGAGAGCCCATCTTTACTGCGAAGTGGCATCTCTGTCGTGTAGTCCGGAGAGAAATCAATGAGGAAACGAGTCAGGGATCAGCACGCGAGGTTGATGACTCTTTCCAGTTACACTTTGGCTTGTGAAATGGGTGGGAATGACTGGGGAGTAACTGGGGTTGCCTGTGGTACTGGGGATGCTCTTCCCCATCCTGCCTTCTCACTCCCTGCATTTCCCAGGCAGCAGCTCCCCTGGGACCCCAGTACAGCAATCAGCAGGTCAGGTGTCCTTGGGGTGAATTCATTCACGCTCAGCAAGTCTTTCTTGCTGCAAGCAGCAAGAGGGAAATAGAGGAAAAATGATCAGATTTTCTCCTTCGTTGAAAGAGTGGAATATTGGGTCCTGATAGATAAGACAAAGTGGGGATAAAGGGTCGCCTTTCCATTAGATCTTCTTAATTGGGCTTTTTCCTGAAAGCACAAAATCAATATTTTCATCTGCATGAACCCAATAAGCTCTTTGGGTCGCTTGTAATAACACAAATCCTGGCTTTGTACGTGTGGACTGGCAGGGAGGGGGCAGCTGCCTGCTGTGGGCAGAGAGCGGCACGGCCCTGCTGAGGGCAAGCCAAGGCCATGCCCATCGTGGGACCCACGGCACGGTGGAAAACTGTCCTGTGCAAGGAGCTGCCCTGCTGTGCCAGAGGGAGCAGGGCCATGCCACAGGGACTGGGGCCATACTGACATTGGGATCCCAGCCGGGTGCCAGCATTGGGATCCCAGCCGGGTACCGCTGCTGGGATCCCAGCTGGATGCCCATGTTGGAAGCCCAGCCAGTACCGGTGTTGAGATCCCAGCTGGGTGCCAGTGGTGTGTGAGTGATCAAAGACTTCAGCACTAGAGAAAAAAAAAGCCAGTTCTGAGCCCAGCATCCTCAGTCGATATCTGCCAATTCCTAAGAAATTGGCCACCTTGAAGTAACCGAGCTGCAAAATAGAGCCGGTTAGAAAAATTAAACTCAGTCTGCGCTGGAAGAAAGGCCATTCAGCTCACTGCAAACATTATCTGCTCTAATTGGAAGCTTTGTTTAATTTGGCTTTGAAATTGAATTCCTTTTCCTTCCTCGAGAACTGTTATTACCTTAATTCTCTGCTTTGAATAAGACCATTTATATGGTCAAATACAGCTCGTTTGCAGCCCAGCAAACGCGGTGAGTGGAGCAGCCACCGCCTCTCCCTCGCTGGCTGTGCCAGGCCAGCCCCATCCCTCATCCCTGCTGTTCCCTCCTATCGATGCACGATGCACGCTCACCCTCCTCATGTTGTCCTTGCCTGGTAATTACATTATTTGTGGAAAGAGTGAAAGATCTGTTTGCACTTCCCCCTCCCTCCCAGGCAGACACAAACGATCTTTCTGCTCCCTGTTTGCATTCGGGGCAGCAAAAATAAAGCCAGCCCAGGACAGGGGGATTCCCAGCCTGGGACACTGGGCTTCCCTAGGGAAGAGGAGCGTGTCCCCGTGTGTCCATGGCTGCTGCTCTTCAGGATGCAATACCAGAGTGGGTTTTCCCGTCTCCACCCCAGCTCGTTCCACCGCTCACTGTCCTGTTGCTTATTTGCTGAACGGCAATCGAGGGAAGACAACAGCGTAATGAAGGCATTGCATCCCAATTTCCAAGTGTGGCCAACAAGATCCATCAGGCTCTTTGGGAAAATCAAGAACTTTATCTCCAATCAGCCAGCTTTTATCTGCTTAGGGATAAACAAGGCTGAGGAACCAGCGGTAGCAACAGCTGCATCGTAAACAAGCCTGAAGCCAGACCCTTCTGCTGGAAGTAAATAATTGATCTCCGAAAAATTCTGCTTAGGCAAAGCCATTTCAATTACCTGGTAGATGGCGACAAGCATGGGGAGAGGTTAATGGCTCTGAAATATTTAAGGAGAAGATGTTTGCCTGGGTGCACCATAGTTTGTCTTTCATTTACCCAAAAGAGGGAGATTATCTGAGCAGCGAAGCAGCAGAGAGGCACGACCATTCTGGCCCTCTCTGGCACCAGGCTGGACGGGGCTTGGAGCAGCCTGGTCTGTGGAAGGCATCCCTGCCCGTGGTGGGGGGCTTGGAGCACAATGACCTTCCAGGTCCCTTGCTCCACTCCAGGCCCATTCCCCAGAGGTGATGTGTGTCCCTGGATGGGTGCATGTGGGAGAGGAGCACTCCAAGCCCCCCTGGGACAGGAGCCCCGGTGGCAGGCTCAGGGCTGTGCCGTGCTGCTCGCAGAGCACTATCAAAGCCTCAGTGTTATCACCGCGGCGGGTGAGCGATCAGCTTTGGTTTTGCAAGAGCTTTGATCATGCTACCTCAGCTGTGGGAAATGCGTGGTTCCCTTTGTTTCAGTTAACTTCCCTTTCTTCACTTTCATCCTCATAAATAATTTATTCTTGTTTGTTCTGTTCACTTTCATATTTTTGTTTTCTTCCCCATTAAAATTCAGCTTCAGTGGCTTGTGGAGAAACTTTGAAGCTCTCCCTCCCTGTCCTCAACCTTTCTGAAGGAACAAATTCCTCCCCAGTATGGTCACAGGGAGGGAGACACTTAACCCCCTCTGTCCTGGCTGCTCTCACAGAGCACCTGCCCTCAGCCCTGGTCCCCCATGCCTTTGGGGTGCAGAGCATCTCCGGGGGTGCAGCAGGAGCCCAGCGGTGAGAGCAGCTGTGAAGGATGCAGAGCGAGCCACGGCCCTGCCGAGGGACTGACCAGGGAGATGAAACTACTTCTGGTATTATAACGTATTCTGCTTTGGATCTGCCGGGTCAGTAAAAGCCTTCTCTGAAAAGGGAGTGCTTCTCTCAAGTTGAAAAGATTTTAAATTTTCAAAGCAGAGCAGAGATCCAGTGGACAAAAATGCCCTTACACAGCTGCTGAGCTGGTCTCTCAGAACCACAGTACTGCTCGTCCCCTGCCCTCAGCTGCCTGCTCCCTTCCCTTTCCCTGCAGCAGCTTCCTTAGCTGCTCCATTTTTTTACAAACCTCTCTTTTTTATCTTTTGTCACTATTTTTCCCCCACTGAAAGACGGATTTTATTCACCCCTAAACCCTGGAACACGAGATGCATCTGCCATTTGCCATCATGTCTGTTCTCCCCACCTGGCTCATCCCAGGTTCAGTAATTCCACCTGTTCACATCAGCATGCGGGGGTGCCGTGAGACACCCCTGATTGGCAGCAGGTTTTCCCAATTTGGTAATGAGCCCTCAGGCTTTAAAACCTCCGGGTGAGAGGGGGGCCTCTTTCTTTGGCAAGCTCTGGAGCTCTCTCGGGTCGTGGATGTGGCTGTGCTCTGTCAGCACTCTGGGGGAGCCGCGGATCAGGCTGTGTGCAGAGGAGGAAATGGGTGTTTGCCCTCCTGGATAAGCATGTCATCTGCAGCCTTTTCCAAGCATCAGGAAGGTAATTACTCGGAGGGGAAGTGAGATGCCTCCGCATTAGCAGGTATCATTTGTTCTCGGGTAGCAAATTGCACTGTTGTCGCTGTTATTGCTTTGACAGCAGCACCCGGGGCCCTTTGGAGGAGGGGGTGCTGCTCCTGCCGTGCCGAGCTGGCGTTGCTTGTCTCCTCCAGTTACCATCAATATTTATAAGTGTGTCCTGGAGAACGGGGTGTGCTTTCCAGTTCCCGGAGGTTCAGTGCGTGTGTGCCACCTCCAGCTGCCCAATGCAATGTAGGGGCGATTACTGATGATTATCAAACATGTCAATGACAAGGCTTACCCCAGAGGAGCTGGGAGAGCTCTTCAAGTTGCTGATCCTGCAGCCCACAGTCCAGGGAAGGGCCCAGGAAAATTGGCTGAGAGTGAGTCTCACCCCTTGCATGCTGTGAGATCCTGCCTGCGAGGCTGTCTCTGGGGAGAGCTTGCTCTGACTGTAGCTCCTGTCTGAAATTTCTGGGTCAAGATTATTGATTGGGATCATTAATTGGCCTGGCTCTGAGGTGCCTCCGTGGGCGGATCTCCACCGAGCCTGCCGAGGCTTCGTGCTGGGTCTCCCGGCAGCTGCTGCTGGCTCTGCGCCTCTTCCATGACCCTCCTCCATGGTGAATGCCTTGCCCTGGCCTCTACCCATCTGCCCCCCGTGTGGCCAAGGCCAGCTCCTGGACTGGCACCGTGGGTGTCAGCACCCACGCCACCGTGGGTCTCCAGGGCTGGAGAGGGACATGAGCTGCTGGTCCTGGTGTAGGTGTGCAGGAGCTCTCCCTCTGCAGTCCTCAGAGGAGCTGGCATGGTTTTACCTGCTCTCACAGGAGGGAGAGGATGAAAACCCCACCTGCATAAAGGCAGACTCATTTGTAGGGAAGCTTCCTATCTAGGACTCTCCTGGCAGATGTGTTTCAAGCTGAAGGGCTTATGGCAGTAATCGCCCTCAGACGTGTCTCTCTCTTTACTGGTGTGGGATTTATACAGAAAACAGTGAAGCCCAGGATAGCACCTTAACCAACACGTGTTGTGTCAGTTGACACCATGTTACCCTCCCTGCATATTTTCTGTACTAATCGGATTTGACTATTCCCTGCAAACTGCCGGTGCTCGCAAGTTGCCACACAGGCACACACCATCCTGGAATTAAAAATAGTTCCCTGTGTCGGGGCTCATCTTGGTAATCAACACTGCTGGGCTGCTCTGATCTCAATCCCAAGTGCACCATGATGTTTTTCCAGCTCAGGCACACGCAGTGGGCACTGACAGGTCTGTATATGCGTGAGGGGGGACAGGAGGGCTACTGAACTTGCCTGAGGGACACTTTGTGAGTCCTTGTGCCTCTACATTGTGCCAAAAACTACTGATTTTAGGGCTGGGAATCGAGGTTGAGTCCTCAGAGGGACATGAAATTTCAGATCCTACCACAATGAGTGGGTTCATTTCCAGTGAGCCATCAGTGTGAATCAGCAGGCAGGGATGAGTTCCTGGTGGGGCTCAGTGGGCAGGAGCACTCCTGGCTCTGGTGACACCGGTGTGCAGATTGCTGTGTGCTGGGTGAACTCACAGCAGGCCCCTCTGAGTGCTGCCAAAATGCTGAAAGCAGGGAAGGGTCTCCTCAAGAACCCTCCTTGGCTGCCGTGGGGAGAGGTTCAGCTTCGGGGAGGAGCAGAGGATGTCTCACATCCTGAGCTCCAGCCCTGTTTGGTCCTGACAGGCAAAGCAAAGGCTCTTCTCAGAACCAAACTCACAACTGCAGGTTTTTCAGCAGCAGTGGCTGGTTTGAAGGAAACAGGAATTTCTTTGCCCAGAGGAGGGAGGAAAGACAATAGATACAGTTGGGTTAAACAGTAATCACAGGTTGAGGGAAAGAGCTGAGAAATTTAAAGCTAATTAAAAGTATCTGAGGTTTTTTTAAACCACTTCTAAAGCAGATAAATGGAAATAACCCACCGGGTGCTGATGAGCTTTGAATTTTGTTAGGAATCACAGAAGAATAAATTTAGCAAATCACCAGGAAAGGCTAATGCAACCCTGGCGCTCCAGCACACAGCCTGCACTGGTAATTCTCCAAATTCCTGACAATTATCCATTTCAGGAGACACTTCTACTTATCTTACCTCACCTTAGAACCTTCCTATTGAACTCTGCCTGTGATTAATCCTCGGTCATGCTCACCTTTCTCTGTTCTCCATTATCACTTTCCTGTGCAGTGACATCCGTCCTCACCTGCCTAACCCTTTTCCTGGGGCTGCTCCCTTTCAGAGGGATTAAGCTTTTAATTGCAGGGAGTTTTATGCCTCATCACTGCATCATCACAGAGCTTCCTGGCTGCTATTTGAGGCTTCTGGGGCAGCTCAAAGACCTTCCAGAAAGATGGATGGGATGCTCCTGATGGCAGCTCCCCTTCAGGAGAGCAGGATTTGGTCCAGACCCCAACCAGACCCTGGTGAGGGTGGCAGCTTTGGGCTCTGGGAGCTGGCACGTGGATGCTGCAATCTCAAGGCAGATAGAAGTGGGAATTTTCCAGAAACTGAGGTTTTTTTAAAGAAGGACAAATGCAAGATGGAAAATATCGAGGGAAGGAGGATGGCAGCCTTGAGACATCCCCAGCTATAGCACACAGGGAGGAGAACAATGTGGAATGGCAGAGCAAGGAAGAGATGATAATAAAAGGGGAAATTAAATAAACACAAGAAAAATTGAAGCTGCATCTCAATAGACTGTAGGGTTCAATGAGCAGTTGGGACAAAAAACTGCAAACACCGTGGTTCCTGAATAATAGAGGTGGGAGAGCAGGTGATGATAAGGCAACTGAAGGAAGGAAGGAGGGAAAAAATAGAAAGGAGAAATTACTGGAGGGAGAAACCTGCAGGTGATGTGCTATTTTGCTATGCTAATAAAGAGATGAAAGCAACTGGAACAGGAGCAGAGACTGGCAAAAGTCTTACTTTTGTTGGAAAGAATAAGAGGATAAACGTTTTTAACATTTATGAAGTAGCAAAATAAAGCAAAGAAAGGCTCAGAACATCAGCTCGTAGATGAGGAAATTAAAGCACATAAAATATTTATTCATTTGTGCTTAGTGGCTGTCAGCCATGCATGCATTGGAGAAATGGGATGTTTCTAGGCACAGTTTTATCCTTGCTCCTATTTTTTCCTCCTTTCCCACAGATGAACAGGAACAATTTGGTAAATAGTAGCTGAACACTCAGCTCATTTTCTACATTCCATTAATGTTTCATTTCTTAATACCAGCAGAACAAAAAAGGGAATTTGGTATAAAACATCATTCTCCTTTCAAATCATGGTGAAGAGGAGCATGGTTCCAGGCCAGGCAGCAAGATTACAAACTGGCATCTGTGTTAAAATGGGAATGCAGCACTGGTGTCGGTGCCAGGCTGGAAAAGGCTCTTTAATGAATCCACAGAAAGAGGGATGTAACACAGGTTTTTCCATGTCACCAGCTGTCTCCAGCCTGACCCAAGAGGACCATTTGTGAAGGATGCTCTTGGCTCCTTGTCTCTGAATATTTCACCTGCCATCCTCCCCAACCCAGGGAGCAGATTCATTGCTCCAGGCTACTTATCGGTTACTGTGCTGGCAGGGAAAGTGACTTCCTAATTACAGATGTGGGCCTTGATGGCACTGGAGCTCTGTGTGCTACCCAGTTCTTCATTAGATGCTTCACACAGTGGTGCTGCAGGAATGGTGCCACCAGCACTTGGCACGGGCACCAGGGAGAGGGGCTGCGAGGAAGCTCTGGCTTTGGAGAAGGTCTGTCTCTCCTTCCTTGTGTCTTTCTGGACGAAATCCAGCTGTGCCTGGCGGGCAAGGCACAGATCACTGTTGGAGCTTTGTGCCCGGGCAGGCTGGGCAGGGGCTGCCCCTGCCTGGACCCGGCCGCGGGCAGTGCCGTGGGGTGAGCAGTGCTGGCAGCTCTGCACCGGCAGCCTGGCCCGGGGACAGCTCCTCACTGCCTGCGGGGCAGTGCTGGCCCCAGGCAGTGCCATGTCAGCCTCTGGCCTATTGCTCACTTCAATCTGTTGGATTGGGAATCCCAGGTGCTCCAGTGCCTTGGCTGGCACCGCCTGCTGCCTGTCAGATGCGTTTACTCTCCGACAGCAGCATCGAGAATTGACCAGCCCTGAGCTGAGTCGCTGCTCCTCTCCTTCAGGACGCAGTTCTTTTCCACTGCCAGGGTGTCACGATTTCCCTGGGCAGGTGTGGGCACTGTGTGGTCAGACGGAGCTTCCCGGGATGGGTGGGCAGAGGTGCCTGGAGGATGCAGAGGGATGAGCCCAGGTGTGGACCCTGTGCTCCACAGGCAGCCTGGGGCTCTGTCTCCCTGCTGGGACTGGCCTGGCTGGGTTCAGGGGTGGCTGGAGCTCCAGGGCCTCTGGCTGCAGGAGGAGGGGGTGGCGAGTTTGGAGCTGCACCTTCCCGGGCATTGCTGTGTGTGGGAACTGCCTTGTCCTTCCAGCCAAGGTCAGGTCAGCGCTTGTTTTTGCAGAATTACAAGTGCTAATGTTACATTACATGTTTTCCTGGGTCTCTTGGGATTAATGGCAAAGCTGCTGGTTAGCCCAAGGGATTTTCTAAATCCTCCCTTTCCAGGAGTGCAATGGCAGGAGAGCTGTGTGTGAGCCTTGGGCAGGGTGGGAAGTGCAGGAGAGCCTGTGCTGCTGCCTTTGCAGCCTTCTGTAAGGCACAGAGGTGTCAATATTAATTTTATTAAATGAGCTCAAACCCTCCCTTTTGGCTGTATCAGAAATGATAAATTCTTAGAGAATTTCTTAGGCTGGATACTCCTGTTTCCAGTGAGATACTTGGATAATGGAAGCTGAAATAAATCCATTGACTTCAATTGGGATCTGCCAACTTGTATCTGCTGAGAAGATGCACTTTTTTTTGTCTCTTGATGGCAATTTTATCAAAGTAGAGATGACCCCACCTGAGTAAAGGAGAAGATGATAACCACAACAAGCAGTTTACTGCTCCCCCAGATGATGCAACTTCCATCTCTGATGCTGGACCAGAATTTTCTCAAGGAGAGAGAAAAACAGAAGCAGCAATTTCTCCGGGTCATGGCTGAGAAAGCACTTTAACAGTTTCTAATGACACTTGTGGAAGGTGCACAGAAGCTCCCACACCATAGTGATTACAGTGCTTGTGAGCTGCAGCCTTGCCCAGCTGGAAACCGAGTGCCACAGAGAGCTGTTGAGCATCCCCTGCAGGAACATGCAATGGATCCTTGCCAGCCATGGCACTCTAGGAAAACCTCCAGGGTTCCTCTTCCTATGGGGATGGAGCTTGTAAATGCAAGGGCAGGGTGATTGAACTGCATGTGGATGTACTATAGGGAGGAAACCAGCAGCAGGTTGAGGGACGTGTCCTCTGCCTTGGCTGTGCCATTCCTGCTGGTCCTGCTCTCCTCTGAAGAGCATCCTGGGCTCCTCTGTGTGCGCCTCTGGTCTGCACTGGGCTCCCAAACCCTTCCTATTCCCTCATGGCCTTCAGCTTCAGCATTCTGCATATAGACTCTCTTGCAAGCCCTGGCGCTTGATTCAATCACTGCTTAATCTAACCCTCTAATTTAATCAATACTTCATGGACTGGGTCTTTGTTTAAAAACCCAAACAAACACAAAACCTTCCAGTTGCTTCTGTGATTGCTTTGTGCAGGTGTTATTAGGTTAATGCAATCAGCGGTGATAAAGCTGCTCTCTATGTAATGAGGGATCAGCCTTGTGGGTGCTGGGGAAGGGAGGGAAGCCAGGAGAGGGAAACCACGTGCTGCCCAAGTTGAGATGTTACTGCTGACATCATCAGATTGAGGGGTGACCCTTTCTGTTGCAGAAATAATGGGAGACCCCAGCAAGGACTCCAGCTCCTCTCCAGATGCTCGAGTAAGAAGCGGGATGTGCTGCGGTCTCAGGAGGCTGGGAAGGATGGAGACAGGTAGGAGGATGGAGGGAGTGGTGTGGACACCAGTGGGGGAGGGTTGAGCGGTTGGCCAAGGTCATGCAGCTCTCATGGTGGGGAGCGTGGTCTCTGGTTGCTCAGTGTGGAGCTGCTTTTCCTCGCTGGAGCTCCAGTTGTGCCGAGGTGCTGGAGCACAGCTCGGGTCACAGGCTCTGCCTGCCCTGTGCCTGCTGGGAGCACCAGGGGAGCACGTGCCCGGCGGTGGCTCTTGGCTTAATGAGACGATGCTCTGGCTCTTGATAAGCAGGAATCCTTCAGCAGTTGTTCCGCCTTTAATCAAATTTGTAGAGCCTCAGGCCATTCATGGGGAAAAAGTGTTTTGCGTCTGTAATAAGAGGAAGGTTCGGCTGTCAAGGGGTGTGAATCCAGATAATGAAGTTATCCTTTCTCGTTGCATTTTGCTATGAATTTCTTGAGAATGCTCTCAACAAAGTAATGATGCATGGAGGAGAGGTTTTCAAGCTCTGTGAGAGGGGTGGTAAACAGTGGCAGCAGCTTCCACTTGCAGGGCTTGGGAATGCCTTAGTGTGTCTCCAGCTTCGTAAATCATGCTGGCAGGGAAGCCAGCACCCCTGGAAGCACAGGGTGGATGGGCTTGGTTTAAAGGCAGAAAGTGCAGAGGTGGCCTCTGTTGAAGGTACAAACCTGGTGAGGCATGGAACAGAGACTGGGATCTCTGTGGAAGAAGACTCGTGGTGTCTGCTTAGGATATTTTCATCCTAGATTGTGTGGATGGTGCTGGTAGATTCTTCTTACCATTTCTGTCTTCACCTGTTTGGGAAATTCCCCCTCTGTTGCCTGGAAGCTTTGTGCTTGCATTGGGCTTTGTTAGCATTGCAGCTCTGCTGGAGCAAATCAACCATAGGAAAGCCAGCAAGGGGAAAAAAAAAAGAAAGAAGCTACAATAACTTTGTGGAGGGGGATAAAAAAAACAACAGAAACATCTCTACCTTCTTGTTTTTTGGGAGAAGGTCAATTGACTCCCTGTCACCTTGGAGCCCCCAACAAAATCGATGATACTTCATCTTTAATTTGATTTTTCCCCTCAATAAGGGCCTTGAGCATTAATGTCACAGTAATTTTGCAGAGTGCCATTAGATAACAGGGGAATATCAAACATGAAGATTATGCGTGGTATCAGTGGCAAAATATTATACTCAGCAGTGATTTAGAAGAACATTAATGTCTCAGGCATGCTGTGAGAGATGTCAAGAATTGGACAATAAAATGTCTCATTCCTCAAACAGTCACTCGGGGCTGATGTCTGGCTGCTCGGGAGGCAGATGGGCGCCCCTGGAGCCGAGCAGCTCCTCCGCAGCCGCTGACCTGCCCGTGCTTCTCCGAGGGCAGACACCTCCCCTGTGCAGAGGAGTGATGGATGCTGCCCATTTCCAGCAGGTCGATAACAGGATTGGTGTAGACCACCGTTATTTTTGTGTTTAATTCACTGAATAAAATGAAACAGGTAAATCACTCAGAGGAGATGGGAGCGGATGTTAATAGGCACATTTGCAGCACTGTCTAAAAATGAGCTCTGCAATTACTGACTCATGGCATCGCTCGTGCTCGGCTGGGAGGCAGCGCTCACCCGCCCCAGCAGCTCTGGGGAGCAGCCTCTGGGCTCCACAGGCAGGGCTGGGGGCTGCACTTCAGAGGGGCTTGGCAGGGGTCATGCCCAGACCTTGGCAGTGACCCACAGGGGTACAGGACTTGGGTTTTTTGGCCTCACAAGCCTGAAGCTGAGTCAGAGGGAACAGAGCATGTCTGCACAGCTCTTCATGGAGTCATAGAATGGCTTAGGTTGGAAGGCACCTTAAAGATCTGGTGCCAAGCTCTTTGGCCAGTGTCACCAGAGGGGACACGGTGCCTTTCTCTGGAAGACATGCAGAAGCTGAGCGGTGGGGTGTGTTTTCAGTCTCTCTGTGGCTGGGATGGGAGTGGAACCTCCTGAGCATCCTCAGCCTGCAGCTTCTTCACCTCCGTGCCAGGCTGGAGCAGGCGTTAGGCACTGCTCAGCACTGTGCCAGCTTCCCAAAATAGCATCTTACGCAGGGCTGGATTAGTCCCCCCGGAGCCTCCCTGCCAGAGCAGCCCATGGACTTTGGGAAGTCCTCCCACCAGCTTGCTGCGTTCCCACGGCTGCAGGAAAGGGAAAGGGTGGGGGACCTGGGTGCCACAGCCATCGACCCGTTTATTGTGGAGGAGCAGACTTAATCGCCCCGATCAGCAGAGTCATTGTGGCTTACAGAAAACAAAACAAAGGCAATTATTATTCCGAACTTGTCGGGGGGCCGTGGCTAATCCCATTAAGTTCGGAGCAGCAAGGCACCGGGGAAATCTCACGGTGCCGATGAAGCGCTCGGCGGCTGCACAAAGCAATTACAGAGAGACCTTGGGGCTGTGAAGGGGCTCGTCCCCTCCCTGGGGCCAGGCAGAGCTGTCACCAGCGGAGCATCCCCTCCCTGCCCTGTCTGCCCTCACAGGGAGCAAGGCAAAGGCGGCTGCTTTTCCTTACCTCCAGGTGCCTTCTCCCATGGCAGTGCCTCTGATGCCCAGTCAGTGCACAGCTCTGCCAAAAACTCTGTCAGAAGCAAAAGAGGTTTTGGCCTGTGCGACTGACCCCCCACTCCCACAGACACCCTGAGTGCAATCATCATCCTTGCAGTGCCATGCCGGAGTCATCCAGAGGCACTGGCTTGTCACCCTCTCAGCACTACCCGACACAGATGCCTTGTCCCAGAAGGTGTCCCAGCTGCTCTGGGCGCTGTGCAGGCTGGGATCGAATGGCAAGAGAGCAGTTTTTTTATAACTCTTAAATCATTCCCCAGCTCTCACTGCTGCTTTAAATTGTAACTTGGCTTTTAAAAAGTTTATCGTGCACTAATTCATTCAGCCCGTTCATTTCCATTCTGCTGACAGGGGACAAAATTGCTTCTTTTTTCATCCCAGAGAATTCTAACTTTGTCAATTTATGGCGCCTTTTTGATTTAATCAGGGTATTTCCTAAACTTCCGTGGCAATAACAAGGTATTTTTCAAGCAGCACCTTACAGCTGGCCAGGCATTATTTATAGCCCCAGTGCATGCAGTATTTGGGAAGGACTTCCCAAGAATCCCTGGTGGTTGGAAGCTGTGGGTTAGTTCCAGCATCACTTGGCTGTGTTCCTGAGGAGGACCTGGAAAACCCCTTTTTTGCCTTTGTTTTGCCATATTCTGAAAAGACCATGTGTCAGCCTTCCCTCCCCTCCCCAGCCTGAAGGAGCCCAGACCCTCGGGGTGACCTGGGTGCCCTGGCCACTGCCACCAGCAGCACATCACTTGCATGCCGTGGATGGAGGCACCTCGGTGCTGCCCTGCAGAGCCAGTATCACACTGTTCTGTGCTGAAACACTTATTTCACTCTTCCAAACACTGTCAGAGCAAGTCACGGGAGGGATTATTTTTGGCTCTGCTCAGCGTAGTTACCTAGCAATTTGCAGGAGGCTTGGTGATACTGGGGAGCTACTCGAGCTGCTCTGCAGCGAGCAATTCAGTTGTTGCATTTGGTTCCTTCTGCTGCTCACAAATAGTCCAGGTGCCAGCTTGGAATCTTGCGGATTTGTTCTTGGTTGGACAGATTTTCAGCCCCACTGCTTGTGTGTGAAATATTTCCTCTGATCATTGCTTTTGAGCGCTGTGATTCCCCCCTCACGCCTAGGCTGGCATGCTGTGGTGCTTTCCTCTGCCTTGTGAAAGGAAGGGAAAGCCATGGCATGTGCTGATATGGATATTCCGTAGGACAGTGCTGGGAAATCTCTTCTGATGTTTTGCTCTCGCATTTCTCATGCTGAAAAGAAATAATGTGCCAGCACCTTCCCCTTCTGCCATGTGCTCCCCTGCCGCTGCTCTAACCAGCCGTAAATACTGTTTGCGTTTGGCTTATTATCTCCGAGGTAATTTATGCTTTTCTGCTCATCCAGGGCGTTTACAGGCCTTCTGTTCCCTGCAGAACTCAAAGTGTTGTGATGAAGAACTATTATTGTTCAGTTAAGAGGCAATATTGATTGCTAAAAACCAAACAGAGTCAGTGTCTGCCATCCTCCTGCTGTCAGGTTAGAGGGGAAAAAGCCCAAGTGGGGCAAGGCAGGTGTCAAAGAGCCATGGCACTATGGTAAATTTTCAACTATCTTAATTAGGAACAAATTAAAGATACTCTAATTCCACATGTAACATCACCCATGTTAGTAAATTATTGCTAAAGCAGAAGAGCAAAATCCTGCTCTAGCTTTCTTCCTCCTGCAGAGATCTCTGGCATCTCCCCCCTGCACCACTGTCTAGCTTTGTGCCCATCTTGGTGGCAGTTTCATATCCCAAGGAAACACTTGGTGGGGGCAATAGCTTGGATCTCATTGATTGTCATGGCTGAAGGACACTTGTTGAATCTCATCAGGTTGTGGCTGTGCATGTTCTGCAGTGGGCAGTGTCTGTGCAGTGACATCAGCAGAGATGGGCGATGCTCTTCAGGGAAAACACGTTCAGGAAACTTCTTCCCTGGCATATCCATGTTGGTTGGATCTATTATCCAACCATTTTGTTCTCCAAAGCATTGCAGGGAAGACAAAATGAGAGCCATGGTCCTTCCGGAGCTGGATGTTTGCTTTAAATAGAATTAACCATGCAAATTTAATCATGTGAGTGTAAATTAGCGCTCCTTCCACCAGTGCTCTCAGTGTCGCTTAACCTACCATTTACCCCAAGACATCTGCTAAGTGCCATTCTTTGGAGTACTTAAACAGCACCTCTCGCTACCAGAGAGCCCCAGCCCCACGCACCAGCAGAGCTGCCGCAAGCCTGTAATTATCGTTAAAGGACTATTGTGCTCCTGGCGCTGATGAAGGCGGCGGGTGAGTCTTTCCAGGCTGGCTCCCCGCTTGCCAAGAGGAGGATGAGTGGGGCCGGGGCTGAAGCTGCCTGCTCCCTTCCCATGCCTGCTCTGGCAGCTGGGAAGGTCCTGGCACACCACTGCACTGATGTCGCCCAAATATCGTTGTTGGTGGTCGGCAGGAGGAACTGGAAATGGGCTGTTGGATGAAGGCTGGACTGGGACTGAGCTCCCCAGCCAGGGTTTCTGCCCAGCAAGGAGATCTCAGTCTGATGTGGGATTTCAGCCCCCACTATCTCTCGCTGGCATCGCTTCCTCTGCAGCCGATACGGAGGGAGAGGGCCCAGAGCTGCAGCACTGTGCGGCTCCTCCAAGCCCTCTGCAGCAGGATCTATTATTTGCACGGTGATTTAAGCCTTTGGTGTCATAGCTGGGAGAATTAATGTGGTAACCTCGTGGAGTAGGTGGTACAGGCAGGCTGGAGGCTCTGGCACTCAGTCCTGCAGTGCAGGTCTGATGCTGTGCGTCACATCACAGCTGGAGGCATGACGGGAGAATGGACAGGCAGAGGATGATGGCATTGCTGCTGCCCAAGCAGCTTGAAGGGGTCCCCCTGATCCTCAGTCCATGCTTTGGCTAGACCCCTCATGGGAAACGTGGCTGTGATGCTCGTTGGCTTCTCGTTTTTCCAGCCCCTTCTTGCAGTGTGAGAAAATCCATTGTGGCTGGTATGAATGGAGTTGGACACAATTCCTCCACAGTGGTTATGCAAATTCCCGACCATAATGACACATTGTCTTGTGTGATGCTTCGAACAGATGGCCTGAAGACAGGCTCAAGATCTGAATTAGTCCTGGGCTCCTGCAACATTGCTGGGAGCATATGGACCTCATCGATTCCTGCTTTAGCCTTAATAGCAACGGGAACAGTTACAGACGAATAAAAGCCAAAGAAGAGGAGAAAAAACAAGGTGGTGATTCAGTGGCACTCAGGCTCTTCTGAAAAGCTGAAATGGTCCCTCCTCAAACTCGAGCATCCTTCCAACAACAGACGGAGCTTTGCTGTGGAGGATCCCTGAAGAGTCGAGCAGCTCCTCTCTGCAGCAGCACAGAACGGTTTGCATGGACCCAGCTCGGAGCCCTTCATCCCTCTTATTTATGCTGTGGCTTCCCAGTGGTCTGAAAGCACCAGCAATGGTTTAGAATTCCATTTGGCACTTTGTTTTATTGCAAGGCTTTGGGAACTGCTGTGATAGATGGCTGCTTCCCTCCTGTTTGTCACATCCCTGCTCTATGAGTTATCAGTTGCTGGTTCCTGACTTGGAGCTGGTGATAGGAGCTTTGGAAAATGGGGCATCACGTGTTCATTGCTTATAGTTCTGTAAATCCACAAAGGACTGGGGTTCTTCTGCCTTTTATTTCAACCTAATGATGTTTTAAGGCAGCTCGTTGATGCTGCTTGGGATTTCTCCAAGGACCAAATAGGAAACTGATACATATCGTGGAAGTGCTGAGTGGTGAAGATTGATTCTGTCAGTTAAATATCACACAAGTATAAACAGTGTGTGCTGCTCTGCCTGCTCCCCTCTGACATCAGCAGAACCAAACCCTCCTGTCAGCAGAAGAACTGTCACTTCAAGCCCTGAACGCAGCATCTGGATGAAAAGGGACTTCTTTTTTAAGCTCTACTATTCCTAATCAGCTGGGTGTCTGGGTCCTAATTTTTTGCCTAGAGCAAGTTTTTTCAGTAATCTGAGTAAGTGATCCCTAAGGCTCGTCACTGGAAAAGCACATGGAAGGGATTTCAGTGCCTGTGCTGCTGAAACTAATCGATCCCGATATTTTCTTGAGGAGGGATAAAAAGAAGAGAATAATGTAGTTTCACATCAAGACAGTTGAAACCCCAGTGTAGCTGGTATTTAAAGGGTGCTCTCAGCTGCTTTGCCAAGCTTCAGGGCATCTCCTCCTAATCCTGAGGGGACTCACAGCCAATGGCCGTGAAAAGACCCCAGGGTCTCTTTATCCCATTTACAAGTGCCTGGCAAACACCCACTGGACAGGTCTTTAAGCCCCTCTCAGCCTCGAGGGCAGTGTGTCCCCCCTGTGCCCACCGGGCATCTCAGATCTCCCTTGGGGCAGGCCCCACGCTGACCCCCAGCCTGGCAGCACTGCTGGCATCTCCAGTTGCCATGGCAACTGCAGGATGCCGGGCGTGGAGCTGGTACTGGTGCGCACCACAGCATTGTCAGCTTTGTCTGGTTCCTTCAGGAAGAGGGTGGGAGCCCGCAGGACCCCGGGTGCAGGGCGCAGTGCCCGACCAGAGGCAGCTGTGGGGGGTTATTTCGTGGAGAAAGCACAGAAACCCTGTGTGGGAAGGGAATGCTTCCACCCTGCAGAGAAGCACATGTGGATATTTTTAGCAGGGCAGCAAGACAAATGAGCCCAGCTCTTCCAACCATCCATCTGTCTCTTGTGCTCTGGGCCCCACAACCTTTCCAAGCAAACTGAGTCCTGTGCTGGGCACTGTTTGCTCTCCCAAGCTGCTGTGCTGTGAGGTTGGGTTAGGAAATGGTCTGTCTCTGGTTTCTTTGCACAGGGCAGATATGTGCCATGATTCCTGGGAACTCAGCTTTCTCTGATGCTGTCCTTTAGGTGAAAAGTGAGGATTTTATCCTTTGCCTTAACCAGAGGAATGCTCAGGGCAGACTGTGGCTCCGTGGTGTCTATGGCTGCCTGCAGTCCCCGAGCAGTGCCAGCAGCACTGACTCCCACTCCTCAGCCCAGGCCTGCTGGGGTGCTGCAGGTGGAGTGAACACATGAGGGGATGAAACTGATAAAACACAGTCTCAGGGCTGTTCCAAGAGCTGTCTCCTGGTGTATGAGGCTCCCTGTTGTTTTCCAATCACTCTTCATTGACACTGAGAGAAAAACCTGAGCTGAGCAGCTGTTGCTCCAAACGTGCTTCCTGCTCCCATGGCAGGTGATACCTGGCTGTGCCGATGGGAGTTATTGATGCTTGATCTGAAGGACAGGGAGAGGCAGGTTACACCTTTCCTGCTGGTCCTGGGAGTCTGCAAATGCCTGATGTTTGTCCGTTGTCTTAATTTTCATGGATTTTTCACCCGGGGAAGGAGCATGAAGCACAGAAACCAGGGAGATTTGGGATGCACAAAGCACAGACCAGGGAGATTTGGGACCATCCCAGCCTCAGTGAAGTTGCTCACGGAGCTGCCACGCAGCGCAGAGCTCGGTCTCCCTGGCAATGGTTGCCATGTGATCGCTGCTGTAGCGCCGCGTCTGCCTGACTTCAGTCAAACACTCTGCTCTTCCCAGGGGAATGTGCTTGTGTTGGAGTCCCCAGGGAGCCACAGGCAGCAGGGAGCCCTGTGGACAGAATGGATAGGCTCACGTTGACGGGGAGAGGGGAAGAAGAGGGAGCAACCTGGGGGTCTGCCCCCAGAGGTGGAGCTGCCCCTGACCTGTAGCAGAAGTGTGAAGCAAATGTTGTGCAGGAGGGAACCACACACTCCCCAAACTGTGCCCAGACCCTGCTCTGCCAGGATCCTTCCCAGAATCCCATCCCACCGAGGAGCATGACCATCAGACACAGTCTGGCAGCAGGTGCAGTTTTCCAGACATAATGTGGCCTGGAAGATATCTATAACCAATTTTTTGGTGGTTATTGAACCGTCCCAGGTGGATGTCCAGCCTGCAGTCTGTTGCTGTGGTATCTGTGCTCCCTGAGCTGATGGAGTGACAATTTCACAGAAGTGCCTTCTGTTCCCCAGCGAAGGAGCAGAGTTACTCTGTGAGAGTTACTCCCCTACAGGAATGCAAGTTCCTCATTTTAAATCCAAATGTAAAAGAAGAGGCCCATTATCACAAGAAGGTAGCGGGAAACCAGGGGCTTGGTAGAGCATTTGATCATGCATGGAAAATGATCAAGTCAACACTAAAAATGGATTGAGAAATATGTGCTGGTTGCTCAGAGTCGGCAACGTTCACTGCTGGGCAGAGCCCGGTCCTGGAGAGCCCACACTGAGTTATCCAGAGTTGTCCTGGTGTTTCACAGATTCCTTGCATGTGACTTTTATATCCGCTTTTCCACATGAACAATAATGCTGAAGAGAACGTCAGTCATCAGACAGGCATAATTGGATTTGGAAAATGTGATATTGTGAATTAAGTTGACTGATGGGGAAGTGTCAGTTTTATTAACAATCTTCCTTCAGATGATAATTTTATATCTATAAGGATGAAATACAAGAGTACTTGAAGGCATCAGTCCCAAAAGATGAAGTCATTTTAATAAAGGCTGACTTTCATATACTTGTTTTTAAATATTTTATCTCCTTATGGGAAACTGTGTCCAATTCAGAGCCAAAACCAATGTAAAAAATGCCATTTTCCTTTTCACACATGGAAACACCTTCGTCCTCAGGCGAGCTCCCAGCTGGGTGCAGCCTGGCCCATCACCTGTTCTTGGGGTTTCAATGCAAATCTGAACATTGAACAAATCTCCCTTTCATGGTATTTTTCCAGAAGAAAGAGGTTGGAAATGCAGGGAGAGAAGGAGTAAGAGAGAAAAACTGACGCTTGGAAAAGTCCCCAACTCCCTTCAGCTGAAGGAAACTTGTCATGTTGGATGCAGCTGTTAAGCCCCATCTGTCACTGGCTTTGTCCACATCTTTCACAGCAAGGGGCTGCTTTCCTGCTCATCATTCCAGTTGTGGTGCTGCTGGAATTGAAGGGTTTGGGGTTTGTACGTCAGCACTGTGGGGTGGTTTAGGGCCCTCTTCCAAAGATGCACGTCGTTTCCCTGCTTCATTTCCCTTTTCCACTTCAGCTTACTCTAATTGAGAGCACCTCAATAAATGTTTGATGTGCCTGCAGCAGCAGCGGAGGTTGGAGCCGTGTCCCTTGCAGACATGGGCCCCTCTGACCGAGCCTTTGTCAGCGCAGCAGCCACTTCATCAGCTCCCTATTGATCACTTAAACACTTCGTGCCTTATTTATCCCGCTGCCAGGAAGGAGCAAAGAGCAATTGGCTTGGACTAAAAACCTAAGGAAGAAAAATGAGCTGATAAAAGTTGTGCTGCACCCGGAGGGTGCTCTGAGGGATTCAGAGCGGGTTTTTTTTCCATGAAAAACCTATTTGGTGGAAGTGTCAGTGTTTGCATATGTGTGAACCAAACCTATTTGGTGGAAGTGTCAGTGTTTGCATATGTGTGAACCGTGTCACAGTGTCCCAGATGAGGGAAGGAAGGCCTGTGCTTCCAGGCTAGCGGAGCCCAAGGCACAGCAGGGCTTTGGGGAGCTCTGGGCTTTTGTCCCCAGCCAGCCAGTGAACCACTCACACTCAGGGCCTGGGGATGGACCAACAGCCAGATCCCAGCCCTGGGTGAGATCCCCACTGAGGGGAGACCCGTCCTGACCCACCACTGGGAAGGGAAAGGTACGGTGTCAGAGGATGCTCTTGGATACACCCACCACTTCCCCCTCGCAAAAGGAGTCCCCAATTTCAAAGCAAATCAGAATTCTGGCTGCTCTTTGGCGAAGATCTGAATCTGCCCAAGCGGTTTTGTGCTGCGATAGTTTGAAGTCAGATGCTTTAGCAGCACAGAGAGCGCGGGGCCAGATTTGCATGTGAAATGAATCATGCCTGATGTGATTAGAAATGGCATAAAGGATGAATTTAAGATTTTTTTTTGTTACTTACTATTAAAGTTTTTCAGTAATTTTCCACCCCCTCAGCTGAGAATCATTCAGATGAACAGGAGAGAAACTTTCTCTGCGATTCATTACTGAGGGGTCTGAGGGGAATTCTTTGTGTTTCAGTGAAAAAGCAAAGCTAAAAATAAGATTTCTCCATCGGAGAAGCATTTGTGTAGAAGTTGAGAATGTGGGGAGCACAAGGGCAGCGTTTTGTCGTGTAAATGATAGGTGGAGACTAACCAGGAAAGGGAGGAGGAGCAGGCATGTTGCGGTGTGCGATGGGCACGGCGAGGGCCCGGTGTCCTTCAGGGTGTAGCACAGCACTGCGAGCCACGGCTTGGAGGCAGCTTGGCACCAGCAATAACACTGATACAGTACGAGCTGGAAAAGCCAGTGCAGAGTGATGGGGAAAGGGTGATATCCCAGACCCAGGATGGTCCCCCGTGTGGCTCGGCACTGACCGGTGGTACTGCTGGGCCCTGCCACCAGCCAGAGCCTCACACGCTTTATTTGCCCGTTTGGCCCATCGAGGCAAAGTCCTGTTTTCGTGGGATTGTGGAGATTTTAGCGATCACCATGGACTGTGGAGATGTGCTGTTGAGGGTAATGTCCCACAGGCTGGGACCCGCCTTCACCGTCTGCTGAATTTGGGGACCGTGGCTGAGCAGAGGGTTGTGGGGCTCTGAAACACGGGGGCTGTGTAGGGTCTGAGCAGAGCAGCTCCAGGCACTGTGAGCAAACGGGAGGCTGTACTGGATTTGTTTTGCTCCATGTCAATATTCCAGCAGTTGAGTGTTGCCAGTGTGACTGTGTGGAAAGCCACCCTGTGCTCAGCCTGGGGACGGGGAGCTGCCATGGACCCTCGCACCCATCTCTGGCACCAGTAGCACAGGGCTGTTGCCAGCCCTGGAGCTGAATGCAAACACCGAAGTTTGCACGGCTCCGGTCCAGCCCTGCGTAACTGGCTGGCACAGATGTGCCTTGAGGGCCAGGAGCAGCTGCTGCCTGTATCTCCATCCCACTTGCATCCCCGTTCCACCCATATCCCCATTCCACCTGCGTCTCCATCCCACCCACACCTTCGTCCCACCCGCATCCCGATGCCCACGGATGCAGCTGTTAATCCCTGAGGAAAGATTATTTGCATGATTAGAAAAAAGGGGGAGGAACACTGCAGGCAGCAAACCACACTCCTTATCCATGCTCTTATGAAACAGATGTGTGTCAGCAGATGTCTTAATGCAAGCATCTAACCAGTGAGAGCAGAATCAGTGCGTGGCTGGAGGAAGAAAGGAGATCCCTCTCCATCTCTAGATGCGGGGCTGAAATCGTATTTGTATGTAAATGTGGTTTTTGTAAATGCACACTAACTCACCAGTAGCTCCAGGAGCCATTGAGTATTCATGGCATGAGAGCTTTTTACCAGAACTGGAGTTTTCAAGGGTACTTTGCATGAATTTTTCCTTTTTCTCCGGGTGTCGGAGTTTGACTAACACTTCGAAAATTAAAAAATAATTGAAACGGATCATATGCAGCTCAGCAGGGGCATTATTTTCCGGTGAGTGGCAAGGGAATAGAGGAGCAGTAACGCACGGCTTTTGTAGCCTTGTCACTTTGATGAATTCTTTAGGAACATCAGCAGCAGCACAGGGAGGCTCAGGCTCAGCCAGAGCAGCAGCGCAGGCTGGATCAGGGAGCCTCATCCCGGAGAAGAGTCTGTGTGTTTTCCCTTAATCTGCAATCTCCTGTTTCCTTGTTAACACAGACTGAAGATGGGAAACGGGGATGGGAGGAGTGCTGGCTCACAGCTGAGCTTCTCCCCAGGAGCGGGCCCTTTGGCACTGGCATAGCAAAGGTCCCTCCAGGATATCCATGGCCAAGTTCAGCTCAGGTGTTCCACTACCTGGTGCTGATCGTGTTCAGCCCGATGTCTGTGGGGTGAGCACATCTCCAGTGGTGTTGGTTCATCACCGCGCAGGGGCAACTGCAGACCTTCCACGGCATCTGGCTGTGCCAAACCAAACCCCAGCCCCCCAAAGGCACAGAGCAAACAAACCTGGGGTGCAAGGGGTAGTCCTGGAGCCCCCAGATGGGCTGCCAGCACTGCCAGGGGACAGACTTCCCAGGGAAAATCAAACCAAATCACGGCTTGGAGTCATATCTGCCTGCAAACATTTCCATGCCACATCTGCTGCTTTGAATTAGGACCTGAATATTCATCTCCAAAATGTATAATTTATACTTACAGCAGACAATTCATAATTTAAGTGTTATTGCTCTAAATTAAGTATAACATTTAAGCTGGCTGCGGACCAGATAGCTAAAACCAAGACACCGTGAAGAGGAAACCCGCACTCTGGTTGCTCACGCCGCAGGGTCCTGGCTGGATTTCGGCAGCCGAGCGCGCCCGGTGGGCAGATGCTGCATCCAGAGCAGGGCAGGACCTGGCTGCTGCTGTGCCCCCACCAGCCCCTCTCCCTCCTCCAGCAGCAGTTGTGAGAGGAAGAAATGAAAAAAGTCAGGAATGAAAAACGAAAATTAAACATGAAAATTTAATTAAATCACCCTTTGATCGCTCTCTGCAGAACGGTCTTGGTTCGGAAGATTATTTGTTGGAGAGCAATAACAGCTTCTAATTAGGAGAGGATTCAATGTGAAACAAGGGGGTTATTTTATTTTTTAAATCAACCCGGTTTCCTCTACACCAATCAACAGGACTCCCTGCACATTACCAGCTAAATATTATTAAAGTTGTATTTTACAGCCTGGTTACTTGCCAGTGTTTATGAGTGTGAAATATCTGGTTTAAAACTGACACAGAAATATCATCAAAGTGGTTGATGGGAAAACAGTTTGTGCCTTAATTGCAAAAAGTGGGTGCTGGATGCAGCTGTCTCACATGGAAGGCAAGGTGGAAGAAGACTGGTTTTCCTCATGGATCCATCCATCCTCTCCGTGGCCTCTGCTGTGCCAGTGAGTGCAGTCCCAGCCCCACTCTCCCTGGGACCAGCCTGCCCAGCTGGGATGAAGGGCTGGGGACAGCAGAGCGTGTGGCAAGAGGCCTGGTGAAGAGTGCAGACCTTGGGCATCAGTCATCCAGGCTTTGGCTCCCGTTCAGTAAATCCCATGGAAGAGTGGCGTGGCTGCCTTGGCTTTGTGAATGAGGCCCTTAAAGATTTGCATATATCATAATCCATGTGAGTCATAAACCAGCCAGTGCTTCAAACGCTCTCCGAAAGAAAGAACCAAATATCCCCATTAGAGCTTTTATCCCCTGCTATTTCATATCACAATAAAATGTCAAAAGGAAAAGAGAAGCAGATTTCTGATATTATTACTTTGAACTTTTCTTGGCTGTACTCCCCTGAAGCATGACATTTACTGAGGAGAGGGAGAAAAGAAGAGGCTGGAATATCTCCTTAATCATCTTTATTTCAGCGCTGTGGCATTGAGCGGCTGGCCCGTGTTTCCTGCCCGGGTGGGAGAGGTGACGGGTGGCACCACGGCCCTGGGCCCTGCCTGTCCCCAGGCACCAGCTGAGGGCTGGCACCTCTGTGATGGGCACAGCCGAAGAGAAGCAATGGGCAGCATTTGAATCATCCTCACCATCATCAATACCCACGTTGATATAAATGTGGCAGCACGTGGTGTGGTGTAGCAGAGCATGGTGTGGTTTGGTAATGTCGTAGCAACAACAACATTTAGCACTTTTGAGGGCAGCTGGTGGGCGATCCTGTGCTCTCCAGGGAGGAGCAGCCCAACGAGCCAGTCCCTGGACACACTGGCCACACTGCACAGACCCAGTGGGTCTGTCCCAGCTACGTCACTGAGGTCTGGCTTTGCCACCGGATTTACACTGCGACATAAAGGTGTCTTCAGGGAATTACAAATTACTCGGTCTGTAAAAAAATTCCAAGTCATTAAAAGTTCATAGTGAAAGGAAAAGTGGGAATAGATGTCATAAAAAAGTTAGAAGGATAAAGTGGTTCTTCCATCAAAAGCTTTTACAAGCCCATTTAAGAAATCCATTTTAACTATATTTTAATTTCTTTTATGGACCTAATAAAGCCAAATAGTGTCAGGGAAATTCACAAAGGTGGGGCATTAACACTATGCACAACTCACATTTCTGAAAAATCCCACTTTTTGCCATGGACTGAGCTTCCAAGGGGAATTTTGATGTACAGAAGCGAATCCAATTTAGCAGCTTCATCTCTCATGTTTAATTTTCTTGTGAACATGTCAGGGTTATATCCTAGCACAGCAAAGATCTAGAGACAGGACAGGGAATTTCCAACAGGCAGTAGCAGGCAGAACTTGGAGAAGGAGGTTCTTGGAGCGATGCTTTTCCTCTGGGATTGGGTCAGCTTTTGGGGTGATTATAAAAAACAATCAAAGCTACCAGAACTGAAGAGTCTCCTGCCGTGGGGACTCTGTGATCAGGGTGGACCTGGCTGGAAGCTGTCGACCTGCTCCTCCCAAGAGCAGCCAAGGCCATGCTGCACGTGGGGATCCAGATGGTGCCAGTGATGCCAGAGGCAGCTCGAACCCTCCAAAGCTCAGAGCCAGAGTGGAACATCAGTGGCCACCTCAAACCCCAGCAGCTGTGGAGCTGCAGCAGTGCCAGGGGTCCTGCCTGCACTCAGGCAGATGCAGTTTGCTGGGAGGGGAGGGTTACCACGCTCAGGATGCAGAGTTGTTGTTATGGGAACAAATGACTCGTATTCTCCGAAGGAAGCACAATTTTGGCTTAATAGGGGGAAAAACGCAGGGAAGAAAGGAAGGATAATATTTCAAAAAAAATTTAATGAGACGTGAATTGTACACGCTCGTCCTCAGCAGTGTGTAATGGTTCAAGAGGGAGGATGAATGGTGTTTACAACCAGTCTCATGTGCTGAGCCGGGCTGTGTCCGCAGAGAAGCCAAGATTTGAGGTGTCCGTTCGGCTCCTCCAGCACCAGCCAGAACACCCAGAGAGATTCTGTTGACTCTGAAGCCTCATCCCCTTCCAAAACATGCTGCTTGTGCAACAGCACCGTGGGGAAAACCAGAGCCAAGGCACCCTACATAGGAAAGCCTGGCAAAGGGGAGACCCCAGCAATGCTGTGGAACAGCTTCCCTGGGGAGGATGATGCCCCTGGGATGGAGGCAGAGCTGCCCTCACCCTGCCTGCCCGCTCACCGCAGTCTCCTGCTCTGGGGGCATCCCTCCAGCCTGGCACAGCCATGCCAGTACCTGTGCCAGTGCAGCCAACACCAGCCTGGGCTGCCACGTCTTCTCTCACAGAGCTCCACACTGGCTCCTCCTCTCCCCAGCAGCGCTGCTTTGCTGAGGAAAAGTGGCGCTTTGATAAGGAACACAATAATTAGGAATGTGCCAGAAACCAGGTATTAATAGAAGCACTATTAGAGGATTTATGGATGATTTAAGATGCAGCCCATTCCGCTCGTGAATGCCTCGTCTGTTTAAGAGCAGTAATTGCCTATTATCCAGCAGCTTCTAATGTGCTTGGCTCGTGCTGGCGTGACACTCGAAGATACAGCACATCTTTAAAGAGCCAATGCCAATTCCAAGGACCTGCTTGTAATTTTAAACACAGGGATCCAATAAAATTCAGATGGCGGCTGAGAGGTGAAGAAGCCGACGGCCCATGGTGGGCAGGGAAGCAATAACCAGGGAAGCACCCGCAGCACGGAGGTGGACACAGCTCTCGGCAGCAGCCGAGCTGCAGGACACAGCTCTGCTTATCCCTCACAAAGGTGTGTTCTACCCCTCCTCCCTGTGTGCAGCTTGTTTTGGGTCATTCGGGCACTGACAGTTTCATGGATCAAACAGGGACAGGTAATGGCCAAAGGAACATGAAAAATGCCGTGGCACCAAGTGCACCTGCGAGCCTCCTGTGTGCTTATCTGCCCGTGTGTCCTTTGCAACACACAGATTTAAATTTTTTCACATTATTTTAGAACATTTTTGTTCTTTGAAATGCAGCAATCTACCAGAGAAACCCTAATTTCCGAATCAGGGGTGGGATTCCTCTCTCCTCCACTCCTGCTGTGTGCAGAAGGCCCCAGGATGTGATGTCTGGGGGAACATCAACCACCTGGGTCCTGCTCCAGAGCTCCACAGAAGAGCTGACCTGTGCACGCCTGTTTATTGCAAGGAGGATGGACTGAAATCAGCTGGTGACAATGCGGGAAGGAGAGCCAACCCCATGCTCACCCCACACAGCCTTGGCCTCCCTCCTGCAGACACGAACCCTCCTCCACTGCAACCTGAGACTGCCACAGCAGAGGTTTTTCGTATCTGCTGAAAGGAATCTCCTGGTGGCAAAAAGCCTTCTTGGCGGCAGAGACAAGACCCCGCTGTTCATCTCGCAGGCTCTCGCTCACTCCACGAGGAAGAAAAGCCTCTTGAACACCAGCCACAGCAGCCAGGCAGCGCCTTCCACTGTCTCCTTGGCGGCTTTTAATTTATAGTGCCTGCACTTTGACGTGTTGATCTTCCTGATTGCACAAGGAATTGAATTGGATTCAGATTTATTTGTTCTAATTTGTGCCTCCTGTTACTTATCACCACAACATCACCAACTGAAGACAGGCTTTGCTCAGCCATCCCAATTAAAGCCTGCAAAGTGCAAATACACACAAGAGCAGCTGGAAATGTGATGAGCAAAGAACAAACAGGCAAACAAGCCAGAGCCCGCGGTGACTGCAAACCGAGTCATTTTGATGTGAGTTTCACCAAGAGGAATTGCAGCTCCATTCATTTTCCAGGAGTCTCTCCTCCCGCCGCTCCACCAGTGAGGAATCGCTGCCCTGGACACTGTCCTGCTTGGTTGTGATAGCCTGCCTCCCCCTGTCCCTGTCAGCCCAGTCATTTAGAGCCTTGTTTTCCGAGGGCAGAGCGCTGGCTTCAACCTGCTGGTCTGCGAAAAAGGGGACAATGAGAATGACCTGCTTCGTTCAGTCCTTGGAGATCTGCTGATCCACAGCTGCATCCAGAAGGTCAGGATTAGGAATGAGGAGTCTGAGTATATATAAAAGGGCTCTGGGCTTTCCAGTGGCCTATCCTTTCTGGCTCTAAGCAGCATATACAGCCTCTTGGTCCGACCAGTGCCTTCCCTGCCCCTTGGATGAGCCCTCGCTCCCTGCTTCAGTGCTGGGGAGCCGAAAGGATCCTCCTTGGACTGGGACTGTCCATCATTTCTTTCAACTTCATTAATAGCCCATGCTGCTATTGGAAGAAAAGGCCTTCCAAATGAACTGGGGAGTCCCATCCTCTGGGTCTCTTCATGCTATACCTGGCAGCCCTGCGGGGCTCTCCCTTCCCTGACAAGGGGCCAAACATCCCTCCCGACTCTTCTAATAAGCTCAACAGACTGAGCTCCTTAATTCCTTTGGGGGAGAGATTTTTCCAGCCCTCAGCTCAGCTTCACCTGCCTCCTTCCTGCAGAGCATTTGCTCTGTTTCCATTGCCATCAGGTGGGATTGTCTTCTCTCATTTTTAAACCCCCTGTGTTCTCCTTGCAGGTGGCCATATAGCAATCCATACATAAAGAGCAAAAAATAACAAATGGCTCTGGCTGGGCACACTGTCATCCCTGGCTCTCCAGAGCTCAGAGTTGTCTGGGGTTCGCTCCCCACGTGAGGCAGCTCCGTGGAGCATCACAGCTCAGCCTGACCCGGGATCACCCGCCCGCCCGGGAAGGCGCAGCTCCCCACGATGCCGGTTCCTGCCAACAGTGTCATCTCACTCCTCCGGCCTCCCGTTGTGCCCAGAAGTGACAATGACATGGCAATCAATGGCAATGATCTCCCGAGTAGCCCGGCTGATAAACACGCTCTCGAGGCTGCTGCGAGCATGTCTGAGCTGCTTGCTCTGAATAAATTGGGGTTGATGTACACACTGTGAGCTGTGTGTATTTCAAATTTATCCCTTCAGTTCCTGTTGCTCCTGAGCCCTGGCTGCTATGGGGATAATGGGAGTGCTGATGAGCTCCCTAGTGGGCTGCCAGGGCACACTGGTGGTACAAGAGGGACCCGGCCAACCAATCACCTCTGCAGTTGCCCATCACTGTGGCTGGTGAGGTTGTACCTCTGCTCCCTATGGATCAGGCCTGAAGGACTGATACCCTCTGTGCTCAGCTCCTTACTTGGACTGCCAAGCCAGTTATGCGGATGGCAAAGCTCTGATCCCAGGTGATCCATGGGCTGGGACAGCAGCTGCTGCTGGTGGTGAGCGAGGGGCTTTGGAACAGGAGCTGGAGCTGGTCTATGACCCAGTGGTGATGGTCAGGGCCAGGCATTGCACCACAGTAGCCCTTCGGAGGGGGAGGTTTTGCCATGTTGGCTTTGTGCGTGTGTGCAGTTGGTGTGTGCCCTCCCGGTCCCCTCTATCCGTTTGGTGTGTGACCCTCTGGCCCCCTCTGTCCTCGTCCCGTGGGTGACCTGCTGCCAGCAGCTTTACATAAAATCATGGTGTTTGCACAAGCAAAACCCAGACTCCCTGCCCCCCTGTCCCCCGGGGCCTTCCGTGCAGGTATCCATCACTGCCTTTGTTTGGTTTCCTTAACTGAGGTTGCTATTTATAGCTGATTATTGGAACCAGGTCGAACTCATCTCAGTGTGGTCTCCATAAGGAGACAGGTAGTGAGGAATTCTTGAGTCCCTTTGCCTGTCCCCAGCGTTGTGCCTGCGTTCAGTGATGGACAGGGGATGCACACATGCTGGACCCTGCTGCCCCTCTGTTCAGCACCACCACTGTCTTGCACCCGCCGATGTCTCTGGAGCCTGAGGTCAGCCTTGGATGTACAGTTTCATTCTGCAGAAAATACACATTCGCCTTTTGATCCCCAAAGTGGCTGTTGAGAGGGATTGCTGTGAAGTCTTCAGGATGCGAATCCTGGGCTGCCTAACTATGCTCCTGGTAACATAACAAATGGCCACAGCCAGCAGTTCTGTCTGGGTCTCCGGGTACTTCAGCTGCCGTTTAACACAATCATTTTCTTTACTGGCTATAAATATGCTGGAATTCTCTGACCTCGTGAGCCAGCATTATTCTTGGAGGCAGAATTATTTCTTGCTCGTGGCTCGTCGGTTAGCACTGGCCTTGAGGCTGCCCAGCCCTGACAAGTGCGTGAAGCCCAATTTACAAAGCAAACGAGACACCGTCAGCAGACCTTGGGAGAGGCAGGGCAGCAGAGCAGAGTGCCCTTCCCATGCCAACCCTCACTAGCTGTGCTCTCCAGGTGATGATGCGCGTGCCCACAGCCCCTGACACTATGTGGACATTGCACGTCCCCGTGTCCCCACAGGGGCCAGAGCACCTCTTCCCCCTCTGGGGCATCTGGGGCAGGCAACAACCCTGCCTGCTCCTGCCCACATCAGCACCGCGCTCTCCCTTCATCCGCAGCACTTTGCTTACATGAATAATTAAGGCTATAGTCTCCCATGACTTGCTCCTCATATTCACTGCTAATCCCAGCATTTTGTCAAAAACCTGTTTCTTATTAATGGCCTGCTTTACAGTCGCTCTCAGCTGTATGGTCACTGCTTAGCAAACCTGTTCCTGTTCTACTGTTCTGCTGACGGTGACCTTGGCCCTTCACCCCTCTCTGCTGCTCTTCCCCATGAAATCCCTGTGCCAGAGCAGTGCTGGAGCACAAAGAATTTACTGCTTAAATAATTTATCTAGATTCAGTACAGAAAGTCTTTTGAGGAGATTCATCAGCTAATAAGGAAAATTGATTTTGGAAGCCAAAGTCAATATGGGGTTAGAGAAATGCCACCAGTCGCCATGGGCTCCCTTCCAGAAGCCTCTGCTGCCACATCTGGCTCAGTCTGCCACGTCTGGCTCTTGCTCCACACCCTCCCCAGCACCATCACCTCTCCCACTTCGGATCAGATCTGCCTCCCCACCCACCAACCCTCAGGAAGCCTTTTTCAAAACCCTGCAAACACGGACAAATACAACAGAATTTAAGAGATGGAAGCATCCAGAAAACGGCTCAGACTGGCCCATGGAAAGTGGGGTGGGAGGTGGTGCTATACCTGGGATGTGCAGGAAGGAGACCTGGCACCTTTGGAGCAGCCAGCGGAAGATGAAAAATAGCCAAAGGAAAGCGCGAGAGAAGCGAATTTGGCAGCAGCCTGGGCCCATATGGCACCTTCGTGCTTCGTGTGTGTCTCTCCATATGTTGCACGTACGTGTGTTTGCTTGCCCCCATGCACTTTGCACGCCAGTGCCAGCCTCAGCCACAGCAAAATCCTCTTGTAACAGACTGAGGAGCTTTAGGAACACTCTCGTTCCCTCGGCTGCTTCTCAAAGCCGTTTATTCAAACCCCTGTGATCGCTGGAGAAAATTCCAGCTGTCTTTTCCCTGCCATGACCTGTGCCCTCCCTGAGCTCTCCCTAAGAGCCCTGAAGCCTGGGCTGTGCAGAGGAGCAGCACTTGCGGGGCCTGGCCAGTGGATTTGCTACAAGGCAAACTTGCAGGCGAGGTTTGCTGGAAAGGAGCCGCTCTCGCTGCCCTCGGTGCCTTGGCTGGAGTCCGTGTTCCAATCAATAATTCAGGTGCCCTCACAGTGGCCACCAGCAGATCCCTCCCTGTCTGCCTAACGGGAAAGCATGTTCCAGTGCCGAGCCCGCAGCTGTAACCCAGGATGATTCCTGGCATCCTCCTGCAGCCAAGCAAGCCCACACTGCAACCGTGGGAGGACACAAAGAGAGGAGCAATGTCCACAGTGACCAGGTGGCAGATACAGAGCTCTGCCCAGGGCTGACATCCCCACAGGGCCTGAGTGGGAGCGGAGATTTCCCTCTATTCGGAGCGCTGTCCTCCACCTTCTGCCCAGGGGCCTGGTGGGACATGGCAGTGCTGAGCCACAGGGGCAGCCAGCAGTGCAAAGATGGGCAAGGTCAGGCAGGATTAGGGAAGCAAAAAGCCATGAAGGTTTTAGGAACATGGTTCAAAGAGTAAAGGAATTAATCCTGTAGGTGCCATGAAAATGATGGCCCATAAAGTTAATGAGATATTGCTGAAGAAAGGGTAAACAATTAGGACTATTAGCTGCAAAGATAAACCAAGACCTATTGCCCTCAGAAACACTGAAACTAATTAAATTGAAAATTACAACATGAGAGTACAAAAACAAAAGCAAATAAACTGAGAGAAAGAATTAACTGGCTTAATATCATGATGATAATATTATTAGCAATAGGAAGTGGGGATGGTATGATTAAAGCTGTTTGTTCTCAGGCTCTTTCTCTGGAAGCAGGCAGTGAGGGACGGGCACAGCAGGAGGGACCCGTCGCTCTGGGGGTGCTCGGGGTCCCAGCCCAGCGCTGTGGCCCCTCGTGGAGGGAGTTTGCTCGTCCTGGTACCCTTCCCAGTGCAGTGCCGGTGTCATCCCTCTGAGCTGGGCAGGAAATTGGGGTTATCTGCCCACAGACCTTCCCATACCCTTGCCAGCCCCGCCTGGAAAGCCCTCCAGAAGAGTCATTAGCACTCCAATTACTGGTTCCGTTTAAAGAGATTAGAGCCAAATTAACTTTACAGGTTACCATCCAGAAATAATCCTGGTTTAAGTGGACAGATTCTTCTGTAGTGTCCAAGGAGACAGTGAATGGGATGAATGGGTGAGGTGCTCCTCGAGTGGATTCCCGCAGCCAAGGGGTTCCTGGCCCCTCCTTGAGGCACCTCTGGCATGCACAAAACTCATCTCCTCGGAGCTGGTGAGGTGGGGACTGATGTGGTTGCAATGGTTACAGCAGCATCCCAGCAGGGGTGACAGGTTGAGGAAGAAAATCCAGGCTGGGAACAATAGAAGGATGTTTTGGGCAGGACTTTGTGCACCGTGGAGGGAAAGGAGACAAAAGGAAGGCAGGTTTTCAGAACGCTGGCTCCCACAGCCAGCCGGGTCTCAGCTTGGATCGCTGCAAGGCTCCAGCTGATAAAACAGCTTTGTAAATCTTCTGTGCTTTTGCCTGTTCTGGTAAAGTGATGTCCTGCTGCATTGCAAACCTGAGGGTTTGTTTCCTCCCTTTCCAGGTTTGGGAGACTCAGCACAGGGTTTAAAGACACGCACAGGGATGCTAAGCCACTCACACACTTCCCAAGAGCGGAAGTAAAGCCAAAACACTGGAAATTAGGTGAAGGCCGAGAAGTTTGGGAAGGCAGAAAGGGGCTGCAGCTCTGGAGCGAGTTTATGGTGTGGTTCCATCCAAACTGTCCTGGGCAGCCCCAGCCCCTGGAGCCAACAGTGTCGGCAGAGCTGTCGCTGCCCCGCTGGGCTGGGTGTCCCAGCCTGCAAAGTCTGCAATGTTTGGGATCCACACAGGGAGAGCGAGGCCTCTTTTTACAGTCGTTTCACTGATGCTTAATCTCTTCTTCTGAAGCAATTACCTTCTCCGGGTGGAAAGCAGTATTTCAGATGTGTGGCTGTTATTGCCTTCCCCCAGCTGTGCTGCTGCCAGCGCTGCTGCCACTGCTGGAATTGCAATCGGGGCACGGGAGCCCGCGGCTCGGGCTGCGCCTGGACAGATAAGGGACTCGCAGAGGGGAAGATAACCCCATCCACTGGCCAAATATTTACCTGAGTGGGGTTGCATATCGCATCCAAAGGAGGGCAAACAGTCCCGGAAAAAACAGAAGTGATAACATGTACCTGGGCCTGTGCCTTCGTGGTCTGTATTCATCACCACGCTATCTAATTATTCAGGAAAGAGCAGCATCCTATGTGGTTTGGGCTCTGTTCATTATTTCTTGTACCATCTTCACCTAATAAAAGGAATTAGCATCTAGACATGTAATCTTCTATTTTTATAAGCTAAAGAAAAGTTACTTCTTCATCCAGTTAAATGAATCTAGGAGGAAATACAATATTTTTTCCTAGCCAGGCCCAAGCTGCATAGGTGTTGGAGGGGTCATACTACGAAACATGCATCTGAACTGGTCTGGTGTTATACAGCCATCAAAAAGGAGTTAGTTGGCATTGTCTCCTGAGGGTTGAAGGGAATTAAGTGTGGCAATCAAGTGGTGGCTCCACCAGGCACCACACAGGGCACAGGCTGGACAGGATGGGGACACTGCAAACAGTAGGATGGCCTCAAAGCTGGTGTGTCACAGCAGCTCTTTGGAGTGCCATGACATTGGCAGAGCCCTGGGCTGTCGGGAGCCCTGGAGGAGATCTCTGAGGACACAGGGTGTGATATATGCTGCCCATCAAGAGGCAGCTGGGGCTGAGCTCCGCTTGCCATCCAGTTGTCTGCTTTTAATGGATATAAATGGTTACCTTTAGCACTGAAAAAGCTGAATAGATACAAATATTACTGATAGCGTGAGGGTGCACTGGGCCTCATTATCCTTGGGTAATCGAGGTTATGTGGAGCTCTTCTCCTGTATCTGTCACTGTCTCTCTTGGCAGTGTGCTGAAGCAGAGAAACCTTGAGGACGAATTGCCCAGGGAGCTGAGGAAGGGCTGGGGCCCGGATCCTCACTGGGCAGGGGGAGCACTGGCCCCCTGATGTGTTGCACCAGGCTCAGCAGAGGGACAGAGGAGCCCCCCCAGGCAGCCCCTGCATGCATGGCTTCCATTAAACCCCTGCAAGTATTTGGTGAATTTCATTTCTCTTGATCTTAATGAGGCGCCAGTGAAAAGCCAGTGACGTTATGAGATGGACCCACAGTTTTCTCTGAATTCTGTGGGAAGCATCGTGATCCATGCTGCATGCACAGGGATGGTAGTGCACAGGAGAGCACTTCTCCTCCCTCAGAACCTGTGAGCTGCCCATCGCTGTGTGCAAATGCCATTCTGCAGGGCTACAGAAACGTCCCTCCAGCAAACAAATCCAGTTCTTCTGAGGCTGCCCCTGGCAGGGAGTTTTGGGGGGTTTCTCAGCCTGGCAAAACCAGCCATGCTGGGGAATCCCACAAGCCACACGCGGTTCTTCCCACTCTTGCTGGGAGTTATCTCACAGCACACGTTGTGTGTTTTACAACGGAATCTGTAATACAACATTTGCAAGCGCTGAACGCCAAGCGCTCACGCTGAGAGGTGCCTTTCTGCAGGTATTCTTCCTAATGAAGCTCAGGCCGTAAAATATTCCTGGAAAGTGCTTACGAAAGGCTTTCAGATGTGTCAAATGATGTTTTTCAAGGTATCTCAAATTTGCTTTCCTTTTCTAAGGAATACTCTTACTTTCAGCTCTTCCCCTCCTTTCCCCCAGTTCGGAGGAGGAGGAGGGTGGGGTGCTGTGTGTATAATCACAGAGATACCTACCCAAACCTCTTGGAAAATACTGAGCTGCGTTTTGGCACTGAAGCATTCAAACAGACTCATAAAGCTCTGACTCTGTTTACTTCTTCATTAAGAGAAGGGGGGGAAAGCTGAGTTTCAAATAGTTTGCCTTCCATCGGCACCTTGGCTGAGGAGAGGAACAGCCCACGGAGGCCAAACCCCATCCCCATGCAGCATGTGCTATGCCAGGCAGGACCCAGCAATGCCATGTGTGCCCAGGCCCATCACTGCCTCTTCTCCCATCACTCCCACTCTGTGGCAACGATCACCAAAACCAGCTTCTCCACAGAAAAGCTGTGCCACTGCAGAGCCGATCCAAGCCTGTCTCCTCAGCTCCCTTCTTTACTATAGGCAGGAAACCCATTAATATGATGAAAATGACCTCAAATTGCTATTGCTGGTTTATTTAATCTGGCCGGGCTCCTTTCAACGTGCAGCCACCGTCAGCGAAGACAAATTGCCTGTCTGGTGTTTAAAGGTTTTGGGATATAGGACAGCATTGATTTTGTGTTCTGAAAAGGTGGCGTTCCCCGGGCTTGCAGCGAGCGGGGGTTTGGTGATGAAGCACCCGCCGGTGCTGATCCCCCCACGATACCGTGCGTGTCGCTGCCACAGGGAGAGAGTGGCCGGTGGGCCCTGTGGATAACCCAGGGAATGGGCAGGGGGAAGAGGTGGGAGGAAGGAAAGCATCAGGTCTCTGGGCTCTCTGTTTTTGTCCTCCTCACTGCCCACCCTGAGGCTCTGCCTAGGGCTGGTGGGACCCGGCGTGGCACTGTGGGGCACCTCCATGCCCACCACTCCTCCAGGCAGCCGAGGAGCTGCCCCGGCTCCTTCCCAACACACTGAGCAGATGGAGCGCTTTGCCTCTCGCTGGGAAGCGTTATTGCCAGTCCTTGACTCAACAGGGATAAGCATTCCAATTCCAGGCATTTATTGAGCCTGGAGGGCAGCCGGGCCCCGCAGTGCTGGGCTTGAATTGTGGCCACCTCCCACTCTCCTGGCGCCCTGGCACTTCTCACCTGGACCCCACCGCCACGGAAACAGGTGGGAAAGTCTCTGTCTCCCCCAGCGAGTCACTGGGGCTGCCAACCCCAAGGACAGCTAAAATTGTCCCCCCAGGACAACCTGTCCCCTCTGAGAGCCCCGGGGCAGAGGGGGTGCCTCTAAACCAGGGCAGTTACACACCTGATCTAGTTTACATGTAAAATAAAACTGATTCCTTGTTCCCACTTCCTTCCACAAATTCCCAGGAATAGCCTGCAAAGGGGAAGCTGCAAAGGAAGGAGCGATTAATTCTCGGTGGCACATTTAAACACCGTTTTTATTACAATTCAGCCTTTCACGCACTTTGCCCTTTTCCGATTCATTCTTGCTCTTTTGAGGTGGAACAAGGCTGATGTTTTGCAGCTCCTGTTTTCAAGGGGAGTTTTTAACTCCTGGTTTGCTGTTGTGGCTGTGTTGGGGAAGGAGAGCCTTTCCCACGGGATGCAACTGGGATGCTCCCGGGGAGCAGCAGGGTGCTCTGCTCTCCCAGCATGGGCATGCTGGGGTGCAGTGGGGCTCAGTGGGGTTCAGTGGGGCACAGCCCAGTCTGCAGCCCCCCCAGCTCTACCACGCAGTGCTCGTGCCATGGTGCTTTACAACACACAGAAACAAAACCTGAAATGTACTGGAAATAATTCTACTATCAAATGCATTCAGCTCTGTTTGTTTGCTTTTAAATTAACATTGGGGATGAAATGATTCACTGAACTACAAAGAGATCCCTCGACTTGACAAGAATCGCAGGCAGGATTCCTTCCACTTTCAGTTATCAGAGGAAAAAACATTTCAACATCTTGTCTGCTCAGTGCAAGAAAAATAGTTCTGTGCTCTGTGCCTGGGAAACAAGGAGCTTATCAAAACCATCTCCAGCTTCAGAGGGATGAGATGGCAGAACTGCTGGTGAGGCACCTTTTGTCTCAGTGTGTGTAACCTGGCAGCTGCTGCAGGGAAGGACAGGTCTCTGAGCAGGTCAGGGCGACTTTCATGGACTGCTGGTGTCCATGATGGAGGGGATGGATCCTGCAGGAGCCAGACCAGGAGGAGTGGCCACTCTAACAAGATGCTCAGGGCCAGCACTGCAGCCTGGACCCAAAGAAATAGGGAAGAGGGAATGTTTCTCAGTGATTTTCCTGCAGAGGGAGGAGGGGAAGTGTCCCAGAGATGCAGGGAGAGGAGCAAGCAGCAGGTTCTGTGCCCCCATCACCCCATGCTCTGTGTATGGATCCTTTGGAGGTGGCTCACCCTTCTGTGCCCTGCACCATCCTCTCAGCCTGAGCAAGAACGGATGGACTTGATGATCCTAGAGGTCTTTTCCAGCTTAAATGATTCTCTAAGAAAAGCTTCTCCCCTCTCCCTGCCTCCTGCCTGGATGAGGTTCCTACCCCCAGTGCACAGCAGGGCATTCCAGGCTCCTCCAGCCAGGCACAAGGCACAGGGACAGAGGGAACGATTAGGAGCCACTTTAGGTAACGATTAGGAGTCAAGGCAGAGCAAGCACGAGTGGATAAGCCAGACTAGTCAAAGAACCCATAAGCCTGGACCCATAATTAGATATGTCTAATGGGGACAGGGGCACAGGGGGACAGGAACCACGACTTTGAAGATATTAGGGACAAGGAATGACAGTGAGGAGGCAGAAGGGCCGGGTGCTGTTTTACCTGTTCTGAAAAGTCATTAAACTGCCCTGTACAACTTCACTGCCAAGGTTTGGAGGATGTGCTGAGTGAGTGAGGAGAGCGGTGGGTTGGCAGCAGGGCCATGCTCTCCATGAAACTAAACATTTCTCTCCATGGGTTGGCCTTTGGGAAGGAAAGTCCAGTGTCCATCTCTGCAGCTGTGCAGGGGCTTTAAGGAGTGCCCCAGCTTGCCAAGGCATTTCTCACACGGCACCAACACGTCCTCTGTGGGTGGGCTTTGGTGGAAAGTCAGTGTTTGGAGAGTCGCCGACAGGGGCAAGATGCTGAAGGATGAGAAAGTGTTGGCTTAATTTGGGTTTTATTTCTTTTTAATCAAGCTGGTTTGCTAATTCCAGTTTGAAATCTCCTGACTTTTCCGCAGTCAACAAGGTCACCCGATGATCAAGGTCCCTGGTTCCATCAGGTCTCTTCTACTCACTTAATGAAAACAAATGCCACCGGGACAAGGGTCATCCTTCTTCTCTGTCTTCTGGGGCCCCAGGATAGGGCTTGCTTTAGGCTTCTCTTTATAGATGTTATTTTAACAGATGGACCGAGTGATATCCTGGCTGCTCCCAGGTATGTCTAATTCCCAAAGGGTAATGGAGCTGTTCCTGATCCCCGGTCACTAACGCTGTTGGTGTCGGGCCCTGCTGGTCCCACACGCATGAAATCCACGTTACTCTAAGAGGGTGCAAAGGAAAAGCTCTCAGAAGCTGCTTCCCAGAGCAGGTTTCTGGGGGGCAGGAGCAGGGCTCAGTGGCCCATTAACATGGTCTAATTGCCTCTCGCCTGCCCCTTGCCCAGGTCTGTGCCCTTGGAAGGAGGGAGCTGACATTGCCTGCTAGTGGCAGAGCAGCTGGAGGGGCGGGTTAATCCCCTTTTTTGAAGTTTGTGATCCCAGATTTGTAATAAATCCAGTATTTGGAGTGGTGAAATGCCTCCACCTTTTAAAAGTGGGCTTAAGGCCTCCTAGACAGGCCATGGCAGGTCCTGACCCAGAGAAAAGCTCAGAGAAGCCAGAGAAGGGACGTTCGTGCCCTAAGCCAGTCCTGAAGCCATGCAGGGAAGCAAACACAAGCTGATGGGGATCAGTTGGTTTGCAGCAGCTCCTATTTTCAGCAGTATCAAGCTTCCCTCACTCCTATAGGCCTCCAGCCTGTAGGACCATTTTTTTCCCTCAGCATTCAAGTGCTGGCACAGTCCAGCTGCCAGCCCTGTGGGTACTGGGGGATAAATGAGGGCAGTTGGAACAAAAGGAAAATAGCAGCTTACTTTTATTGTGAGATAAAGAAACAGAGGCAAGGCGGGAGTGCAGAAGGGTTTAAATAAAATTCTGCTACCTTGGGCTGGAGGCAATGGAAAGCAGCAGAGCCAGGAGCTGCCATGGGCATCTCCAGGCTGGCACAGAGAGGCTGTGCCTGCTCATCTGTATTTCTGTCTGTCTGCAGCCTCAGGCACTAATGGCTTTAGTAGTACCTCCCAAATCCAGCCCTCCACACCTGTAGAACAGCTGTGCCGAGCAGGGACTGCCAGACCATGGGCACAGTGGCTGGCGCCGGCACCTCCCCATCCACACTGCCCAGCCGGGTGCTGGTGGGTGCAGGGGAGAAGGAGCCCGGGAGCCTTGTAGGGTGATCAGAATGCTGCTGGGCCACCCGCTGCCTTGTGTGCTCCAGAGAGCAGTGGGGGGCTGGAGAGAAGCCATGTCCTTCTGCCGGAGGATAGTGCCAGCAAGAGCAGTGATGTGCCAGGGCCATTGCCCACCGTGGGAGCAAGGCAGGGGACACCCTCGCTGGCACAGAGAGCTGCTGGGGGGCCGTGGTGTGAGGGTTTTACCCTTGAGCTCTTGTTTTGCTGCTGTTCTCTGGAGCAAGACACCTGCTCTTCCCACAAACAAAGCCATAAATCCTGGTGCAAGCAGACTTCATGGGGAGAAAAACTGGAGCTGGGATGACAGCGCCGGGGAGTTGTGTGAGGAGGTGAATTACTTGAAATATTGCTGAAAACTTCCATGCCGTAAATATAGTTCTGATCCTGGCTAATCAATCATCGCAATTATTCTATAAATAAGGGAGAGGTTGACTGTGTGGTGCCTGACTTTTTTCCACAGGCCTCTGGAGCAAATTTGTTAGCATCTTAAAATAAACTACTTGCTCCAGGTAGTTTGCTTGTTCTCTCCAGGCTGCATTGTCTTCTCCTTCATTTTTCATTGCCTTTGGTTTGGTTGTTGGGATTCCTTTAGTGCTTTTTTCCAAAAGGATTCTGAGGGGAGCAGGTTTAAAAACCAACCATGCAAAACACGTCCAGGCGGGTCCCAGCCCAGAGTTCCCCCCGGCTCCTCGGAGCACTACGTGCTAGAGAAGCCTCTGTTTAATGTCTTTTCCACAGAGCTATAAACTCACAACAGGCCATTTTTTCCCTTTTATAGATCAGCATTACTAATTTATTGGCAGTTTACTATTTGGAAATGTTCTCATATAAATTAATGGGAAGGTGATATTACACCTCAGTCCCTGGGGGAGGAGAAAGGCAAACAAACCCACAGTCCTGGTGCTCAAGGAATGGCAGCACGTTAAATCACCCCTTTGCTCTGCAGAGACCGTCGCTTCAAGGGCAGAACTTGGGCTGCAGCTCTGCTGGGATTCCCATGGATCCCATCCCAGGGAGCCAGGGCTCCCATGCTCAGGGCTCTCCCCGCAATTTGCTCCTCTCCAGCTCCTGGGACCACCCAATCTTCCTTCCTAACTGTACTTTCCAGAGTGGTTTCCAGGTGTGCAGACATCTCCAATCATTTCACAAAGGATTTAATGGAAGAAGCACCCGGCTCAGGCAGCTCCAGTCTCCCCTGTGAAGCACCAGTGTCCAGTGTGAATCTGTGCATTTGTGTCACTGAAATGGCACAAAAGTGGCTAAACCCAGACAAATCTGCACTGGGGAGAGGATGAGGAGCCGTAGTGTGCATGGGGAGGAGGAAGGAGGGGCTTTTTTCAGAGGCACCAGCCATTATTAAAGACTGGTCCTTCATCTCATGCACTTCAGGAGCCAAAATAGAAGTTTTCTGCCCTAAAAAGGCATCTCCCAGTCCCGAGTGCATCCCAGTGCAAGCTCAGAGCTGGACAGGGGCTGAGTCCCTCAGCTGCCGGGGGGTCCTGCAGTGCCCCCCACTCAGGGCAGGGCCCGAAGCCACCCAGCCAAAGAGGAATGTCGTGTTCGTACACACACTCCTTTATTTTATCAAACTATTGCTATTTATGAGGGAAGCTTATTGAGTTAAATCACTTCTCCCGCAGTAATATAAAAATGCTGTGGCTCAGGAATGCTGACAGGCGGGAGAGCCAGGCTCACTTTTCTTGCTGAGCAGACGAGGAACAGGAATGATTATTTCGTATCGCTTTACGAAAGAGACCTTCCTGTAATATACCTGCTGTGCATTGATAAATAGCACCAGCAGATAATAAGGGCCTTGGGCAAGGAGCAAAGAAGAAAAAAGGCTTTCCAGCGTGTGAACACAAATGCTTTAAATGTGAACTAAATTGGCCTGATCATTCCTCAGATTTGCAGAATTAAACCGTGCCCAATTGTCAACATCACTGAGATTGATGAGACAAATACAGCCAAAGCAAAGGGAATCTATAACAGCCCTGCTAGAGACGCTCGCAGGGTTTAAGAGGCACACACTGTTCATGAAACCCAGCTCTATAATTTCCTTCCACTCCGAACCACCTTCCAGCAATGGAGAGCTGGGGAAGTTCATCAGCCAGGGATGCGGAATGAGGATACCAGCACTGGAGCTGGAGGTAAGCTGGGATCAGCATCAGAGCCTTGTTCTTACAAAAAACCTCTTCACATGGGAACTGCAGGGCTCGACCTGTGCATACTGTGCACCCCCACCGAAGGTGAAACCCCAAAGTCCCATGTGGATACGGGTCCTAGGAGGAACAATGGGTTTGTTTACCTCCTCTCCGTAGCATCCAGGACAGGATTAGCTTTTCTTTCCCATGAGGAATCTGTGATGGCCCCTCTCCTTCGCAGGGCAGAGGAGACCTTTGCTTTAGCTTCACGTCTCCAAGTTGTTAACATCTCCCAGCCGACAGCCACCGGGAAGGAGAGCCACCTTGCTTCACCTTGCAGCAGCTTGATGGAAAACCTGGGGAAACCATGGCAATGCTGAGGCCAGAGTCACCTCCCTAACGATGCCAAGGATTTCTCAGCTGAGGTAACAAAGGCAGGTACCTCTCCTGCTGGTGAAAGTGCCTTTTCCAGGCCCTGCAAGTGCTGTTTCTTAGAAGCCTGCTTTTGACCTCAGGTGGTGCCTCTGGGCTCTCCAGTCCCAGCCTGACCCCACAAGCTCTCCAGTCCAAGCCTGACCCCTGGCTCTGCAGCCCGTGTGCCAGAGATCAGTCCAGCCAAGAACTGCCTGTGCCTCTATCAAAACAAAAGGTACCTGAGGACGATGAGCAGGTGGATTCTTGCTGCCTGTGCTGAAGGCAATTAAGCTGCTCAGAGACTCATCTGTCCTCCGGGTCCTGCTTCAGTCTGGGCTTTGCAGCCTGGCCAGGGAAGCCAGTGAGTGACAGATGATTGATCTGAGCTCATTCCTATCAGCCCTCATTCCTATCAGTCATGCTGGAAGAGAGACAAAGCCAGAGGAGCTTCATCGACACAGTCCTGGATCTGCCTCCAGGATCCTTGTGCCTGGAGGAATCTTGCACAAGGAGCTTGTCCCCAACCGACTCCATGGAGAGGCAACCTGAGGATCGTGGCATCCCACACTACCCAAAGCTCAACCAAGGCCTCATAAAATTTCTTAAGCCAGCTTGAAATGAGAGTTGTAAGAGAACCTCAGGACTGTTGCTGAATACCAAGAAGAGGGAGCACTGAGCTGCCTGCTCAGCTCCAAGGACAAAGTGCTCCCCAGCTCCATCCCCATCCAGTACTCAGCCAAAGCACTGGCAGTAGTCTGTGAGTGGCTCCAGAGGGACCTGCAGGCAGGAGGGAGGAGAATGGAGTCTGGGCAAGCTCTGGGGCTGTCAGGGACTGAGAGTCTTGGGCTCTGGCACGCTGTGGGGCTGGATGAGGGGGATGGAGGGCACAGGCATGTTCCCTGCTTTCACTGAGCTTCGAGGCTTTAGCGCAGTTCTGCTGCTGCGCTGCTAAGTCAGGGCTTCACGCTTTCTAATTTTTTCTTTTGTCTTGCATACACACACAAGGCAGATTTTGCTTCCACAAGGGATATTTATAGGACATATGTTGGAGCTTGAAGAAGCTGATTAGCAATGTTTAGCTCCAAAAAGGAAGAAACTGCACGAGAGCAGCCTGGCCAGACAAATACTACACAAGATGTGAGCTTTGGGGAGCAGCTCTGTGAGAGAGACTGAAATGTTAAAGGTTGTTGACTCCAACAACATGCCATCTGCAAAGCATCTGGGTGCTTTGCAGGTTTGCAACCCCCCCAGCCGAAGGGGAGGACCAGAGTTTTAGGTGTGCGGTGGCAAAAACTCTGATTTGCATAAGAACAGCCCAGATTTGGAGGGGGTGATCACTAGAGGGTGGATCAACAAACTGATCTTTGTTTAGCAATAAACTGGGTTTTGATCCAGATGGGGGGGAAAGAGGCAGATCCTGCAAGGTGGGATAATGCTTTATTTTTTCCCTGGAAAAGTGAGCTGTGGCTGGAAAGCTGGCTGACATCCCCAGGCACGCAGCCCCCACAGCAGGGAGGCTCTGGGGGCTTGTGTGACTCTTCTGGGCTTGCAGAATGGGCCCATGAAATCCCATCCAGCTCTTCCTCATCTTCTCAGCCCTCCCCTCCCGTTCCCCTGCCTTGTGACTCCTTCTCAGGGTCCAGTGTGCCAGGTTGGAGCTGTGCCTTGCTAGACAATCCGTCAAGACCATTAAAAGAGTTTGAGGCAGTGGGGGATGCTTTCTGAAGGGAATGCAAGTCTCAGAGTCCCCTAAGAGCTGCTGAGGGTATAAAATCCTCAGGGTGCTTTCCAGAATCCTATTCCCTGTCAGCACTGGTCTGAAAAACGAAAGGACGATGCTACAAGGAGGCAGAAATTGCATTATACTCCTCTCTGCTTCACAAGCTCTAAGTAACACTTCTGCTCTTCCCGTATGAAAGGAAAATGGGTAATGACAACCTACTTCTACTGAAGAGACAATTTTCACTCCTCCTTGGCAAGTGTAGCCAGGGCATCGTCTTTCTTTTCAGTCAGAGGCAAATTAACAGATTTTGCCTCAGAACACGGTGGGTGAAGTGCAGCACAGCTGGTGATGTTCCCCACAGTGGTTGGCAGCACTCTTGGGGTGCCCACACCTGGTCCAGCCCTCGGTGGATGGGTGATAACACAGGTGCTGTTATGGAGAACCTGGGAAGCACAGAGAGGGAAAACCCCTCTTTTCTCCCCGAACGCGGGTCTGCGTGAGCATCTGTGCCCCACAGCGTGGCAGCCAGCCCCAGTCAGCGCCTGCAGCTTTGCACCAGTCAGGAACTTTACTCTCTTGGAGCGATGACTCCGAGAAGAACAAGTTAGACAAATGAATTTGCTAATGACTTCCTTCCCTCCTACTTAAATGGTGGGATAATTCGCAGTTCCTGCTCCTGCAGCGGGCTTTTCCATCACCTGCCCATGGCAGGCGGCCCCAGCAGCGCTGCTGAGGAGATGAGCCAGACAAAGGGGGCCACGATTGCTGAGATTGCTGAGTGCCACCACCTGCCTTTCAAACAGCCCTTAAAAACGCTGCACTGGATGTTTTAGGGAAGCGCAGAGCGAGTGCCCCACACGTCACCTGGCTGGTCGTGGACAGGGCTCTCTGGAGGGCAGTGAGGACACCCACACTCTAGCCAGGTATTTCCCTCCCCGTGAGGTTTCCACTCCAAGCATCCCAAACCAGCCCTGAACCCAAATAATGGCCTGTGCATAAAAGCTTTGCCTGCACACAGCTTTGGTACCGTTGAAAACCTCAGCTCTCCTTTGATCTCTTTTTTGTTTTTCTGGAAGCTTCTGGAGGGTGACATTCCAATGTGGAGTTGAAGCCAGAAGCTTGAGAAGAGCCTCAGGGCCAGAGGAAAGCTGATGGTGAGGGTGTGGGACCTTTCCATGCTTGTGGTCACTTGCCTGACCAATGTGTACAGACCATAACAGATGTTTATAGCCAAAAAACTAGTTCAACCTTCAGTGCCAGGCTCCAGATCCCCCAGCATTGTCCTCCCTGCAATTCCACGCCAGCTCCATGTGTTTGGCACAAACTGGGAAATAATATTTTTTTAAGTGGGGCTGAGTTAAGAGGATTTGTTTGAGATACAAGATAGCTCTCATTAACGTTTGCTCGTTTGGGTTTATTTAAGCCTTAATTGATTGTCTTCTACTTAACTGCGTTCCAGTATCTCTCAGGCTCCAGAGCAGCCTCTTAAGAGACTGACGATTGCACGCTCTTCCCTTCTTCTCTCTAAAGATCTTTCATGTTAGTGAGCCGGGTTTAATGGCTGATAAAGTCCTTGAGCTGGCAGTAAAGCTGAGCTTTCTCTTTCAAGTCCCGGCACACGCAGCCTCCAGGAAGGCTGCACCCAGGTGAGTGCTGGGCTTCGATACTGGCCTGTGCTGGAGTTGCCATGACCAGCAGCTGCGAACATGGTGTGCACAGTCTTGGGATTGTATGTAATGAACACCCCAGGGCTCAGGGCTGCCTCCCTTCTGGCTGCAGACTGGAGAGAGCCATGGCCACTCTGTCAGTGGCCTCCCTCTGGAAGATGGCCAGCACTGGCCCTGCGGCACCACCAAAGGCTCTGAGAGAACTGAACCCAAACCACCCCAACAGGCCAGGATCACGCTTAGGGAGAACCAAACACAGCCTGGCCATTTTAGGGGTTTTCCCTGGGCTGGGACAGGAGAGATCTGTCCCCCCCCGGCACCTGCCACCTCCAAGGGTAAGCTGGTCCTCAGGCCAACCCCTTGCCAAAAGAGGTTCCTTCCCATCAGGAATCCAGCTCCAAGGAAAGTGGGGATTTGGATGCTGAACTACAGCACTTCTAGTGGCAGCTGGAGCCGATCCAGCAGGAGCACATGTGAGGAGCAGGGACTGGCAAGGCAGCCGAGGGACAATGCTGACCTTCCATCCAGCTGCCCTGCTCACAGGAGGCTCCTTCTCTTTGGAGAATAAGTTTCTCTGGAGGCAGAAAAGAAATCCAGTGAGTCAGAAAGGCAGAGAGACTCGTCTCTACACAAGCCTTGCTTTCTGCTGTGACTGATCAGAGCCAAGCACTCCATGGTCATTGATGTGCCCCTTCCTTGCGGGTGGTTTGTCCCTGTGAGGGGACACCCCGGCAGCGCTGGCTCTGCACACCGCAGTCCTGCTCCTCTTTCATAGCCAGGAGCAGCTTCAAAGAATCTCTCCTCAAATTCATACAAAAACTTCTTTTATTGCAGCAGCTGAACAGAAACCACTCAAAGCAGCTTGGCTTTTGAGAGACACACTTTTCTTTCAGTACACCAGGAATAATGTTGCTCCTTACTGGCAGCACCCCCGGAAAGAGAGAAAACGCATCAGGCTCTGATGAAACACCTCCTAAAATAACCAGCGCCTCTCCCAGCTCGCTCCCCTTTGTGCTCGGCTGTCTTCGGGCGAGCGCGGAGCACGAAAGGCGCTTTCAGCTAGAGGGAATTCGGTGGCTGCACATCCCTCGGTGCGGGGGCCGGAGGCGGCGGTGGCGGATCCGCGCTCCCGCTGGCCCGACATTGTCCCTGCGGGGCAGCTGTGCGGGATAAGGATGGAAACTCTCCCGGGGCTGGCTCGGGAGCAGGATGCCCGCTCGGCCGGCTGGTGGAGCCCGCTGCAGCAGCAGCCGGGCCCGCTCCGCGGGGCAGCGGGCCGGGGCTCCCCGGAGCTGCCGAACTGCAGGGGATCCCTCGTCCTGCCCGCAAAGCACGGACTGAACCCGCACCTCCCTGCCGCCCGCCCGTGCGGGTACCGGGGCTCCGCGCGGTCACACCGCGCTCTCGGGGCGCAGAGCTGCTGGGCCGGTGCCCACCGGGCGGAGCGGGGGGTTTGCTCCCCGGGGTCGCCGGCGAGCGGCTGTTCGTGGGGTCCGGGGGAAGGAGCGCTTCACCGGGCAAAGCGGTGGCCGGAGGCGGCGTCCCGGGTAGGGACGGGCCGTTCTCGTCGGGATGCCGGCACTGCCCGGCAACCCTCACGGAGCCGGAGACGGAGCCGGAGCCGGGTCCCGGCGCGGGTGCCGGTCCGCGTCCACCCCCGCTCGGCCGCGGCGCGGAGGGGCCGCGCTCCGCCCCCGCCTCCGCCCCGCGCAACTTCCCCGCGCCGCGGCCCCCCGCCCCCGCCCCGCGGGAGCGCGCACAGACGCGCGCGCGCCCAGCCGCGCCGAGCCGAGCCGAGCCGAGCCCCGCTGAACTGCGCCGAGCCGAGCTGAGCCCCGCTGAACTGCGCCGAGCCGAGCCCCGCTGAACTGCACCGAGCCGAGCCGAGCCCCGCTGAACTGCGCCGAGCCGA
>JAYRBT010000056.1:3736686-3906394 GCA_036023395.1 Myiotriccus ornatus | reverse complement strand
CAGCCAGCAGGGTGGCCAGGAGGATGCTCCTGGGGTGACAGCCTCTTGCCTGGCATCGCTTGAAGGGCGCACAGGTGTGAGGGTGACCCACACTGTCCTTGGGGCAGGGTGGGTCTGCCCCACCTGGGTGTCCCCCACCATGTCCTTCCCAATCCCAGAGCCTCTGGCCAGGGCAGCCATGGCAGGAGCAAGGGACACTTGCTGTTTGGGTGTCACTGATGCTGCCTGGCCACGCTGGGACATGAGTTTCCAGCATGACCCAGGGGAAAACGAGGGTTGTACGTTGCCTCTTCCCACACATTCTGCTGATGCTGATGCCGTGAACAATACAGTGATGCTGGGGCAGGTCCCGCAGGAGCAAACCCCTGCAAGCTGCAGCCTGGAATGTCATGAGGAGGCAGGAGATAGAAACAGGGGGAATATCTGTTTTTCCTGTGAGCTGCCAATCCCAAGCACCAAGAACCCGCATCTTGTCTTTCAGAAGCTTCCAGGCAGTGGCTGGGATGCAGCAAGCACCAGGTTTGGCTGGGCACATCTTCATTTGTGCCGTTCATTAGCTGTTCATAAAAGCTCTGAGTCTGGGCAACACAGGGGGCTGGGAAGGGGACAAGATCTGGAGGTGGTTACAGGTGGTGGTAGAGGTGGCAAGGGGGGGTGACGCGCCAGGAGGTGCCCAGCACCTCTCCTTCCTTGCAAGGAGACATTTCAGGTGATGCTGGGGAGTTGGACAGAGGCTAAAATTGAGCCTGACGTGCTGCTGGAGCGAACATGAGTGTTGCAAAGGTGAGTCTGTGCTTGATGCTCTGGATGGAGCCTGAGATCCTGACTTCTTGCCAGTGGAGACACAGCATTGCCTACAGCACATGAGGGACACTCTTTGTGCTGACACCGCTCTGCCGGCCTCTAAAAAAAAAAACCCACCACCACCACGGTTTGGGTAGTTTGTGGTTTTTTGAAGCCTTGAAATCCTTCCTCCCCCAGCCTGAACTATTTTGGTTTCTGTTGTCTGTTTCTGGCTCTTCCCTTTCTCCTTCTGCGCTCTTTCCCTGCATTGCCTTCTCCCTCCCCAAAATAAATGCTGTTACGCTTTGAAAAAATACCCAATTAGGAAAAAAGCAGAGATCCTCTGAGCAGAAAAAGCTTGGGAGTATCCAGGTCAGCTCCTTTAGCTTCGCTTGCTCACGCACGGAGGGAGTGTACAAATGCTTCTGTCAACCAGATGCACATTCTGTCGTGCTCCCAAGGACTGTGCGGGCGCCGCTGCGGAGGATTAGCCCGTTTAGCCATGTAAAGCTCTCATTAACTCCTGCTGAGTTCAACAAAAGTCTTTCTCGTGTAAAAGCTGAGTAAAATGGAGTAAAGATTTTTTGGGCTTTGGCCTAATGATTTTTTTTTCCCAGGAAACAAAAACAAACAACAAAAATTTGCCTATCAGGAATTTTCTTGCTGCTTTGCATGGGGCAGCATCTTAGAGGAGATGTGAGGGGAGCAGAGCCTCGCACGGTGCGGTGCTGTTGGGGAAGGGAGGGGGCTATGACACAACGTGACATGTTGGTGACATGTTACATCAAACCAAAATGGTAACTGCTGAGCCTGCTGGCAGCTCAGGGCGCTTCCAGCTGCTCTGTGACAGAGGGGGCAGCGAGAGGGGCTGCTTGTTCTGCCCTCCCTGTGCCACAGGGTTGTGTTCGGCACGGGGTGCCGTGTGCCACAGCAGGGGATGTGCCGTGCTCCGTGGGAGGATGCTCCTGCTGTGGTGTGGGTGGCTGCCATAGTAGGAGAAGGGCTATATGTGCAAATGCAAGAGCCCACAGACTCGTCTGCTCCAGCTCTTTGAGGGAGCTGGGGTGGCACCTCCCTGCCTGCAGGGTGGCTCTTTGTGCCTGGCGTGGGAAGCAGGGGGCAGGCTCCCTGATACCCCTGCACTCTGCTCTGCCATCTGCTTTGGGTAATTCACCCAAAAGGGCTGTTTGGCCTCCTCAGTTCATTTCCTGGTAAAACCCATCCTCGAGTGGTTCCCAGCTTTCCCAGACCAATTGAAAAGTCATGGTTGTGGATGGGGATCCTCAGTCTGCCATGTTTGTAGTGGTGGGATTTGCAGTGGGAGGCGCTCGGGTGGGGGGCTCAGGAGGGGCCCTGTGATGTCATTCTGGGGGACTCTGGCTGGAGTGCCAGGGAGGGAGATGGCATCTGTGCGGGCTGGGGGCTTCTTTGGGTGGCTGGGGTTGGAGAGCCAGGGTGTGACGTGCTGGGAGGGAGTGTGGGGTTGCTGCCCTTCCCTTTTAACACGATCCCTGTCTGTCCACAGGTCAGGTTACCCGCTCGGAAGCCATGCTTGGATTTTAATAGCCATGTTCCACCTAGCCATGGACCTTGCCAGCTGCCAGCCCCCAGCCACCGGCGCTGGGGGGAGGCTCTCGCCGCGGCCGGCGCTCCGGCACAGACTGTCCCGTGGCTCACTGTGGGGCGCGGGGAGCGGGGAGGAGCTGCGGCGCCCTGGGACCCCCTGGACCTGCGTCCCTGCGCCCCCCCTGCAGAGACCCCGCTCTCGCCGGCCGCCCCTCAGTGCCCCACTGCCCGCTGGCCACCCCCTGCGCCGGCCGCGCTCCCGGAGGGGCCGGCGGCACCTGCGCGGCCGCGGCTTCGCCCCGCGGGACGGGCGGCCCACGGTGCTGCCTGAGGTCATCGTCTGGGGCCCCACGGGCGAGGAGGACTCCCTGGAGAGCAGCACTCTGCCCGGCGCCTTCGCCACCGCCCCCACCACCACCGCCGCCACGACCACCGCCACCACCGCCGCCGCTGCCACTGCTGCCACGCCGCCCCGCGCGTCCCCCAGCACCCCGGCACCCGTGCCCGGCGGGGATGTGCCCCGCAGCAGCCCCGGCCGCACCAGCACTGCCGAACCGGCCGCCGGACACAGCAGCGGAGGCAAAGACGCTCGGCCGCCCCGCGGGCTGGGAGACAGCACAGGTAGGACCTGCCAGGGGCCGGGGCGGTGACGGGGGCGTCAGGAGGGCTGGGGGTCCTGGAGTGGAGGGGTCACCGTGAGACAAGCGTCCCAGCGGCAGCACTGCCTGGCACAGAAGTTAGTGTGACATTAAAGAAATGCTCCGAGGTGAACGGCAGTGCTGATTATCGCTTTTACCCGAGGTGTTTTCCAGCCACTTGCTGTGTTTTCCCATTACAGTCTCCATCCACAGCCATCTCCCGTAATAGCGCTGAGCACGGCGCTCGGCGCAGTGATGCCTTCCCCCAGTGCTGGCTGCTGCGTGGACATGGATGGGAAAGCTGCTTCACATTTATTGCAAATTATATTTGTTATTGCTGATATTAAACCGTGGGATATCAGTGGATAGTTTACAGAATTTACTCACTGTGCATCGACTGCTCTGAGCCCACTGTGATTTTCTAGTCGAAATGAAAAGGAATTTTATGGCCTAATCTTAATCCCAATTAATTTATCCAGCCTGCCCTGCTTGGCAGAAAGAGACGATGCAACCAGGATGTTGTTCCTGACTTAAAGGAGTTATTTATAGAGGCAAAATAACTCCCAACCTACACTCCTTTTACGAACACTGGATAGATTAGCGAGGGAGTATTGATAAGGGCTGCGGCGTGAGTCGCTCGCTGCGTGGTGAGATTGTCAGTCTGGTCTCCCCAGACCTGCCATGGGTGGCTTTATGTGATCCAGGAGTGGGAGGTCCAGTGGGCTCTTTTCCCTCTGCCAGCTGCGGGAGCCCCTCTGCCTGCCCCAGCTGTGGGAGGATAACTCCTGGCATGTGCTGGGGCTCTGGGACTTGCTGGAGTGAGCTGCCTTGTTTAGGTGGGGAAGAGCCAGTGGTGCTGCCACCCACCCGCTGGTGCCACCCGCCAGTGCCACCAGTGCTGTCCTGCCTGGCCACAGAACGACGGGAGCTGCAGCCCCGGTGGCTCCCAGGGGGCCCAGCTGCTTTAATCTGCTGGCTTAGGTCTCATTAGGGGCTTTTGCCAGGATCGGAGTTTTTGCTAATTAACTTCTCTTTGAGCGGTGAATGTGATAAACTCCTTTACAGGGCTAAAGGCCCTGTTTGATCCCAGCCCGTCCACCCTCAGCTGAAAAGCTCCTGAGCTCTAGATCCACTTTTTGTTCCAGTGCTGGGGCTGAGGGTCCAGGAGGGCTCTCTGCATTCTCCCAGCAGGAGCACCGTGCCCCTGCTGTGCCTCGGGACAGCATTTCGGAAGCGAGCAGCCGACGCCGTCTCGAGACAGGGTCCGTGCTCTTTCTGGTTTTGCTGGCGTGGTGCCTGCGCGAGTCTGTGTAGCTCCCCAGCCCTGCTCCGCTCTGTTATATAAGCTGTAGCGGCTGGAAGTGTTTGTTCTCTGCTGGGAAAAACATATGGCTACAAATGAGGATGAGGTAACTCGCCTGTACGGTTTGTTTGCCTGAGCGAGCATTGCCAGTCCCTGTCGGGTGAGGCGCCGTGACGGGAGCCCAGGGCAGGTGGGATGCTGCTCCTGCTGCCTGTGGTCCCTCAGCTGTCCCTGGCAGCTGCCTGGGGGGTCAGGGTGGTCCCACCTGGGTGTGGCACCCGCAGGAGCTGGGACGATCCCAGGAGCTGGCAGAGCTGCCCCAGGGCTCCCTCGGCCATGCAGACCCGCATTGCCCGGCACGGAGCAGCACCCTCAGTCCCAGCAGAGCAGGCACTGCCGTCGTGCTAATGAAGGTGCTGCTGCCCCTGTGTCCCTTCTGTGCCATGTCCTTCTGTCCCTCTCTGTGGTGCTGGAGCGGGACTCGCCTCTGGACACCTGGTGATGCTGGAGGACTGTGGGGTCCTTGGGGTGCTCACTTTAGTGGAGGCAGCAGCGCTCGCTGCGATGAGCAATGGGAGCAGCTCTGCTCCGTGACATTGTCCTCTCACCCCCCTCCTCCTCACTGAGAAGGAAAGAAAAAGAAGCTGGTAATGCCTGGGATGAGAGGAGAAGCTGGCTCATTCCCTGGCTCGGTGGGTGCTGCCACAGGGGTTCAGGTGGCCTGCAACTCAGGTGTGCCAGTCCCGATGCCACCCCTGCGGCACGGCACAGCGCTGCTGGCATCAGCTGGGCACACAAGATGTTCACCCAGGCGTAGGTTATGCTTGTGCTTTTCAAAAATGTGCTTCCTCTTTTGGGGCTGTCATAATCATTTTACTCCAGAGCAGGGAAAGAGAGGAATAATTAAAATTCCAGCATGCTGCAAGCGGGAAGGGCTGTGAGGAGCCCTCACCAGGCACTCTCTGCGTGGGCCGGGCTCCTCCACCAAGACAGAGCATCCCCCAGTCCCACAGCCTCAGCCAAAGCAGAGGAGAGCGGAATGAATTGAAGCTGTCAGAGTGAGGCAGGAATTGCACTCACTGGCTTGTCCGACACTCCTTTCAGGAGCATTAGGATAAAGCTGTCTTTAATTAAACCTTTTAGTGCTTTAAAAGGCAGAAAACTCCGTGTGCCTTCTGCTGCTCTTCGTGGTGTCTGATGGCCGGTCGCAGCACGTTTGGCACCACGCTCTGCGGGCAGTGAGCTCCTGATGGAGCCGGTGCTCAGAAACACCCCCTTCCCAGGGCTGAGGTGCTGCCAGGCAGAGGCAGGGGCTGAATGGGTGTGAGTGTGAGCGCCTGCTGTGCCAGCAGCCAGATCTCAGCTCGTTTTGGCCCCAGCCCACTGCCTCCCCCTCCCTGCCACCAGCTGGGAGCACGTTGGGAATAAATAGTAATAAAGACACATTGGCTTACTGCTGGGGATGACCCTCCTCCGGAAAGAGGGTGCAGTAGGGGTTGCTGGATGCGAGGAGATAGTGGATGCAAAAAGCTTCAAAGGAATTAATTAAAGATAAAATGTGTTTTAAAGAAGACCCTGGGCGGTTGGGATGGAGCCGCCTCTTTGATCCACTGTGCCAAGGAGTGGGGAGATGCCGCAGCCGGAGGATGGAGAGGAGGTGAGGGGGCTGGATGGTGTCTCCTGGGCCAGCACAACCGGTCGCCGTTCCCATGAGGTTCCCAAAGGATGCCTCGTAAGGTCGTGCATCAGCTGTAGTTCTCCTGAAGGGTGGAGGGTGATGGTAGAAGCAAGGAAGGAGCGTGGCCATCAGCTGAGCTCCCCTGTGAGGGAGACGGGACTCTCCCTCCCCGGGATGCACAGATGGTGAGTGTGCCTCTGTACGTCCTCCCACATGCATCTCAGTGAGCCAGAAACTCTCCTCTGCTGCTCGCTGAGTATTTATTGCTCGTTGATATTTGCTGTAACACCTGGGCAGATAAGTCCCACTGTCTTTAGCATAAGCCTCTAGGATCTTCCTTCTTGGCAAGAACATTAAGCAGCGACAGCATGATATTTTCCTTCTTTCATCAGTCCAGCCCAAAATATTAGGAGGTTACCAGGAACCTCGGTGGGTTTTTTGGTGAAAAGCTGCATTTTCACCTCAGGATGACTAACACTCCCTGGGCTGGGTTTTGGAATGATCACTCTGATTTACCAGATGTAAAACCAAGGGGCAGGCATGGGAAGAGAGGACCCAAGGCAGTTCATGGCACAGTGGGTCAGGCAGCAGAGGAACTGGCTGTGCACTGGACCAAGGCTTTCCAAGAAGGTTCCTGCCATGTCTCCTTCCATTTATCTAGGCCTCGTGGCTTTTGTAAATTATTTTCCTTACAAGCTATTAAGCAGCAGTAGGTTCATGTTATGACCGAGTCTGGCTGATCCCCCCTGGGTGGCCACAACACACTCCTGATTGAATTGTTCTGTCCAAAAGCAGCTTTATCAGGGCATGAGGCTCTTGGGGATCAGATGTGAGTTCTGATGGCTGGGGAAGCTGTAAAGCCTCTCAAGTGCAGCCAGTTTGCTCCAGACTCTCCGCGACACTCAGGAGGAGGCATCGGCATCCCGCTGCCCAGGGCATGTGAGAACAGGAGATTCATGTCAGGGATGAGGATGGGATGCTGAGCTCTGCCTTGGAGAGGGAGATCCACATGGCACATCTGCAGGAAAGGGCTGGGATGTTCCGGTGCAGCCCTGGCCAGGTGCAGCCAATGTCTGGCCCACAATGGTAACTCCAGATTTCTCCCTGCCAAATGAAATGGAGATGTTTTCTCCAGCTTTAATTTTATGCAGCTTTGAGGCCTTGACGAGGGTCTTCAAAGAGTTGTGGCTCGTAGCTGTTTTTATTGGGAAAATGAAAAATACAGGCTCCCTAACCAGAGCTGTTGAAATAAAGGCCTTGGGGGATAGAGGTTCTCTTTGTTTTTAATTAAGAGCTTATATCTCCTGTTCGCTGCCACTGCATGCTCCTGCAGTAGCAAGACATTAGTCTCGAATGGATTTTCTCATGGAATTAATTCTGTTGATGCAGAGCTGTCCGGGAGCCGTTTCAAAAGGTGGCCAGAAAGGCCAAACCTCAGCGCTTTCATCTCAGCAGCAAATATATGGTCTTTAAAATAACAGATAAAAGAAGCCCTGGCACTGGCTTGCTCTGAGAAGATTGGGGTTTTGCCCAGGGTGCGGGCAATCGGGAGCCGGGTTGTGCTGCCCGCCAGGATGCTGTGGCCCCTCTCCCCCCACCGGGGGAGAATGAGCAGGCCTGGTGAGGGTGGAGCGTGCTCGGATGTCACGAGAGTGGAAAAACCCAGCAATATTTCAGCATTTCCGAGGGTTCAGAGAGCTCCTTTGAAGAGCTTTCCCTCCTGGCAGGCGGCACACGGAATTCTGCTGCACTAGCAGAAGCACAGGGGCTTGGACACACTTTCAGTTCCATTAAATACTTCTCCTGTAATTACCCTCCAGTTAAATGGTCACTGCGTCAAATCGCCTGGTAAAAGCCTTGGCGGGGGGAGCCCTCACCGGCCCCTCACAGGGCTGAGGTGTTTGCAGGTGCCATGGCTGGTGCCGCCTCCCTGTCCTCCCGTGCCCATTTCTGCCCTCCCTGCAGCTCCCTGCTTCCACAGTTAATAATTGTAATTACGTGGCCGCCGGGTTCTGTGGCCCACTGGGATCGGAGCTTTTGCCATGGAGATGAGCAAACAAAACCCTGGCACCGTAATCCCTGCTCCCAGGGTCCCTCTCTGGGGGCACAGTCTGTCACTGGGAGTTATGCCTGTGCCAGGCAGCTTCCCATGCTGGAGGAGGAGGAGGATAATTTTGCTCTATGAGCTATTGATTTTATCTTCCAAGTCCCCTTCCTCCATCTGATTGGGCTCCAAGGGCCATGCCTAAAATACCGCTTTGCCTTTGGCAGCATCTCTCTCCATCTCACCTCCCCCTCTAGGTGCTGTGTGTCCCTTATGGGATGTTCCTGTTTCCCAGGGTACCCCATCCATTAATCCCATCCCTTGCAGATTGGCTGTTTCTGTCTGATCTTGCTCCGTACAGCTCTACATTCTTTGAGGGCCCAGAGGAAAGAGCTGGATGTATTTGTAAAGTAAGAATAAAGACCCGGGTACCCTTTGTTTCAGTGAGTGTTGCTTATAGGGCTTCCCAGGGAACAATCCTGGTCACCTGTCGAGTCCAATTCCTCTGTTTGTCAACACTGTTGGGAGAAATATGTCCTGTCCCCTTGAAATCCCCCTGGGCTCTGGTGCAGAATTAATACATGATGCAAAGGAACTTGTGCTGGTACATATGGCAACTTATGTATGTGATGGAGTCTAAAATTATCCAGCCCTTCTTAAAATCCATGTGTCCTGCTCCGAGGAGCTGCCATCCTTCCCAGTGCTCAGCCACCTGCAATCTGTTCTGCCTGTGCCTTTCTCATTACGTAAATACAAGGATTAATTGCATCGTTAGGTTCTCCCGTGGCCCTGCCGCTGCTGCCTCAGCTCCCAGTGTTTCAGAAGGTCTTGTCCCCAACGCTGCTTCTGTTTCCAAAGGAATCGGGCACTGGGCTGGTTTGATTTTATTTTTAGAGTCTTTCCTTTTATCTTTTTCAGCAGCGTCCCACTGGGAGCTGCTCCAAGATTGCCGTGCGGGATGCGGCCGGGCTGGCTGCTGCTGGGGTGGGCGTCGCTCCTGACCGGGCACGCGCGGGCACGAGCTGCCAGCCGCGCTCCTCGGTCCGTCGGGACATGCTCCCTTTGTGACCATCCTCCGGGAACGCAAAGCGTGGGACCACAGGTCCTTCTCCACGCCTTGCCTTCAGGAGGTTGGGTGCGAGTGGGAGGTGGGGAGCCTTGTGGTTGTTTCCCTGTGAATTCCCCCGGGAGATGTAAGCCAGAGGTGGAGCAGCCGAGGAGTGAGTCGTGTGGCTCTGGCTCGCAGGAGTTGGCTGCTGCCTGCCCTGCCGGCACCGGGCTGCGAGTGAATCCTTCCCCGTGAGCAGTGGCTGCCTCAGTGCTGCCCAGGTCTGCAGTCTGATGGCCCCCAGGCACCCCCATCTCTGGCCAAGCCGTGGCCTCAACACCAACACCGTCCTTGCCCATGGACATCCAGGCAGGAGCCCGTGTGCTCTGCTGTGGGAAGGAGCAGTGGTTCCCTTGCCGTGTGCACCTGTGTGAGCTGGGGCTGCTGCACACGGATGGCACAGATGCGTGCATACATATAGATATATATATAAAACTGCTTATTTTCCTGTCATTCTAAGACTTATTTATTTATTAAAACTACCATCCATCAGGAGCTGCAACATCTGTTTGTGAAAAATAGCACATCCTTGGGCTGCAGCCAGGAAAAATCATTTCATTATGAAACTGCAACTGTAAGGCTGCACAAAATCACAAACATACTGTACAGCAAGCTGCTTTTGTTTCCAAACTGCTCATTAGGAATGATCCCCGAGCCAAAATGATACCCCGTAGAAGGTGAAGAGGGGGAAACGAGCCCACCCGATGCACGAAGTGAGCAGCCGTCAGCGCCGTGATTATTATCCCTGGTGAATCCTGCGCCCAGTGCAAGGCTGTGCTCGTCTCCCTTTCCGTCCCGGAGGGGAGACGTCTTCACTTCTCTTCCGTTCTTCGTGCCTAATTCGGGCTGACAAGGAACATACTTGAGAGGATAGGAAATGAGGAGCCTGGCTTACAGATTATTTTGTGTAAGGCAGGAGAGGATTGCAGTGCCGCTGCCAGGGGCTGCGTGTGGCTGCACACCAGGAAGGGCTGGTAGGGGGCTGTGCAGGGTAGGGGGCTCTTCAAGGGTCCCCTCGGCTCCCATCCCCACTCTCTCTTGTTTCTTATCTCCACAGGTCTGGCAGTTCATCAGATAATCACTATTACTGTGTCCCTCATCATGGTCATAGCTGCGCTGATAACAACTCTTGTCTTAAAAAATTGGTAAGGTCCCTTCACACCTCCTGCTCTGCTTGGCTTGGGGGTGGTGCGGGACAGGGACAGGGTGGGGATGGGAATGCCAGCTGTGTCCAGCTTTGAGTGCCAAATCCCCTGGCACCCTCTAGGATGGCTTTGGAAAGGCCTTGCAGGAAGAAATGAGGGGTTTATCCCGAAACCTCAGAAGGAGGTTGGTGTACCAGGGTTCAGCCGTGCCCATGCAGCTCCCTGACCTCTCATCCCCTGCCTGGTGGCTTTGGGGACCAGCACGTGGCTGGGGTTGGGTGGCCGAGTCCCACGTAGGACACGTGTGCATCGCTGCTGCAGGGCTGAGCGCTGCAGTGTGATGGCACCTGGAGAGCTCAGAGCCGTGTGTTGGGCCACAGCGGGTGTTCCCGGGACCTGCCTGGTGCTGCCAGCAGCTCCTCTGCTTCCTTCCCTGTGCAGCTTTGATGCTGCTCCTTAAATCCCCAGCCTGGCTCAGCAAGAAGCAGCTGCATCTTCTGCCCTTCCCTGGGATCCTGGGGATGAAAGGGCACCTTCAGAGCCCCTCAGGTGCCATGGTTTGAAGCGTGCCCCATCCCCCAGGGCGCTGCTGTGCTCCTCCAGCTTCATTTGCTCCTGTTTATTCTCTCAGCGTGCCTGGGCGTATGGCAAAATAGGTTAGCTTTCGCTCCAGGCACTCCTCACTTTACCTATTTTCCCAGGGAAACTGGCCTACTTTGAGGTCAGCGTTGCTGGTGTAGCGACACGGCTGCAGCGCGGGGCTGGGGAGAGCGGCCGTGCAGTCCTGCCAGTGCCTCTCTCCTCTGGCCCAGCCCAGCTCTCTGTGGGTGCTGCAGCAAATTGATTCCTGCAGCCAGGAGGCAATTAGAACACCAGGTTGATGGGGAGCCCGCTGGCTGCCCAGGTGAGAGGAAAAGCTCTTTGCAGGGCTATGGAGGCATCTTCATCTTGGCAGAGCCGTAACTCGGCGCAGCAAGTGTCCAAAAAGGCCGAGGTTCTGGCCCCACAGCTGAACTTGCTTTGGGGAGCAGCTGATGATGCTCCCTCCTGTATTTCATATGGGATTTAGTTCACTAAACTTCCCTGGTTGTTGCAGTGTTTCAGTGAAGGAGCAGGGAAAATAGTTTATAAAACACTTGTGGGATTTGTCTCCAGTCGTGGCAGTGAGTCATTGATCCGGCTGACCATGGCTTGGCACAACAGCTCAGTAACTGCTGCTGAAGCCAGAAAGGGGAAAAAATAAATCCAGTGAGCAGCGTAGAATAGAAATGGTTTATAGAAAGTGAAATTGGGAAATCACCAGAGAAAATGCCCAGCAGGGAAGCACAGGCAGCACCCAGGTGTATCCCAGCTGGAGAAGCAGCACCTGGGAGTTTGCTCAGCTCTAACCAAAGTGCCTCAGTTCCTCACACCATGTGTTGGGTGACTCTGGGCATTGCTGGTGCAGTGAGGGCTGGTGCTCCAGGGCAGGGCTGACCCACATTGCACGCCCCGGCCCCAGCTGGACAGTATTTAAGGTCCCTTCCAACCCGAAGCATTCCTCGATTCCCTGATTCTCTCTCCATCCAGCTGCGCGCAGAGCGGGCGCCCACGGCGCAACAGCCACCAGCGCAAGCTGGACCAGCAGGAGGAGAGCTGCCAGAACCTGACCGACTTCGCCCCCGCCCGCGTGCCCAGCGCCCTCGACATCTTCACCGCCTACAACGAGACGCTGCAGTGCTCCCACGAGTGCGTCCGGACCCCCGTGTCCGTCTACGCAGAGGACACGTTGCACTCGCCCGGGGATTACAAAACGACCTTCAATGGAAACAGGTGAGGTGGCCGCCCTGGTTTCCCAGTGGGTCGGGGAGCACCGTCCAACTCTGGTGATGAGGCTTCGGTGCCCCGGGGGCATGTGGCAGAGCCACCTTCCTCTGGCTCGCAGCACTCACCTGCCCCATAGCTTAGTGTGGGACTGGCCCCCAGACCCCTTGTCCTGCCTGTGGAGCTGGGTAGGTGCCTCAGCAGTCCCTGGCCCCACATGGCTCGGCGAGCTTTGGCAGTGCTCAGCACCACACGGTGTGTTCAGTTCCCAGCTGCTGCTGCCAGCACGTAAAATGCCGCTGGATCCATCTTCCAGCACCTGCGCTGTCTCCTCAGTGGCATCGGCAGAGCTGCCGGGCTGCGAACGAGCAGGTGATTAATGGCGGAGCAGGCGGTGAAGCCAAATGAAGCGTTTGGCTGGCGTGAAATAACGGCGCGGTAACAAGGGCGCCACGGCAGCTGTCGGTGCAGCGCGAGCGATGCAGCCATGCTCTGCCTGCCCCTCGCCTGCCCAGAGGGAGGGGATCAGCAGTGATGGGGTTGGGCTCCCCGTGCCCCAGGCTGGCACCAGAGCCCTTTCACCAGTCGCTGGTGTGGTTTTATCACGTGGTAAATGTGTGTCCCCATCAAAGGTAGAGGGAAAGCCAGGAGGAGCGTTTTAATGAAGAAAACAAGCAAGTAGTCCTCCAGGCAGCCTGGTGGAACCATGGAGTGCGTGCCACCTGCAGATTGTGTCTGCCTGCCCCAATGACAGGTTGGGAGCCAACAGCTCCACAGACATCTTAACCAACAGCTTTTGCATGTGCATGGGATTCTGCTGGCCCACATTTTCCAGGGTATCCTCAGACCTCGGAAGATGGAGAACTGTCAACCTGCATTAGTTTGATGTGAACCCCAGACAGGTGACAGAGGATGCCGGTGTTCTGGCTCACAGGGATCACAGCTTTTCTGCCACCCAGGAATGTTCTCTGGGACCCTCTGGCTCTGAGCACTTCCTGGCAGCCTGGCAGACCCTTCAAAGCATCACTCTAGAGAGATGTAATTTTTTCCCCTAAAAAAGCTGATTTGCACAGGCTGCCCCGGCTTGCTCCGTGTGTTACGTACCAGCGGGTACCAGCCCCTCTTTCATTGCAGACCCTCTTCTTCTGACCGGCATCTTATTCCCGTGGCCTTTGTGTCTGAGAAATGGTTTGAAATCTCCTGCTGACTGGCCGAAGCCTGTTTGACTTCTGGGGGCAGGGCAGACGCCAGCGGGCTGTTTCCTGGTACGTACCGCGCTCCTCGTGTCCATCCCGCACCCATCCTGTGCCCCCCGCCGTGCCCATCATACCTTGCCTGGTGCCATCCTGCCCCTTGGGCTTCCTTCGGGGTATTGGACTCAAGCAGGGTGGCTCACCTGGCTGGGCTGGCTGACACCCTTCCATGAGTGGGGCATTGAGAGCCAAATGGCTTTTCCAGGGAGATTAATTGCAGACAGGCCACACTAGCAGGTGGAGACTGGATGGATGTGGATTGGAAAGCAAAGGGTCCCTGGGGCAGACTTGAACTTCAGCCTGATCCCATGGTTCCAGCCCACCTCTAAAACCTCAACAAGCCACAGTAATTTCCATGCTGTGAAATGGCCTGATCTGTAATTAACCTCTGGTGGCATGATGGACAGCCTGCCTCATCCGAGTGCCACCCGTCCAGCATGCACGCTCCATCTGTACCTGAAAGCTCGTTTGGTGCTGTTTGCTGTCATAAACACTTCCATGCTCACTGCGAGGGCGCTGGGGTCCTGTGCCTCCTCCTCCTCCTCCTCCTTGTCCTGCTGCCAAGCCCCCTGCTCTGCAAAGCCGACCCTGCGTGTGCAGTCCCAGCAGCCGGTCACCCCGGCTGCTGCAACCAAAGGACTGCAGCGATGTTGTTCTGGTTGCAACAGTGCAGACTTAGGGGATTTTCTTCTCTTTTGTTGAGTTGGCTCGAGCCATTTCCACCTCCTTGTGTCACTTCTGAAGGTGGCACAGCATAGTGGTGGCAGGAAAGCAATTAAGGGTCTGTGTGTGCCAGCACACCATGGGCAGTGGTGCCCGCTCGAGCCACACGCTCAGGTGAATTAATTGCTCTGTCCCAAGTCCCTGCTGTAATGAATCATATATTCAGTGTAAATGAAATTTCCAACCTTCCCTGGCTGCAGCTCGCTCGGAATAGCCTGTTTAACATTATGCACAGCTATTGAACACAGAAATATAATTAGATTAGAATGGAAGGGAATAAAAAGTTAATGGTCTCGGCTGTGCTGGGGCTGGCAGTGTCTGGGCAGGGCAAGTGAGGTGTGTGGTGGGGTAGAGAGCAGGGGTTTGGCTGGCACGGCCCTGCTGCCCCCCTGGAACCTCTCCCAGAGCAAGTGGCTTCACTAGGGAAGGTTAAAGGCTCTCACTCCCCACGTGTTGATGTGCTCGCTTTATTTCTCTGACTCTTTTGTCATGGCTTCTGTCTCATGGGACAAAGGGCGAAGGAACCCAGGTGGGAGCTGATGCCAGGAGCAAGGGCAGCAGGAAGATGAGCAAGGACATTCTGCAGGGAACACCAGTCTCAGAAGGAACAGCAATAACCCCCTGTGCCTGCTCCTGGGCTGCAGCCCAGGGCTCCCAGTCTGTCAGGGCTTCTGGCTCTCCAAAGCAATTGCAGATGGAGAGAGCAGGGAATGCTGACTGGGAAAGCTGGCAATGCTGGCTGGGAGAGCCAGTGCTGCTGCAGTGGGGGTGAGGGCAGAGTGCAGCTCATTCCTCCAGATCCTGGCATTTACTACATTCGGGTTCACCAAATCGGGGTGTGCCTTTTCCACTCTCAGCTTTGTAGTTTGGAATGTCTCTCCATTGGCTTAAAGTGTATTAAAAAAAAGAAACAGCACACAAAACAAGCCAGCTGCACTTGGTGCCATCCACAGGTCTCATGCCTCAAGTCCAGGGAAGGAGAAGGAGCAGCTCAGAGCGCTATGGGAAGCCTGTGAGGATCCCGCTGCTCCCACCCGAGGTGCTGTGAAACCTCGGGCCAAAGACCGTGCCCTCGCCATCTCCATATGTTTCCTTAAATAGCCTGAAGCCATTCCATTACGCCTTATTAAATTCTTGAAATTCTCATTGACCTGTTTTCATGGAATCCATAAAACGCGCATTGACGCGCTCTGGAAAAATCTATCCGTCTTTTACCTGGAGCATTAGCTCTGTAATAGCGTTTCAATTACACATACAATTCTGGAAGCTGCTGCTTGGTTTCATTAAGGATAACAAAATAAGATTAATCCAAATCCTGTTTTCTGCACGTGTACCTGTGTGTAGGTGTGTTTGCACCAGGGTTTTTCTGGAATACATTTGCATAAGTGGTACGTCCTGGTCCAAACCAGGTGCCCGTGGGAATTCCCTCAGGTAGAAGGAATGCTCCCAAGTTTCACGTGTCACTGTGTAAAGTGCAGATGGCATTAAGATGAGCTCCCTGCTAGGCTGTCCTTGCCGCCGTGGTTGCCTTGTTCTCTCGCCGGCTGCCAAGTGCCAGAGGAGCAGTGGGATGGAGGGAAGTGCTGGAGGAGTGGAGGGATGGAGGATGCCATTCCAGCTCTTGAGGAGAGGCTGGTGGACGAGGAGATGCAGCTGCTTGGGCTGTGCTGCTGCCGGAGGAATGATTGTTTCCTGGCTGGCGTTCACAGCCGCAGCAAGGTCACCTGAAGGGGACAGTTGCCATTGACCCACTGCACCTCAGCAGAGATGGAGGATGCTCTGGAGCATGTGCAGCTTCCTGGCTGGAGAGGCTAATGTGGCTTTCTCCTCCCAGCCCCTTTCTCCTGGTGTTTACAAGTTTAAATTGACAAACACTTCACATCTCTGAGCTGTCTGATAGGCAAATCAGTGCTCCCAAAAGTGTGGACCTGGAGCTGGAAGCACAAGGTGGGACAGGGATGACAGGACAGAGGGGCTGCAGATGTTTCATCGAGATGAGCGCTGGAAGCCCAGTTTGAGTTTAATGTGAACTTCCCATCTGACAGTCCCTCAGCCTGGTGTGAGGGCTGACCGCTCTGCTGTCCAGCTGGCAGCCTGGCCTTGGAGGATGCTGATGGCCTCGTCAGGCTGGGCTGAACAGTTGAGGCAGCAAATGTAAGGGATGGCACCGTGGAGCGTCTCCATCCCAGAGAGCTGCAGGCAGCGCCGGGGCTGTCAGGAAACCTGGTGGATCTCATCTAGTTACACAGTGAGCAGATGCTGAAGCTATTTCCTGGGGTCAGATTCCTCCCATGCCAGCAGGAGTGATCAGGAGGGTTCCCGTGCCGCTGGCACGGGCCCTGCCGGGACACTGGTCCTCCCCACAGTGGGCAGTGCCCGCGGCGAGCAGCTGGTGGAGCTTTATGGCAGATTGCTGTGCCAGCAGCCAGGCCCCGCTGGAGCACCAGCTCCTCGGTGGATGTCACACCTGGGTGGATGTCACACCTCGGCAGTGGCTGCCGGCAGCTATTCCTGCAGGCACAGGGGCCGGCCCAGCCACAGCAGCCTGGTGTAGCTGCAGCTGCAGTGTGGCCCCAGGCTGGGTAGCTGAGGAGTGGAGCAGTGAGTGAAAGCACTGAGGAATTGCCTGCAGGGAGGTACGAGAAGGGAAACCCCCTGTGCCCTGGTGCCAGCAGTACTGGAGGACACACAGCACCCAGGCAGAGGCAGGAGCAGACGGTGTTCTGCGGAACAACAGGTGACATTTGCTGAAGCCTTGAGTGGCTTTGGCCAGGCACCACAGGACAGGGTGGCTGGTTTGGCTTGATTTCATCCTGGCTTTAGGGCTTTCTGAAATGAAGTTTGAGATTCCACATTATTCTTGTCCTTAATCCCACTCTCTTTGACTGAAAAACCCCATGGAATGAGATTATACAAAAATCTGTAAGGTTGATCAAGCGCTGACCTACTTTGCACAAAGAGGCTATTTGGGATACAATACCAGTTGTACCTCCTGCCATCACACGTTAACCAGTGCTCACCCAGAGCCACAGGATGTTTGGCGCTGATGGCAGGGAGTGGTAGATTTGGGGCCTGGCAGCTTTGCTGATTTGGTGACATCGGTCTGACCCTGCCCTGGCGCGGAGCGGTGAGAGCTGACAGCATTGTATGGTAATGCCACACTTGAACACGGCAGCAGCCGATGTGATGGCCCCGTTCTGCCTAACAACAGCAAATGGTTTGTGTTAACATTAACAGATAATGAGTCATCATAAAAAATCCCAGCTTGTCTACAGAGGAATAACAGCAGTCCCAGCACAGCCCCGGCGCAGGAGATTAAGGACTCTGGAAAATCTGTCTTGCTAATTAAGACTTCGGGGTTGTTCTTGGAGGTGGTGTATATTGGGCATCTTGCTTAAAAATAGTGTTGGAGAAAGAGCTCTGGGACAAAAAGCACCCTCATTCTGAATGCTGATCCCAGCCAGGCAGAGGGCACAGCGTGGACTAGGGGGGTGTGTACTGAGCACTGTTGTACAGGGTGTATGTACCTGCTGTCTCAGGCACACCCAGCAGTGCTACAGCACATTTCACTGCATGGAACAGCACGACAGAAAGCCAGTGGCTGCACACTAATGATGGGGAGTGATTGTCTTTGTATTGAGGGTCTGAGATTGCGTAGGAGGACATCTTCCAGTAGACAGTAAATAAATAGCTTAAGGACTTCAATAGGATCTCTGGGTTGGTGCTTAACCAATTCTCTATTGATTCTTTAGATTTAACTTTAGCAAATTTTGTTAGTGCTTGTCATCATCATCTCATCAGCCAGAGCACTTGCTGCTCGTGGCCTGAGTATGAGAAGCTGCAGAACACAGTGATGACTGGGAGTAAATCTTGTTCTGGAAAAGGCCCCAGGGAGATGGAAGCAGTGGTCCCAGGTCCCCAACACACACCAGCAGCTGGTGAGGAGGAGGAGGATGTCACTGGTACCCCACTCCCTCTGTGCCCCACTCCCCCAGGATGCCACTGCAGCAGGGGGGAAAGAGGGAAAAGCCCCCAGGCTGTGGGGAGCTTTGAAGCAGCAATGCAAGTTGCAGTGCAATTCCCTGTCGTGACTTAATCTTTCTTTTTCTTCTCGTCCTCAACAGGATTCCATTGGTGAACCTGTAAAAAATATAAAAAATAATGGGTTACCTGTACCTACCATTTCTGTTTACCAGTAGGAGACTCAAAGAGCAGCGTTCTATGGGCCAAATATATTTTTATAAAAATGAACATGCCTATAGGTAACTGCATTGTCAAGGAGCACGGTTTTGGGAGGAGAGAAAGGAAAGTGTGTGAGCAAAGAATCCCATGGAGGAGGAGGAACCGGCGAGGGATGAAGAGGGAAGGACTGAGCGCCCGGAGTCCGGCCGTGGACGGTGACTCTGAACCTGTGCCAATAATACCATTATGTGCCATGAACCGATGCAAAGACTTTGTGAGGAGCCGTGTCAGTAACGCCTGGAAACGTTGTGGAGGATGAGTGGGGCGTCTCTTCTGGTGGAGTCATCCATTCCGGTCCATACGCGTACATACATATGGTATATGTAGAGAGAAAATATATATATACACACACAAACACTTTTTGTACTGTAGCAATTTTTGAAGATCTTAAATACTCATTTTTAAAGAAGATGTCATGGGCTAAAAGTCTCATTTCTTTAACACGCATCATGCAAACCGAGTGATCTGACGTTTTCTACTTTGGCAGCTTGTCTGTCAACCTATATGTGTATATATAGGTAGACATATATACATATATATACGTGTGTGTGTGTATGTATAGACATATATATGTATGTATACATATATATATATATAGTTTTGGTTCTTTTTGGAAATGCTTTTCCAGCGTGGTGACGTGACTGTGGTGGGGGACGGCCGGGGCTGCGCTGCTGGCAGGGAGCAGGGGAGAAGCTTCCCAAAGACCATCTGGAAGGCAGCTCAGGCAGTGGTGAAGGTATTTCCAGGCTTCTGTATCCAGATACATCATCAAGGCTGATAGGAAGAAGGCGGAGAGCCTGTGCCTGCCGCATGTCCAGAGCTGCAATCCCCGCCGTGATAGGTGTGACGCCTCGGGGCTGGGCAGGGCAGGTTTAAGGGGTGGAATTCCAAAAGATGGGCCTCTCTTGGCACAGGAGACAAATTTCAGCAGTGGAATGTGGGAGTCTTTTTGGAAAATGGCTTCTAAATAGGCCACAGCACCAAAGATCGCTCAGCCCTGTTTGAGAAACAAGAGGAAGGACCTTGTTGCCTCCTGCCCCAGCTCAGGGCTGTGGAATCAAGGGAGCTTTTTCCCTTGCTCTCCTGGTCTTAGCTGGATCTGCTGTGGCAAGAGAAGACACAGTCTGCTGTCCACAGTGCTAGGGATCATTTAATAGTGTTCAAAGGGATTTTTTTGCCAGGGAAGCACAGTTCTGTGGATTCCGATTTGGTGTGTTGCTCTAGAAAGACACCCATGGCCCAGCCAGCTCCAGCTGGGTTGGGTGGTGTTGGTGGGTGCTGATGAGGATGCCAGCTGACCCCAAGCCCTCTCTCCAAGTCTTTCCATGGAGTCGGGTGCTGCCGTGCCGTGCTGCACGTCAGACACCAGGATGGGGCTCGCTCGGGTCCCTTCGGCGTTAGGTGGGTGAGAACAACAGCAGAGATCAGACCAAAGTCCTCCAGTTCTTTTTGTAAACTGCCCTTGGTAAATACTAGTGTTTTTTTAGAATTGTCCAGATCCACATTTCTACTCCCCTACTAATTACTCAGCTCCTTTTCTTTATGATAATGAATGTGCATTTAAAAAAAAAGGTAGAACCCTGTGGTGTTGGACATAGCCACGAGTGTGGTCTCTTGTTCCCGTGTCCTTTTCTGTCCTTTTCCCATGGAATTGCACAGTCTGGATTATTTTTCCTGAATTTTTGGACGCTGCCTCGGACAGAAGTCTTCCTTGCCAGCCCTGATAATTACCTGCAGACTTGAGCCAACCATCCCCCAGCCAGAGTGGGGTCTCCTGGGTGGCTCATATCCAGCTCTCCAGAGCCACTGGATGCCTCCATGGAGGAGGGGAGACAGTGTCTTGCTAGAGCAGTGACCCCCCAAAGCTTTAGCCTTCCCTGGGAAAACATGAGTGTCTGCCTTGGGAAGTGTGGAGTCTGAGTGACTGCTCCAGGGTCATCTCAGTGTCTGGGGCTTTCCTGTGGCACTGGTGTCAGTGGTGCAGTCCCTGCGAGCCGCCCTCACTGGCACAGGTGTTGGGTTCTCCTCCTTTTTGTGACTTTGTGGTAATCCATCTGCTCCAGCTTGGAGCCATGTCCCTTATGCTTCTCCCATTGATCTTCCTATTTATTTCATTCCTGCGGGTATTCCAGTGTAATGATGATAGCAGAATGACATGAAATATATCTCAGCTCCCTCGTTCCAGGGCGTTTGAAGCATTGCTCTGCTTCTGCATGGATGGAACCTGCTGCCTGCAGGGAAGTTGTCAGGCAGAGCCAGGGGATGGCAGGGTGTTGCAGGCAGCGCCAGTGCCAGCGGTGGTGGGGATGGGGATGGACAGGCACCCGGCTCTTGAAATTCCCTGTGGAGGTGGGGAAGAGGAGAGAAGGAGTGTGTGTGTGTGTGTGTGTGTGTGTGTGTGAGAGAGAGAAGGAAGGTGAATAATTGTGACCCCAAGGATGGGAGCAGGTTTCAGAGGGCAGGATTTGCCCGAGCTTCCCCCACAGTCTGCAGCAGGACACATCCTGGTCACCCAGAGCCGAGCGGTGAACCAGGGAACAAAAGTAGATGCACAATCTTCCCTTATTTATAAGGACCAACAGCACTTGCACTTTATGAGAGGAAGCCTCCCCCCATGCGTGCCGGACAGACAGGGCCGCTGCTGGGAGGAGGGAGAGGAGGAGGAGGAGAAAGGACAGGGCCGGAGCTGCTGATGTGGTGATGTACAAGGCAGCATCCAGGCGTCCCAAGGTCTTGCACAGTGAAGAGAAATGAACTGTGCCCTCCTATTGATGAAAGCCAAAAACCAAGAAGGAAATGAAAACAGAAAGTTGCATTTCCATGGCATAGTCTGTTGAGCAGATCTTCCCACCGTGGAAAAGCAGGGAAGTGTGATGTTCTCGGACATGCTCCCGCAGGAGCTGTGTCATATTTTGGGCACATCATCTCACCCTGGGGTTATGGAAGCTTGAAAAAAGAGAAGTTTTGCTCCTTGCTTTGCTGTAAGCCCCCAGCCCGCTGCTGCTTGTTTCTTTTTGGTTCATTTTCCAGATTCCTCAGCCCCTGAGTCGTCCCTGAGAAACACACCATGGCAGCCAAGAGGCTGCCACATCCCCCAGAGGTGTCATGGAGTGTCTGTGTGTCACATGTGGCTCTGTCTTAGAGAGGCAGTGGTGTGGGATGAGCCACCCACAGCAAGGAGAGGTTGGCTCTCCTTCGGCTCTGCAGCAAACCCAGGACTCTCCTCCCTCCAAATCCCTTGCAAACGCTGAGCAGGAGCCTCAGGACGTGGTGTGACTGCAGGGGCAAGGGCTGCAGGCAGAGCCATGGGCACCACTGGTACCAGTGGGCTCTGTCTTGCAACAGATGAGCTGGTTTGGGACTACAGCTCCGAGCTCCCGTGTCATGGCACCTCCGGGTAGGGCGGCCAGGGTTGGATCCTCAGTCCCTTGATCTTTGCAAGCCGGGGTCTCCCAAAGGCAGCATCACCCCACAGCACCCCAGGCAGGGCCAGTCCTGGGCGGCCGCCTGTCTCTCCAGATCCGATCGTTTACCTTCACTCTGTCTTCCCAGCTGGAGAAAGGGCGGCCTGTGGCAGTGGCGTGGGGGGGCTGTGTGGGCGTGGTGCTCCGTGGGGTCACCGAGCCCGCCGGGAGGTCACCGCAGCGACAGCAGAGCCGGCGCGGGGGTGGATTTCAGGTTACCTCTTCTCCACTGGCAGCTTGTTGCAAAGGAAGGTAGTTCAGCTCAAATGGTAGTTAAATAGTAGATATTCTACACATATTATATATTTTGTAAAAAAAAAAAAATTTAAAAATAAAATAGAACAAAAATGTATCTATCCTATCTCAGCCCACCCATTTCAGGATGAATGTGGTTGGAATTTTCATTCAACCAGGTATAAAATCTGTACGTGATTTTTTCAAAACCAGCAAGAAATCCCTTGCCATTTCCAAGTCCATGGGTTTGGTCTCCCGAGCTCATCTAACGCTTCTCACACATTTTTAAGAATTACTCTCAGCGTTTGTAGGTACATTTTTAATAGTGTCAAGAGTGGAGATAATATTTACTTTGAATAAAGTATATGTTGCACAAAAATGTACACTAAGGGCACAGATTTCTGACCCAGATTCTTCTATTTTAGGTTCCGAGGGGTTTATTTTTTTGTTTGATAGGACATGTACAGCGAAGTTTACACTTTATTTTTATTTTGCCAAAACCCGTTTTCTAACATGAGACAGTTTTACTTTGTAACCGGTTTTACATCACTGAGTACTTCTTTCTTTTTCCTGGGAAATTCCTGCACCGGGAGGCAAGCCGGCACGTCCAGGTGCGGTGCCGGGCCAGCCCAGCGCGGGCGGCCGTCGCCGGTGGAAGCGCTGTCGCCTTTCGGCATCGCGGCTGCTCCACGTGCCCGAGCTGGGGCGATGCCAAAAGGACCTTTTTCTTCCCAAGCGGTTTTTAATTTGTCTCTGTCCGTGGAAACCGTGTATTTGGAAGCACTGTAAATGCCGCCCTGTCCCCTTGCCCTCTGTATATTTAGTACTCTGATGTTGCTATTAAAACTGATATGAGAACCGCGCAGCCAGTGGTGACTGGGTCCGTCCGTGTGAGCCTGCGGTTCCTGGGGAGGGGACGGGGTTGGTCTGGGGTCGAGGAGGACTGACCCATCAGCAAGGAGTCGAGTTGCTTCCCTGGGGAAACCCCCTGTCCCCGGCTGTGCAACCCTTGGGTGAGAGGCTGGGAAATGGTCCTGCCTTCATCCTGGGACCAGGGGGTCCCCCCACAGCCCCCACCTCTGCACCTTGCAGCACTGGCAGGAGGGTGATGGGTCCTGAGGCTTACCCAGCACCCCTAGGGCTCAGGGGGGAATTAATTGTCACTAATGATGTTTTAAACAAACAGCTCTGCTATGGAATCACTTCATGCAGTTACCTCTTTTACCTGAGGAGTCCTAGCCATGAGCAGGTCCCTGTTAAGTGATGTCTCTGGTTTGCACACTGGGTGTGATGCAGGTGATGATGGTTCACACTTGAGCTGGCCCTGCAGCTGTGCAGCCACATGCTGCTTGATGGACAGATGGACAAACATGGGCACTAGGCAGCATGAGGAGGGCTCATGCCAGGCAGTAGGGACAGCTCCCATAGCCCCTCGTGCTCTCACAGTGTCCCCCTTCCTCAGGCCACCATGGGACAGCACAGCTGCCATTCTTCACAATGCCACCTGACCTGAAAAGGAGGAAAAGCCTTTTTCTGTGTCCATGTTGGCTTTAAAGAGGGATGACCTGGGAAGACAGAGCTCAGCACAGCCATCTGCCGCTTGCATTCCCAGGCTGCGTCAGGAGCTTCTCCGCAGTGCTGGGACCCTCCACAGCTCTCTCTGCCAGACCAGCACAAAACCAGGACCAGAGATGCCGCCCAGCCCAGCCAAATCTCAAAAAGCTCCCTTCTGCAGGATAATATATAGGAAAATGGGAAGGGACAAAGTGAGATGCTCTTCATTTAGGGCCAAATTGCCAGCTTAAATCACTGTGACAATGTGTACAAGCGAACAGGATGCGAATGGCCTCAGAGCTGCATATATCAGCTGGAGAACTCTGTTCATTTCCAGATGCAAGTGGGATTTCAGGGCATGAAATACAGTGTTGGGATCTCATTCCTTTCCCTGATATTTATCACAGCCAGAAACGTACTCACCAGCCTGAGCTGTTCCAAGTGTCAGTGCTGGGAGCGCAGAGGAGAAATATTGTGCTGAGCCGTGGGAGAGAGACTGGGGGGGGACAAGGCGAGCGGCCAAAGAGGAGAACCAGCGTCCCTGCTCCCTCCAGCACCCATCACCCCAGCGTGGAGCCAGGAGCATCCCCTCCTGCTGCTCACCCCACCGTGAGGGGCAGTGAGGGCCAGGGCATGGCCACCGCACACTGTGCCCCGGGTTAAACGGTGCCATGAGCGGCCCCCGGGGCTGGAGGTGCCGTGACAGGGTGACTGTCCCCTTGTCAGCTGGAGGCTGCCAGCTCGTGTCCCTTCAGCAGTGCTCAACAGGGTGAGGCTGGAAAATGAGGCTGGAAACAAAACACCACACACTGGTGCCGCAGCGCACAGTTCTGATAAAAAGTAGGACTAAGCATTATCCAAGTTTAATTATTATAATTATACCGGGGCGAAGTAATTGCTGGGGATATTTTAAGCATCAATCAACACGCTATTTTGAAAACTGAAGCCCTGATTTACCCAGGGCGAGGTGCTAACCATCAACAGGCAACAGTGCTGCCAGCAGCAGGAGGAGCCCACCGGGAGGGTCTGTGAGCTGGCTGGAGCTTCTGAGCTGCAAATAGGGATTTAGGGGGGGAGGGTGTGAGACAAGCAGCAGGAAGATGGAAAGGGATCCCCTACATCCCATAAACGCTTTCCTTGGAGCCTGGATCCAGCACTGGGATGGGCTGCAGGAGCAGCATCAGCTTCAGGAAGAGGAGCTGTGTGCAGCGGGCGACCCCAGCTCGGCAATGGCTCTGAGGAAGATTGGCTGGGGCTGGATGATGTAGCGATGCTGAAATCATTTAAGCTTGTTACGGTGGTTTCTATGGCTCTCTGGCTGGATGTAACAAATTGTCTGCATCATTTTCCAGATGGATCATTCCTAAATCATCTAGGACAGCCTTCAGGGCTCCGCACTGAAGCGGTGGAAGGCACTTCAGTTCAATAAATGCTGGAACTGTGCTATATCAAATGCTATTTCTTATTAAAAGTGTAAGTACATCATCCGAGCTGATGGGTCTCACAGCCAAAATCTCCACACTCTGCACCTCTCTGAGTGGCCTTAGCTCCTGCGGGGATGGGGGACAGGGATGGGGCCACGTGTGGGTGCCTGTGGTGGCAGGCAGGGTGGCTCTGCAGCAGAGTGGAGGGAACACTGGTGGATAGAACTCATCCCTACCCCCTGCTTTCCTCTCCCCAGCTGGGTACCAGATCCTGGCGTGTGTCCAGCTCCTGGGCATGGCCCAAGCGTGTCTGAACAAAACCATTTATTAAAATCGGAAATAATTGATTCATCAGTAAGTTCTGTTGTAAATGGGAGGGTTTATCACCGCTGCCATCGCTGAAGCAGCCCATGGGTCACCTGCCCTGGCTGAGCCCCACAGTGTCCTGCAGCAGGACGAGCTGCCGGGGCGCCGGGCTCCTCCTCCGCACTTGGCCACGGCTGATGAACGACGAGCACTGAGAGAGCAGTTTGTTACTGCCAGGCCATTTGTGCTAATAAGCAGTTTGAGGCAGCGAAGCCTCTCAGCAGAGGTGACTTATGGCAGGCGGGGCTGGCAAGGAAGAGCCCCAAGGATGCTGCAGTGGAGGAGGCCTGCGTGGCACACACTGGTGCAGCCCATGGTGGGCTCAGTCCCTGGTGGGCTCAGTCCACAATGGGATCAGCCCATGGATCTCCTCTGCCTGCCCACCTGGGATGGTGAGTGCAGCAGCTGCCTGTGGCTTGCACTGAGGACCAACTTCCTGATGGGACTCAGCTTCTTCTGAGGACTCGGAAAGCACATGTGGATGCAATTCCCAGGTTTCAAATGCCAGGCTGATGTTGGATCTAATCTCGGGCATTTCTGGTGCTAATGGGACCTGAGCCCCAGGACTGTGGGACCTGTTCAGCTCTGCCAGCAGTGACATGTCTGTATGTGTTTAATAAACATACCAGAATGAAATCCTCGCTGTTCCTGCTTATCCTTCGAGCATGATATTAACTGAAAACTGACATTTATCTTAGTTCTCTGTCAGGCCAAAACAGGGACAGACTTACTGAGGGTTTTATTATCTTTCTCTTGCAAATTTTCAAGCATGAATAAGTGCTGTGACTGGCAGAGAGGACGGAGGCGGGAGCTGGTGGTGGGTGCCCTGGGAGCCCACGCCTCGTCTCTGTCGCAGCAGGACCAGCACGGGAGGGCTGGGAGCAAAACCCCTGGTGGCACTTGAGGACAAGGTGAAATCCTGGTGTGAAGCCCACCTGACACCAAGGTCAGCAGTGCCAGGGCACACAGCTCAGGGCCCCTTCCCAAGCAGGGCATCACGTGAGCAGCGATGCCAGGGAAACACGTCCACCTCCACGGGCGAGTGTGTCCTCTCAGGTGTATTTATTGACCTGGCTGACAGTGCTTTTCCCCTGCAGCAATTGATTCCAGTTGGCTTAAATCAGGGAACAGTTGATGTCTTTGCCTGATACTCGCTCTGGCCTTCGATTACACAGGTTTAGGAATATATCACGGGATTCACTGGCGGGAGCACATTGCCTGATGTGTCTAATGGACAGCACTGACAGGTATGGCCATGTATGGTCTTGGAGCTTTAGTTTCCCAGAAAAAGCCACAGTTAAGCAACACAAATTCAGCCTCTGGCTGCCAGCAAGTGTTTTCGAGCTCTCTGCTAAGTGCTCTGCTCGTGGTGGTGACACGGGGCCAACCCCGACTGAAAAGTGGGATCCAGCTCAGTCCTTTCCTCTGAGTCTCCTCTCTGCAACCTCACTGGCTCCATGACCTGAGCTGATCAGAACCAGTCCATGCCCAGGGTGCACTGCAAGGGACACAGCACAGCTGGTCTCAGCCAAGCCAAATCAGACGGTGGTCCAGGGCTGGCCAGCTGGGGGTCCTGAACGCGTGCTGGTACAGGAGCCAGGCTGCTGTCCTCTCCCAGGCACCTTCCCCATCACCAGCACATCTTTCCTACTTAAAAGCCAACACTCTGCCCTCGTGCTATAAAAAGCACAGCTTGACATTTGTTTTTCCCTAGCTATTTCTCATCCATGTTTTCCTTCTCTCTTCACCAACGTCCCGACCACCAGCTCAGCACAGAGCAGTGGATTGCAGCCAGTGCCATTTGTGAAATGGGTCTGTGAAGCCATGGGAAGAGCCATATCCATGTAACAGTCCATAAACCTGTCCATTGGAGCAGTTATCCATGTGGAGCCCCTGGGAGAGAAAAGCCCCACATTCACCAGTTTGCTTTCAATCAGTCCTGAGAGCCTCTCATCTGGGAACCATTCTGCATCCATGGATGATGCTAGTGCTGTGGGCTGCTATATTTGCCCTGGCATCCTCCGGGGATTTAGGAGGCAGGAGCCCTCAAATCCTGGCCCCCATGGGCAGACACAGGCACACTGGGGCTTTGCTGCAGCTGTGTGTCCTGTGTCACCCAGGCAGGGGCTGGCTCAGTGTCCCTTGTCCCACCACTGCTTTTCCAAGTCTGGCAGAGAACATAGCTGAAAACCAGGTGCCAGGGTTAATATTTAAAATGCCAGTAAAACTTTTTCCCTGAGGGTTGACAGGTTTTAGTGCTCTCTGGTTTCAAATAATAGTCTCCCAAAGGCGATGAGGCCACCTCTTGTTGGGCAGAGAGAAGGCAGAGCAGTGCCTGGCATGCTGGGCTGTGTACACATCCCAGAGCCGGCTCTGCCCGAGGAACAACTCTGCACGGTGGGAGAAGCAGCAGCCGAGAGCCCAACAAATCCCTCTCCCGAGATTACAGCTCTGTTTGGTGCTGAGGAGACCGGGAGTGGGCGAGCGAGCCCCTGTCCGGGGAGACAGCATGCTGGCAGGGACAGAGCCTGGTGACAGCTGAGTGACACTGAGCAGCAGCTGCCCAAGCCCGGGAGCATCCTATCTCGGGGGGGCTGGGAAGAGACCGGCCAGTGCAGCCTCGCTGGTGGCAGCCGGCCAGAAGCACTGGGCACATGGACTGAGCAGACAAAGCACAGGGACAAGAGCCCCCGGAGCCGCTGGAGCCCACTGAGCATGGCTGGGACCCACTGCATGGATTCGGAGCGGGTTGGTGACCAAGCACCACCCTCAGTCCCGCTGGATCGATACGGAGTGTCAGCTCCAGCTCAGCTGGCGAAGAGAGGACAGAAAAGGGAAAGTGAAGGTTTACAAGCTCCGTGAAATTCCATCCCAGGGTCCAGCTGCAGCCCCCTGTGGGGCAGCCGAGAGGGGGAATGCAGCATCCCCGGCAGCGGCAGGGTCAGCACCGCGATTCCCAGGAGTGTGATTCCCAGGGGTGTGAGGACACAGAGGCTGTTTTCAAGGAGAAAAGGATGAGAAAAGGGGAGAAAGAAAGGAGACGAGGCATCAGTAGGATGCAGCAGGAACGGTACCAAATGGGCACTTCTCAACTTAGGGAAAGTTTGAAAGAGCCATTAAAGCCGGAGATCAGTGAAGGGGGAAATTGAAATGTTAGGGGCTGGAACGGAAAATTAGGCACAGATAATGGCCCTGGGGTTTAAAGCACCCACCGATAATCTGTTGTGACGAGCTTTAACACGCTCCCATTTGAGATGTCTCTGTATCCAGCCGACTCCCGGGAGAGGTGGAGTGATGGGCACGGCTGCCCCAGGGTCGCAAGGTCCTGCTGCGCTCCCCAGCATCACTGATCAGCGCTATGGATAGCAGGATAAAACCCGGAGACGAAGGAGGGGCTGGAGAAGTTCGGGCAAAGCAGCAGCAGCGAGACCCAAACGAGAGGATTTCCACTGCCCTTTCCAAACGAGCTGCAGGAACTGTCTGAGCCTCCCGGGGCTCTCTGGACTCAGCCCCTCTTGCCATGGTTCTGCCAAGGGGCCGGAACTGGTGGCACCCTTGGGTGGGCATCACACTCGGCACCCTCGTGGGCAGCGGGATTATGGCTCTGCCTGAGAAGCCGAGCCATTGGGTTGTGGAGGCAGGAAAGCTCTTTGAAATTAGGAGAGTCGAATGCCTGTGATCTAAAGTGGATTTGGGGAGGAGTTGGATGTACTTGTCCCCTCAAGTGTTTGCTGCCAGGAGTGCTTATCATGGCTGGCCTCCCTCTCCACCGTGCTTACATCCCCATACCAGGGCTGTTCCAGCAGGAGCCTTGGAGAAAAAGGAGCAACCTGGACTAGCAGAAGGTGTCCCTGCCCATGGCAGGGGGCTGAAACAAGATGAGCTTTAAGGTCCTTCCCAACCTAAACCAGTCTGTGATTTCGTGATTCTAAATCCCTCCTTGCAGCCTAAATGGGGCTGACCCCCCACTGTCAGCACTCTCACATTGAACTCAAGCACAGAGGGCTGCTGCAGACCCTCCCCCTGCTCACACAAGCTGTGGGAAGCCAAGGGAGTTGTGAACAGAGCACACAGGGCTGTGCCAGAGGCTGACCATCACCGCTGGAGCTGGACAGAGCAACTGTGTGTGGTGGGTGAAACCTGCAGCAGGATGGACAAGAACCTGTTTGTCCCACCTGCTAGGAAAGGCTTTCCATGGCTGCTGGGACCTGACACACCACTTGGTCCATGGGGAAAGACAATCCTTGCCTGGAAAACTGGCAGCCAAACACAGCTACAGCCAGACATGGCTCACCCGAAGGAGAGTTTGAAATCAGCCCCTTTCCCAAGCAGGTGTGTAGGAAGGCAGCTGCCCATGGGGTGGGAGCCTCCCAGCCTTGATTGCCCTGGGAGAGAGGTTATTTAAGAGCCAGGCAAGCAACCAGTGCTGCCTGTGGCTCAGCTCTTGCTCGTCTCTCCTGGGACCCCGGTGGCAGCTCATCCCTGGCAGGTATGTGGCATCTGAGGGGAATTGCTCCTGTTTCCTGGCTGGCATCACACACATTCCCCTCCAGCCTTCCTGCTCATGATGATAAACCTGGCTTAGGGAGATGTGCTAATCTGGCAGTTGCTATGAGACCAACTTGATGTCTGATGCAGTGTGGAGGCAGGTGAGTCATTAAGAGCAATATGGGGTTTTCTGGTGTGGTTTGAGGAGCTGCAGAAGTTTCCTGACGATTAGCGGGACGCAAACACTGTAGTCTCAGCAGCTGGGACATGTGCAGCCCAGGGAAAATGGGAGCCTTGGCTTCTCCCTGCTATGGTCTCTCTTCTCTTTGTGGTTTTCCAATCTGTCGACCTCCAGCTGCTGCTGGCTCTTTACAGGAGAGTGTTTCCCAGGGTGAATTCTGAGGAGAAGCAACCTGAAGATGTGGTCTGCTCTAACTGGGGCCCTGTCTCTGCCAGCTGAGCCTGCTCCTGGGTTGCAGCCCGGGGCTCCCGCTCTGGCAGTGCTTGGGGCTCTCCAAAGCAAGTGCAGATGGAGAGAGCAGGGAATGCTGACTGGGAAAGCTGGCTGGGAGAGCTGCTGCCATGGGGGCAAGGGCAGGGTGTGACTCATTCCTCCAGGTCCTGGCATTTACCGCAGTCGGGCTCACCAAAGTGGGGTCCTGGCTGCGGTGCTGCACCCGCACGGTAACTTATGGAACCAGCCAAAGGAACCAGCACAGCAGAAACTTTTCATTATCTCTTTGACTGTAATAGTCTTGGTTTGAGTTCATGCAATGTTGGTTAGTTACCTCAGATAATTAGAAATTTTACAGTTGGATAAAAAGTTTATAAAGCACTGAAAAGGGCAGGGTATTCGGGATGGAGACATTCACTCCCTCTGCTTGTTCTGGAGAAGGGAAAGGCTTTGGGAGGAGCCTCGGTTCCCCCTGGCACCCAGACGTGGTCCTGCTGGCCCCACTCCCTCTATGCATGGGATCAGAGCTCCAGGGACAGAGGGTTCAACGTGAGCCACTGGCCCAACCCAGGCATTCCCTCAGGGGAATGTTCAGTTAAGCACAAACCCGTTACTGATGGGTGCCCAAGGTGAGGATGGGTGCCCAAGGTGAGGATGGGTGCTGTCCTGGCAGTGGGGATTTAGGGGTTGTCCAAGGCCAGAAGTTAGTTGGTTCGGTGGGTGAAGGGTTAAGTGGCTGGTGGCTCATGCAGGTGTGAAGTCTCCTTGCAAGCATGCAGCCTTGCAAATGGAATAAAAGTGTTTTTCTAAGTCTTTGAAATCAGCTTTGTTTATGTAATCTGACAAGTTATTATGCGAAGTCCTTATCTGACTTCATGATTTATGGGAAAGATCCTCAAATCTATATTTAAAATTACTATTAAACACAATTTTTTTGCCTCTTCAGCTGAGATAGAAGCACCATTAGCAGTTGTTGCCCTGGAGCTCAAGTACTTCATTAGTTTAGGAAAATTAATTTTTTTTCCCATTAAATCTTCCTAGGATCCTGATGCTATATTTGCTTGTAAATGTTCAATAATAATAATTTTTTAAAAAATGTTCCTCTAGTTGTGATCTTTAGTTTCCTCTCCTCTAAGCTCTTGGGTGTGTGTAGCCATAGGCTGAGGGCAGGAGATGCTGCCACCAGCAAGGTAGGTGTGTGTGGGCAGACTCAGACTGGTGGTGGATAGGGGGAAGAAAAGGCCTGCCTGGTTTGGAGAAGCTCATCTCGTGCTGTTTCTTGTTCAGGTTACTGTAACCATCTTTCAGAGTGTCAGTGGGAAAGCTGGGGTAATTCTGTAGCTCAGCTCCTGGTTCAGTTCCTGCTCCTGCCCTGGGCACTGCGATGCTGGGCAGTGGGAGATGCTCTGGAAGATCGTGGTGCTCCTGTTCTCCATCCATCTGCTGCTCCAATCCTGCAGAGAAGTGGCTTTTCAAGTGCAGATGAATCTGAATTCATCTGGCTTTCTCTTCGTGAGCCCAGAGAAATGCCAAAGCCTCTTCTCATGTCTCAGCTACTTCTGGCAGGTTTGAGCTCAGTTGGGAGACTGTTTTCATGTTCCTCCAGCTTTGGAACAAAAGAGCTGATGGCAGTCGTGCATATGTACACGTGTATTGCTCCCAGCCTGGAATATTAATTTATACTGAATTCAATCACTTTTTGGTACATCTTTCTAGTTTAACTTTTTTCCCCCACTTGGACAGTACTCCTACAGTTTGGTTCTAAAGTTGCTGGAGTTGGTTGCTGGTTGCTTCCAGAGCCTTATCTTTCCAAGGATGTTGTCCTATCCACAACCACATGAAGACTGTGGAGGGAAGGATCCCGACTCTGAGCTAAGCAGGGAGGCAGTGGTTGTGTTCCAGACAGCCAACCTGTGCAGTGGGATTTATAGAGAGATTCAGTGTTTTATGGACAGCACAGTAAATTTCTCTTTAATAGAGCTTTAAATATTCCCTGGCAATATTTACATAAGCATTGTAACAGCTGTGAAAGAGTCATTAAGGACTACTCACAGAGATAATCTCGATTTTAAAATTCCTTTAATGTGCATTTTCAGGGAGATTATAGGCACAACTATCTGGTCAATAAAAAGCTCATCCTCCTCCACAAGGTTTGCAGGCAGACCAGGAGGACAATCGGAAATAACCGGGCAAAAGTATCTGGATTAAGCTGGGATTTTTTTCTGGCTCCTGTTCACTCTGTTGGCAGCTGAGTGCCATTCCAAAGGAATATCATGTGTCAGTGTGACACCAAGCCTGGACAATCAAACACACCGGATCAAATAATCAACGCTCCTGATGAAAGTTTTCCTCATCCAGCAGTTGCTGGAGTTACTTGTGTTTCTGTTTCTGAAGAAATGCAATAGGGATTCCCCTCTTCCTCAGCTCCTGCACCAGGCATTTCCAGGATGTTCCACAGGGACTGCTGCTGTGACCAGTTGCTGATCATTGAGGTGTTTGTGGGGCTGGTTTGGTACTGTAGGTTCACTGGGTTGGTTGCTTTGCAGTTTTATAACCATCATCAGCATCTCCTGCTGAAACCCTGCTCTCAGTACCTTTGGCTCGCTGCAGTGGCTGCTGCTCCTTCTCTGGCTTGTGTATAATCTCCTCAGAGCCTTGCCTGAGAGCTCTGTGCTAGAGGTTTGCTCCATGGCTTCTCCAGGAAGAGCTTGTTTTCCATCTAAGAGAAGATGGAGAAACCCAATTTCCAAACTCTTTCTCACCTATTTGGGGTGTGTAACAGAAGTTGAACAAACTCTAAAGGCTGGAAGATCCTGACTCCTTCTCCTTCAGCAGCTCAGCTGCCCAAGTGTGGGAAGATGCTAATTTGAGCTGGCAGCAATTCATGTTCACTTTGGAGGACAACAAGGCATCGGAGAATAGGCAGGAGCGGAGAGCGGCTGCGACGTACGGGGAGGGCTGGGGGAGCTGCTCACAGTGTATTCCCAGGGAAAAGGACAGGTTAGGCTGCTGGGCTCTACCTAACAGCTCAAAAGGCTTTCTCCAAGGCTTTGTGAGGTGCTGGTTTGTGGTTTTTTGGAGGGGAAAAAGTGGGAGATGAGGGGCAGGAGCAGGAGGCAAATGTTGGCAAGGGCGGTGTCTCCTGCAGTCTCTTGCTTGCACAGGTGGCCAAACAGAGTGGTGAGCAGGGCAGTCTGCAGACCCATGTGCAATCTGCTGGCAGAGCTGGCAGCAGCAGCACAAGCCTTTTTTCTCTTCCCTTAATCTCACAAAATGGGAATATTTCACTTGGAATCATCAAGAGATAATAAATATGGATCGTGTTGTTTTACAAGTTTCCCGCACGGAACTGCACTTTAAATTAAGCACTGTAAAGCTCAGCTGAAAGTGGCAGGAGAACCAGCCAGCTTTGAGCCGAATGCACAATCACCTTTCCCTTTGGTCCTTCTCTTTCCCCATAGTCTTGTTAAAGCTGTTATACCAGGAGCTGCAGGTCACAGCTGGGAGCTTCCCCCCATCCCATCAGCACTCTGGGCTGAGCTCTGCCAGATCTTGGCCCCAGCTGCTCACCTGGAGTGTCTGCTTGGAATTTTACATGGCAGCTAAACCCCAAACCTGCCCAGTGAGAGTGGTTTCAGTAACTCTGCTCTGCATCTGCGAAGTTTACAGAATAAACCTGTTTGGCACTGGAGCTTGTTTGGAATGGCTCTGTGGGAACAGCCCTGCTTCCCTGAGCCAGCAACGTTTGGTTTGAAACCTCTCCAGTCCCGTTAGCTTCTGCTTCCTGGGCAGGGGTGTGGGCCTGGCAAGCAACCCTGCACCCAGGGACTTGCTCTGGAACAAGCACAGATGCAGGGGAAATACGTGCTTCCTACCCTGGTAAGCCTGGGTTTCCTCCTGCTTCACTCCCCGCCCTGGACAAGCCCCGGTTCCAGCAGCGATGTCCCAGAGCTGCTCACTGGCAGCTCCCCGGCCTGTGGAGAGAAGGTTTTGATGTGGAGGTTGCTGCCTTGAGCTGCTTCTGGGGATGTAGGAGGAAACCAGATGGGCCAGTGCCACAGGGATTCTGTGTGGTGCTGGAGATGCTGGGAATTCTGGTGCTGCGCACAGGGGCAGGCGTGCAGGTGGACATTCAGGATTTGGCTCCATTCACCAGCTCTGGGAGTGGTTTGGTTGCTGTGTCCCTGCTCTGAGGCTCACTGCAAGCAGTGGGGACATCTTTTCCCACATCCCACTGGTGCGGCTCGCTCGTTTTTAAGACCCGGCTTTCCTGTGGCACAGCCTGCTTTACTCTGAAACAGATCTTCATCCCTGGCTCCATAGAAACCGCAGCTTTCCTGGGCTGTCAAATATTGTTTTGCCTGTACTCCCAGAGGAGAATAATGAAAAATTTCAAAGTAAACACTTGCCAATAGGTATAGGGGAGAGCAGCCGGGACCCTCCGGATATTTTCCCTCTCTGCCGAGACTATACATGCTCCTTTTAATTTCCAGAGGTATTTATAGCTCCTTCCTTCCTTTCCAATTATCACTATGAGAAGGTGGTGGAGGGGAAGAGAAAGCAAGAGGGAGGGAACCGGCTCTGTAGTCTCTGGATGGGGTGTTTCCTCCCTTCCTTGTCCGCTGTGGACCTTCCCAGTCTGAGGCTGGAGCACGAGCCACAGCCCAGCCAGGGCCGGAGAGGCATCCCGGTGCTCGGGAATACCCAAGAGGTGCTGACTCAGGTGCTGCCTTCCCCCTGCAAGAGAAGGGAGCTGGGGAGGGGGAGCAAAGAGTAGAAAACAAGCTGCAATTTCAACTTGTAATCATATTGGGTTTATAACAGCCAAAGCAATAATTGTGTTTGTGGTGCTGAAAGGGGAAAGGAGACAAATGGTTTAATTTGGATCAATATTAATTTTATGCAATTTAACTTTTTATCACGGCAAATACAATTATCGTCCTTGGGATCAATCAAGAAAGAAGAAAGACCGTTTAGCTCAGACAATGCTTGGCTGACCAGGCAAGGTGTTTGTGGGCTGAGGGAATAGTTTATTGCTTCAGGTTTGATCAGCCATGTGTTTCCGTGTGGATGGAGCCAGTGCCGGCAGGAGGAGCGGCAGCTCAGCTGGGACAGGAGGCAGGGATCACTGCAGAGAAGGAGGCTCAGCACAGCACCTGAACCTGCTCTCTGCTGCCTGCTTTCCCCTGGCACTTCATTCAGGCTGCTGGAATCAGGGAAATGTCTGAAAACTTAGAAATTAGACCCCTGGCATTTGCTTAGAAAGAAGCAGCAAGAATCCACACCCCTTGTCCTCTTTCTGAGGAGACATCCAGGCAAGGAGTAACTAAACTGCTGTGGGCTAATGAGAAGCCTTGTTGGCATCTCTCATCCTCTGCCAGGGCATCGTGACCCACTGGCTCAGAGCCAGCATCGATGCTCCCATGCAGCCTCGGCTCCTGGTGTGAGTGGGCAGGGACAGGCAGGAGATGTTGAAGGAGTCTCTGGCTGCACCCATATGAACGATGTTTGTGAATTGAACGAACCACTGTGGTTTCATGGCGAGCTTCACATCCCCCACTGACCTTTGGCAAACTCTGATGGGCTCCTGCGGACAAACCCAATCTTTTCCTTACAAGCCTGAGTGAGTGTTGCCTGTTTTGCTGAGGATAAAGACATGAGAAGGTTATCAAACTGGTAGGTGCTCGGTTTCAGTAATGCCCCAGCACTGTGCTGGTCCCAGTGCAGCTCCTCCAGTGGGATGTGAGGGCTGGGCAGCATGTGCTTGGCTCATCTTTGGGAATGTGCTGTCGTGATTTGTCATGGAAGCCCAGTTCCCAGGCACCCCTCTGCATCTGTCCTGGGGAGATGTGGGTGACAAACCCAGAGTGCCAGCATCCTCCAAAGCCATCAGTGTGAACCCCTGTGAAGTGAGTCCTCTTAGGTGCCTGGTTTAGCTCTTCCTCTCCTCAACCTGTGGGGCCACATCACCAGTGTAAAGGCATTAACTGGGAACCACTGGCACCACCTCATGCACATGGGGAAGCAAAGTGTTAAACACAGCATTCACCTCTCTGAAAATTGGTAGAGGCTTTGAACATTGATTTTTACCTTAAGGCTAACGTGTTACTTTGGGGAAAAGGCTGTAGAATAAAGGACATTTTGATCTGTTTTGCTTTAACCTTTTTAAATACGTCTCAAGCACAAATGCTGACTGCTCGTTTGTTGCCCATTTTTGATCGCCTGTAACACTGATGGGAAGAGTGGAGGGAGACCAGAAGGACAGAGGGGTTATTGCTGCTGCCAGCAGCTCGGGCTGCAGGCTGTGGCACAGCATGTGCCTGCTCACCTCGGGCCTGTGCCACAGGGATGGCACTGGGCAGATGCTCAGCCTGTGACCGGAGGGAGCAGTTGTGGCACAGCATGGCAGGCTGGGCACAGCTCGCTGTGCTGCCTCAAGGTTCATCTCCTCTGCCTCAGGTGGCAGGAGCTTCGTGCCTTGCTCAGGCTCTGCATACTCAGCACTCCCTGCCAAAAGAGTTCTTGGTGGTGGAAGGCCTTAGGAATGAATTGGGGGGTGCTTCGGGGGTCTCTGATGGTTTAGGACCCCTCAGCTGCCTCTCACATCAATGTCCCCAGTGTATGTCATCTTCCTGGAGGGGGGTTAATCCTTCTGTTTTGTGTGGAGAGATTTCCCCATCACAGACCCAAAACCCTTCTCTTCCTCCACCCACAGAGGCCAACTGGGGCTGATTCCTAACACAGATACAGTCTTTTTCCCTGAGCACTGTTTACTTCTCTTCAGACCTGAGATAACTGGATAACAGTCTTATCTCAGCTTCTGGTCACAGTCCAACTTCCAGTCAGGAGGCATATTTGGGAGGTGGGGTGCTTTGGTGCTCCCAGACAGGCAGTTGCTTCTTTCTAGTTTGACAAAAAGTCTTTCTATAATTTTGACAATGTTTAAGACATTAACAACCCTTTGCTTTCTATAATTTTGACAATGTTTAAGACATGAACAACATTTCGGTCTCTCAGGTGAGCTGGGTGTGAGCACAGGGGCACCTGGGAGACATCACAGTGCCGTGACCGTGTCCCAAAGCCTCCTGCAGGGCAGAGCCCGGGGACGGGGCAAGTCCTGAGTCCACAAAGTCATGAGAAAAACCTGCCAGGCCCTAGCAGAGGGCACCTCCCCCTGTGCTGACACAGAGATGCTCAGGCATCGCTGCAGCCAAAGATTTTTGGCAGGAGCAGCAGGACAGACAGAATAGCTCCTGCTTTTTCTGCACAGGCCTGGGGGAGGTCTGTGTCTGTTACTTCTTTCTGAAAACCACAGAGAAACCCAGAGACAGATGTCCAAATTTTAAGGTCATTTGTTCCCCTTCTATATGGTAATGTATTAGCTGAGCAGACCAATCCTTGGGAAGTTCCTTAGGACAGCAGAGCTGTTTTACGGAATTGGTTATAAGATAATATCTCTCCCTTAAAGTGCAATAAATAAATGTACTTTCCTCTTCAAAGAAAAATAGGAAATGAATCTTCCAGAAAGTCAGAAGGGCTTTGAAGCGTTCGGTTTGAGACATAATCGCTCATGTTACGCATTTAAAAACAAGCAAACTGGGAAACCAAACCGCAAACCTCTCCTTAATGTGCAGGAGTTTGGGAAAGTTTCATTTCTCAGGGTGAGTGATGGTGTAGCAGGCCCAGCCTCGTGCCTAGATCTGCATAAGGATCACATTAGGGGAAAATTTATGAGTTTGTAACATCGTTCACATGCTCTACTAAATTTTTGTGTTTTACGCCACCTTCTCTCGGCGCTGGGTTGATTGGGGTCTGTAAGAGAGGCTCCAGAGTGTTCATGGATGGAGTGGATGAGTCCCTGGTGCTGTGGGAGTGACATTTGGCTCCTATGGCTCTGTCCTCGCCCTGTAGCAAGGGAGGCTCCAGCTGGATCCGATTTTCACGGATGCCATTTCCCTAGCAGGAGGTCCCAGTGTTCTTGCTGTCAGCAGTGGCAGCGTTCAGCTCCTCAGTCAGCTCTGTCCCACTGTGCCAAGGCTGTGCCAGAGCGCCGGGCCCGGGGCTCGTCCTCCGGCACAGCCATTGCTCAATGACCCTATTCATCAGCAAACACAAAAACAGGGAGTGGAACCAAGCAGAAGTTTTTCAGGACAAAGCAAGTGGGCATAAAAGACTATTTGGAAATAAAACATATTTGGGATTCATTGTTCCCTTGCAGCAAATCTCACTTTTAAGGTGGAAAAGCCTTTTGACTAAGTGCGAAAGCTTGTACTGTGTTCTTCTGGAAAGGAAAACGTGTGACTCGCGTTGCTTTTAGTGCAGAGCCCTCCCAAACCTGCAGAGCAGGGCTGCAGATGGACTCTAGAGATGCTGCAGGCAGCTGTGCCTGGGGTTGCAGCACAAAGTGGTGGGTGTAGCATTTGACCAAAGAGTCCCAAAACTGCTGCTTGGGAGCAGGAAAACCCTGCTTCAGGTCTCAGCAGCTGCCCAAGACTGGGATCCCATAGAGCACTTCCCTCCATCTCTACTGCCCCTCCTTCAGATCCCATAGAGCACTTCCCTCCATCTCTCCTGCCCCTCCTTTGGATCCCATAGAGCACTTCCCTCCATCTCTACTGCCCCTCCTTCGGATCCCATAGAGCACTTCCCTCCATCTCTCCTGCCCCTCCTTGGTCATTCCACATGCCTGCCCACCCCACTTTCACTTCAAACACAGCAGAGGTCATGAATTTCAGAGCAAACAGCCCGGCATTTCTTTCCCATGAAATCTCCCAAAAAGGAGGCACAGCAGCCAAGTATTTTGGGTATCTCTGTGAGGTTCCCACGATGCGTGTGGTCTGTCCTTGGCCACTGCTGTGCCTTTGTCCCCGCTCTGTCCTGCTGGAAGGTGCTGCTCCCCATCGGTGCTCAGGGGGATGAGGGTGTTTGTAGCCTGAAATAGTGATGAACCACAACATGTTGTGTCAACAGCTCTCGCTCTCTCTGGCGTTCGCTGTCCCAAGTGCACAAAAACTCTGTGGGTGAAGTGGAACAAGGTGAAACAACCCCTTTTTGGGGCTCCAGTTCCCAGCAAGTTTTGCTGATTTCAATAATGGAAAAACACTTCAGTGTATTCCTGACATTTTCACATCAAAACATAATTATGTTTCACTATTCAAATATTTAGAAGACAGTTCTTAACCGATCCTTGCTCCATTAATTATTCCTATTAATTATGTATAGATTTATAAATAGCAATATAATTAATATTTAACAGTATTTTTATTAAAGAATTTCAAAAGCTTATTGAAAATCTGCATATCTGAAGCCCTACCTTTTAAGTGAAAGGACAGTTTGCTGCTTCATCTTCTTCCTTGCTCTCTGTCTTATCAGCTTAAACACTGGCCATGCTTCTCCCAGGGGAGGTATTTTTAGTTTGGGGTTTTTGCCTTTTCATCATCATTTGTATAACTGGGTGCTGCTAATTGCAGCTGCTCCGGTGCAGACATTATTGCCGGGTGGGGGCTGTGCCTCTGTCCTGTCCCAGGGGAGTGCCTGGGAGCACCTGTGACTATTGCCAGGTAATTAATCACCACGAAGCTGCTCGACTTGCTCCTGGGAGGGCTCGGAGCAGCCCAGCAGTGCCCTGCAAGCGGCTGGAGGCTGGGATGGCCACGAGGCTGAGATGCACCTTCGGTCCCTGCCGGCACGGGGGCTGCCCGTGTGCCCCACTCATCTCCGTGGCAGCAGAAGGGCCTCTCGCTCTGTACCCAGTGCTGAGCTGCCATGGGAGCCCAGCAACTCCGTGGTGGGCTGTGCTGTTCAAAGCCCAGCACGGAGAACAGGGGATGCCAAGAAGAGGCGACTCAGTCCCAGCAAAGCCAGGGAGCAAACGCTGGATGTTGGGATGCCAAGTGCACAACTCAGCACTCTGGATCCTGCTGTGCCAGGTATGTGTATTTTCTCTGTTACCTTAACACAACCCATCTGCTGCAGTGCCCACGTTCTGTTTGAATTGTAATGCCTTTTACTTTCCCAGTGGCATCCTCCTCACCCGAGAGCTTTGCTCTGAACATCAGCATGAATGTTTGTCAGTCCGGTCTTGCTTGACTCATCGCTTCCTCCCTGTTTCCTGAAGTGAAATTCTAGATTTTCTTGCTGATTTTATGCAGAGTGTAAGGTTATCCCAGCGCCGTTATCCCTGTGGCATCCCTGACTGTTGAGCTCGAAGCCTGTGTTATCCCAGCAGGGTTATCCCAGTGCCATTATCCTAGCGGTGGTCCCAAGGCCTGGGAGTGATCCATAGCTGCACTTACACCTCACATCTTGAGTCGTTCCCAGTCTTCCCTCACTTTGCTGAAATCTGAGTACGATGACGGCACTTGGGTCGTCAAGAGTAATAACTGTAGAGTTCTGCCGGCGTTTAGTCAGGGGAAAAACACCTGGAGCTGCTCTTTTATGACTGATTAATGAGGGGGGGGGAACACTGTGGTTCTAATTGGCATTTGAGTTCTTTCTGAGTTTTAACATTCATGCTATGCAAATATATCAATTCTTAACAATGTCTAACAAGATCATTTGAAAATGAGTCTCCCCGGGGGATTGCAATCACGGCTTCGGGAAAGGCCTGAGCCCATTTGCCTTCCATGTGCTCACAGAAAAATTAGTACCTCCTGTTGGGTGGCCAACACACACTGCTGGGCATGGCCCCTGGGTGGGGGCCGAGCCCAACCCTACCTAGGCAGTTGCTCGCCCTGGAGTGTTGGGAAAAGATGCTCTTCCTCCAACACTGTGTTCGGTGCACTCTGAGAGCAGCAATGGGCTCCTGGCCATTTTTGACCTTCATCTTTATGCCACCCCTTTGCTTCCTGGCTGTGTCCATTTGCTTCCCCACAGCCTGCCAGCAGGAGCCAGTGATGCTGCCCTGGCAGCCTGGAAGAAGAGATTCCAACCCTCTCCTCTCTGTCCGACACCAGATGTGTTGGCAGAAGGAACAGAATTGCCCATGATTAATTTATCCTCATGAAAAATCCATGTCTGACTCCAACTAAGGGCTGGTGTTCAGGGTGTTGCATAACTTGGTTCTGGGAGGGAGAGGAGGGACCCACCGGTGCTGCCTCAGCGATGTGAGGTGTTCCTGGGGGTCTTGTTTACACTGGAGTGGTAAAATAAGTCCTTGACATACTTTAATGTGCTAATTGGGGGTTATTACGGCCCTTTTTATTTACGATTAGATTACGAATGTAATACTCCGTCTCATTTTGCTCTGCACTAAGAGCTGTGAAAGGATGGTAATTACCTCTCGTGTAAACCTATACTTAGATAGAAAAAATGACGTGTGAAATGAAAGGCCTGAAGAAATGGCATAATCTGTGTTTGCTCTGCGCAGACGTGCGGGAGCCGCGCCCGCCCTGCTCCTGGAAGTGTGCGGTGTTTCTGCTGGAGCCACCCGCCCGTGCCAGAGACAGCACTAGGGGACCCATGGCCCTGCCACCTCCCTCCTGTGTCCTTAATATTAAGGCAGCCCCTCTGTGTGGAAATGCTGGCTGGGAGTAGAAAAATATTAATCCCCGGCACACAAAGCAGACGGATTTTGCCTCGTTTTCCTGCCTGGTTGAAATTCTGTGTGCCCAGGGCATCGCCCCCCACCCCAGAGCCTGTCACAGCCCTCAGAGGAGAGCTGAGGTGTCTGGAGAGTATTGCCTCCCTCCCTGTTCCCACCAGGATTAGGGCTCCAATGCTTTTGGCTCTGGAGGGTTTGCTGGTAAGGGCTTGTGCTGCCCCATGCTCAAGATCCCGTTTGTGTTTTTCCATCTTGTTACAAGGAGTGTATCGTGCCACAGCAGGAAAATGAGACGTGGATTTGGTTTTTAAGAGAAAAAGTCCAAGTCAAAAGCTATAAAAGTCACAAGCTGGCAAGGAGCGAAGGAGGGGATCAAACACCCAGGTAGGCTGTGACTCCTGTCCTTGGCTGTGCATCGTTTCCTGTGCCTACAGGAATCCAGCATCAGGGCCCAGCGCTGGTGAGGGAATCACTGCTCCAGATCTTCCCTCTTGCTGTCTTTGCTGTTCCTTTTCCCCTTTTTTTATATCCAAGGCCTCAGGGCAATAATTATTTTTTGACTGGAACAATAAGCCGGAGCTCAGCCCTGGCAGGGATAGTTGGGGTTGTTGTTTATTTTAACTGACGGAGCTGATCTGCGGGATGCTCGTCTCTCAGCCGGCTGTGGAGGGCACAGCTCCACTTGTCCTCATGCTCTGCTGCTCTGTGGGAAAGGTCAGTATTTCCTTGGGCAGAAAGTTTCTCTGAGCTTTGTGAGCTGTGGCAGCCACTGCTTCCAGCTCGGATGTGCAAAGGTAATTTAACAGGGATTCTGGTCCCACCACTGTCACCACATTCCAAGGTCCCTGTGGGGGTCTGTACGGCATGAAAGTCTTGAGGGACAGGAATGATCCTGGAGAGAAGCAGTCCTGTGTTTGGGTCTTCTGATGGCAACTCCATCTTCCTCTGGGTCCCCTCCAGCCCCAGTGCCATGTAAGCATCCTGTGGGGAAAAAGGCCAGACCCCCAGCACCCAGAGACCTTCTCCATTCGGCAGTGCCAAGGCAAGGGCACGTCTCCCCCAGCTTCCATCAAGAACCAAACTGGAGAAATTTGAAGATTTTTTTCCTTCTGTTTTGAAGTTTGCAAGAGGCTCACTGAGGCAGCTGATGCGGAGCTTTAAGCCTTTGCAGAGCAAAGCCAGCTGACCCAGTTAAGTCACCTGTCCCCAGCGTAACGGGATACCCGCTAAACCTCTCGGTGCCACCAGGAACCGCTGCAAATCCGCCCTGACAGCGCCCAGCAGCACACCAGGGACGGGACAACAGTGAGAGCATCCCACCCGCTCTGTGCGCAGCCACATCTCACTCTGCCAGGGTCAGCTTGGTCCTGGGAAGGACGGGGTCCCACCAGCACATATGCTCCAGTGCTTTGCATCCCGCTGGCAGCAGAGGAAGACTCTGACAATGCAGGAGCGGACGTGTTGCGCATGCAGCCAGGCAAGGAAACATCTCCAGTAGGAGCTGCCACCATCCTCCCAAATATTTGCATTGCAACAGATGTTCATTTCTGCATTTCCTTTCCCTTAAGCCTGTGGTTATTATGGAGAGGCAGAGGTGCCAGGTGGGACTGTAACTATCAAAATCAGGGCTCATTCAGAGCTTTGATGACATCAATTAGCTCCAGGGTGCTAGTGCCAAGATTTCTGCAATTGCAACAGCAATAATCTAAGCACATGAAGTGCTTCAAATGGGCTCAGTTTCTGTTTTTTGGGAGACCAACATCTATATACACCTATAGCTGTGAAGCAGAAACTACCTCCTGTGCTGTGGCTTCTGCCTACACAGTCTGTGTTTACATATACAATAGTATTTTGGGGAAAAAAATCTCTTTTCTGCTGCCATCTGCATGAGGATTGAGGCTTTGGTGGAGGTCAACCCAGGGTGGTTTCAGCAAGGAAAGAAATGCCTTCCCAGAGCAAGATGGGACCTTCCAGGTGGCTACTGGGAACTTGTTTCTGGATCAGTGTGGAAGAAAACCTACAGGATTATAAGTAAACCAGAAAAAAAGCACCAAACCAGTCAATTTTCAAGATGTGGAAGCTGAATTTTGAGCTGTCTGGGCAGTCTGTTCCCTGGAGGACTCTGTAGGTGGGTGAATAGTAACACAGTTTTCAGGAACTTGCTCAAGGAGGGAGGAGCTTTGTGCTGCCCACCAGGGTCCCTAGTGGCTGAATGATGTTGGGATGATGGATGAGCTCCCAAGGAGATGCATCTGCACTGGGCAGATTCCTCTTGAGCCATTCAGCCTGAGCAGGAGAAGGGAATTTCAGAGATCAGCTGTACAGAGAGAACACATCGTGGGCATTCTTGGTCTGGAAAGTGCCTGATGTCCGTGTGGCTGAGAGCTGGGGCCCTGGTGCTGCAGCACCAGCAGTGCTGGGCACAGAGCAGGGAGCAGTCTTGCTCTCTTTGGTGCAGCTCTGCAATGGATAAACAGCCCCGTTTAATCTTCAGGGCCTTTGCTCAGACCTTTCATCAGAACTGTATTCGCTTATTTTCTTTTTTTAATGAGGGAATTTTAAATCCAAGAGGATTTGCAGCAGAAGTGAGCTACACCTGTTTCCACACCCAGGAAACTGAGTCCAATCCTTGTCAGAAACAGTTACCCAAAAAAAAAAAAAAAAAAGAAGAAGAGGAAACTCAAAATCTGCACAGAAGAAGAAACCCAGAGTCTTTGGTGAGAAGGGAAGAGGCGTATCTCCCTGGAGAATATGATAATTTATAATGAAACATTATCTACAGCCCCATATGCTACATTTTCTATTTATGGCTAATTTGCTTAAGCATTTCTAATGTGCCCCCCAAGGGAGGCCAGTTTGTCTTTGGGCAGCTGGTTAGCGCCAAGGGAAGAAACAAGGCGCCGTTTCATCTGCCGGCAGCCAGGAAGAAACAGCACCCGCTGGAAAGGTGCTTGGAGATTCCTTTGGGCAGCTGCTCCTGCTCGGAGCCAGTGCTCCTGCAGCTGGCTGGCTGCAGCACAGCCAGGGTGCTGCTGTGGCAGAGGAACCCCAGGGTGGGAGCTGGGGAGAGCCAGCCATCCTAAAGATCCTGTGGCCCCCGGGCTGAGCCATATTCCCGGATTTAACCTCCTGCACTTACAGCTTCTGGTGTAAAAACCATAGGGATCTGCTTTTCCGGAGCCACAGCGTATTTCTAGCCTTTCCCACAAGCATCTCAGCCCTGCTGGCCGGACATGCTGTATGGCAAGCCAGGGAAGGGGCTGTGTACCATCCTCCCGGAGCAGCTGGGTCAGATCCAGGAGCGGCGCTGGGTTGAGGGAGCCCTGCCACAGCGCAGAGCACGTGTATGAAGGTGATGGATGCTCCTCTCAACTCTGCTGTGAGGCTGAGGAGATCCTGGGATAGAAACGTGACAGTCTGTGTGCCGGTGCGACTGCTTGGCTCTCCCCGGGTGATATTCAGCCACAAACATTTCAATCGCACCCTCAGCGAGGGGGGATAACCCGGATGACTCTGAATCACTCTCTGCCTCACTAAAATATTCTCAGACCTGATCCTGGATGTCTCAACAAGATGTTCACAAATCAGCCCAGGAAGATGTGTCCCTGCCTCTGATGTTCAAATTTTGCCCTTGAGCTCTCAGAGAGGAAGAAAGAAAGAGGTTTTGAGCTTTCCTCCTGCTATTTGACCCAGATGGCTCCTCATGAGCACACAGGGCTCATCCAGAGCCCAGGGCGCCGGCCTCACGCTCCCGGCAGGCACGGCCCCACCGCAGGAGAGAGCTCCATTTGGCACAAGTGAGGTTTGTCAGCGGGGCCGCAGGCTGCTCGTGGCCATGACGTGACCTGGCTGCAGAGTGAGGTGGTGGATCCCTTGGGGAAACTGGGGTTAAGGTGCTTCACACCTGCAGAGCTGCAGAAGCAATTCCTTCCCAACCCCATGACTCTGTCTGGACTTGTGGCTGCTCACATGAGGGGGAGCGAGATCGTTAATTGATCAGCAGTGTCAGAATGAGTTTAGTTTCAGGGAACAGGTGCCAGTCCTGGATTTTCACACTGAAGAGCATGGGTGGACATGCACAATTAGCTGGAATGCTGATCTGCAGTGAAGGAAGCTGGCACTGGTGGGAGTCTGTGTGTTGGGCAGGGACGTGCACTTGGGAATGAATAACCTGGCATCACCTCCTGCCTTTCCCAGGCCCATTACATCCTTGTCCAGCTAATCAGCAGTGGAGGAGCAGCTCACCTCCCTGCATGCTCAGATAACAATTTTCTGGATACTGCACACCCTTGCAATATCAATCCAGCTCCTGGCTTTGCCCAAGTTATTGATTAAAAGCATATTAACAATCGATAACTGGACTAATTGCACAGCTGCTCTAATGGCACCTCTTGCAGCTCGTTGCTCTCGCCACAGCCACGATGCTCCAGAGCAGCAGCAGCAGTGTGCCGTTCCCTCTGCCTCACCCCTGGAAGCTGTACAGCTGCCTGATGTGTGACCAGGGATCTAACATCTCCTGATACAATATCAGCCTCCCAGAGTCGATTTCAATAGTGGAAGTCAAAGGAAACTATTAAAACTCAATACCGTTTTTTATCTCCAGTGCTGCAGATTTGCTACAGTGTTGAATCTGAATTCAGATGGTATTTGCACAGGCAAGAATACCCTCTGCTCTCCCCCTCCTTCTTGTTCTAAGGAATACTCAGTCGTGCCCGTCAGTGGCAGAGCAGTCACTGCTCGCATCCCTTTCCCAGCCCCGCTCTGGGGACATGAGCAGGTTTGAAGTGCAGAGCACGGTGGGCAGGCAGCACCGCTGGGAAGTTGGATGGCAGAGAACAAAGTTCCACAATACGGGCAAACAGTTCAGCACATTGAAGTGTTTTAAACCAGTCGGTGGGTGAAGTAGTCAGTGCTTTTCGTGTTTTCTCTGAACTGCACAAGGATGAACAGGAAAGATGAGCTTCGTTAAGCACTTGCTGGGCTCTGGGAGCTCCCACGTTCCCCAACCCGGGCATCTTCTCAAGCAGATGCTGGAGATGCTTCCTTTTGCCAAAATCAGAGTTTAGCATCTGTTTCCACTGTAAACCCTCACACTGCTTCAGCAGCCCCTTCCAGAGCCTTGGCTTGGGTGTGTTCCCGTGGGAGCGTCCTGGTACCTTGCCAGGAAGTCAAGAGGGAGGACGCAGGACACCCAGGAGCTGCCGTGGTCCCTCTGTGCCTCTTGAACCGGACAGACGTGAACGCCACTGCACTCTGGCTGCTTTCCCAGCCCTCGGCACAGCCTCGGGCACAGGGTGCTGGTGCTTAAGAGGAACATCAAGAAACTCAGCACATCCTACTGGGCTGTTGAGAGCAGCTGCTGGGAAGAAGAAGATCCAGCTCCCTCCTCGGTGCAGGGCTGGCAGCCAGGAGCATGCTGGAAGGAGATGGCTTGGCAAGGCAAACACCATTGCGCTGGGGCCTCGCTGGGGGCCGCAGCGGCCACCTGGGTCTCGCTGCCCCTCGCCCACCCAGGCAGACTCATTTTCACGCTGCCCCCTCACCAGGAGGAGCCACACGGCTCCCCTCGCGTCATGTGCAAGCTGTGTTTCACTGCAGCCCACGAGCTGCTTAAAGTTAGAAACAGCTTAACACGATGCTGGCACCGAGACGTGGCTCTGAGCAGCAGGGAGCAGCATGAGGGTGGGGGGCTGCAGGAGCCAGGGCGAACTGGGATGAGCACCCCAAGCCTGTGGGGCTGCCAGGCTGGCACGCAGCTGGCAGCAGGAGCATCCCACGAAATGCTGGAGTGCAGAGTCCTCTCCAGTCCCAGGGTTCCTGTGGTGGCAACAGCACCACGTTTCCCACGCTGCTAGAAATGACCGTCAAGTGGCAGATTAACACCCACCCATGAAGGTGATGAGCGGGGATCTTCCTGCAGGGCAGGGCTTTGCTGTTTCACTCGAAAACACGTGGAGAAAATACCAGAAAGGGGGAGCCACGTGCTGTGAGAAAAATAACTTGTAGAAGACCTTTGAGCCATTTGCCTGCCAAAGGCACCGCCTGGCTGGAGGGGAATTCCTGGGGTCACTGCTGCCTGAACTGTGGCACAGGCAGAGCATGGTGTGTCCTCACGGCTCATGCTCAGATGGATTTCTGCCAAAAAAATAAGGACAGTTGGGTCAGATGATGATTGACAGCCATTCCTCACGAAGGCACCTAAAGGCAGCCTGCTGCTCTGCATACAGGAGCAGGTGCAGGGTTTCCCGAAACTCCATCCTTTCTGGTGAACTCCTGCACTCTCCCCAAGTTTTAGCAAGGGAATCTAATCTTTTGAAATGAGCAGAGGTTCTTTTTTTGACAGCAAAATTAATATTCATTAGTCATCAGGGAAGAAAATGCTGAGCTGTTTATCATTGCTTCATTAGATTTAGCCAAATACCAGCTAAACGTAATTACTTGCATAAACTCCTGTGTCAGAGCTTGAAATTTGTAACCAAAAAAGAAGATGTAAGGAAGGAGAGTGGAGATCGACCTTGGGGTCTGAGGTCACCACTGCTCTCCAAGCAGATGAAAACAGACACGACTTCAGAAAGTGTCTCCCAGCCTTTTTCATCTTCTTTTCTGCTTGTTTATAACCAGCAAGAAAACACACCAGGTGGCCCCAGAAACGAAGTGGAAGGAAAAAACATCCTCGCTTTCTTTAGCTGCTCTTTCATTTTGTGCACCCACGGGGGATCATGGGGAGGCTCAAACTCCCTTTAGTCTTGGGTGTGGGCCAGAGCAGGGCCAGCAGCTCCCCAGGTGCTGTGTTGGGTTTTGTGGGTGGGGAAATGCAATCTCTTTCCACATGTTTAATTAAACTAATCAAGCCTTCCCCCTCCTCTTCTGCTTCCCTGCCAATAAAAGCAGTGGCACAAGGCTGTACAAGCCCCAGCAGTGACGTCCAGCTGAAGCTCTGATCCATCCCAGCCTGCCAAGGGATGCCTTGAGATGTTCTGCAGTGCATGGTTATCACCATGGGATGCTCTCCAACATGAGGAAGGCAGGTCACCGCCGTGGGATGCTCTCCAATGCATATGGAAGGCAGGTAACCACTGTGGGGTGTTCTCCAGTGTCCTCCTTCTTCCTGAGGAAGGCAGGTCACATCTCCTCCTGTGTCCTGACCAACGTTAAACACCTCTGACAGACACCTGAGGGGAAGCAAAGGCTCTTCTCTGCCTGTCAGATCCACTCCCTAATTACAAATCGCGTTCATTTTAGCACCCTGCTATCCCATAATTGATGTTGGGTACCTCTCACAATGAGCCTGATTTAAATGTATACATGTTTCTCCTTCTCCTGAAACCCTGCTGGCTGTGAGACACCTAATTAACAGCAGAGCTTTCAAAGTCTCCCTAACAAATGCATCCCCGTGTTTCTGAGCACAAGGACTCTCATTAGTGAAGCTGCGCTTTGTGATTATTTATACCCCTTCTATAATTAAAAATTCTGAAAGCTAATTACAATTATCCATCAGTTTTTCAACATATCAGGACTAGAACCTTCACCTTTTTTTACTGCTGCTTTTCTCTTCTACCCGACATCCCTCCAGGCACGGGCATCCACGAGTCCCATCCCAGGCCACGGGTGCTCCCCATTCCTCCTCTTTCCTGGAGCTCCTTTCCATCAGTCAGCCACTTTTATGATGTGATTTGTTCTGTTGTCACCAGTATCTGTGTTTGCGTGGCCAGACAGGAGTGGAATGGCAGTGACTGCTCCTGGCTCCAGGAGCCAAGGGAGAGTGGAGATGCTCACACGTGTGTGCAAGGAGTGGTGGTGCCAAGAAATGGCACGTGGCAGTGGTTATGGATCCCTCATATGCACAATCTCTTGAGGTTCTGGACAGGTATTCCTGTTGCCATGGCAACGGACAAGCTGAGCTGGGTGCTGTCACCCACAGCCCCCACTCCCTCCTTGTGCCATGACCCCTGATGGCACTTTTTGGGAGTTCAGGGCAGGACTGAAAAAGGGCTGTGAAAAATGACTTTGGAATCGAGTGAGTTCCCTGCTCAGGCTGAGTCTGGGAAGTCATAATCTTAATATGAACATCTTTAAATATCCTCACTAATGGGCTCATTCTTTAATTTCCTGAAGCAATGACAGTCTCAACAGACCCTATATCACGGCTAAGATGGGATCTGTCACTGAAAGGCTGAATTATATTTCATCCTTTATTTTTATCAGCTCTGCTGACTTATTTATGACATTTAGAGTCTCGGCTGGCTTTTGTCTGGCCTGTACTTTGCTGCTGCTCAGAGAGGAAAAAGCAATAGTTTATAAAGCCATTTTCACAGCATCCCCATAATTTGAGGCTGTGTCTGAGGCTTCATTTTCAACGAAACTCTGTAGATAAACTGTTATTCATGGCAATGTCTGCGAAGTCCTCGGTGGTCCCCAGAGAATGCTGCCTGCTCAGAATGGGCTTTCCCTCAGATTTATTTGTGAAGAACAAAGGGCAGTTTTCCATTCTGGCAGCAGCAGCGCACATGGCACATGCCGTTCAGGGGGTTATCTTCCAGCGCTTCTTTTACTGACAGTGTAATCAAATCCCAGGCTGTGTGTGGCCAGGGAGCGAGCCCTGGGCAGCGCTTCCCACGTGGCTGGGTTTGCCGTGGGCAGCCACTCCGTGAACAGTGCCAGCCCCGGTTCGCCCTGGGCAGGTGGTGGAGGAGCCCCCGTGCATTTCCCTGCCAGGCATCCCTGGGTGCTGCTGTCCTGCCACTGCCTCCACTGCGTGGCAGCCAGCTGGTTGGTGCCGGCACGGGGACAAGAAAGCATTTTCACACTCGCCTTGTCCCTCTCCTCGCTCCTCCCAGAGCCTTGCTGCCGGCAGCTCAGCCCGCAGTCAGTCCCGGCCAGGCTTTAAGCATTTGGGTATTACTAATCTGGGTGTTCCTGAGCCAGTAGAGCAGTTGGTCGTGTTGTCCTGGACGCGTTCCCATGCTCCCTGCTCTGCTCCTGAGTTGGCTCCGGGGTCATGGGAGCCCCTGGGGGCAATGAGCATCTCCCAGCCCAGGGGTTGCCGGGCTGGCTCAGCTGCTCTGCGGCATGGGATGGCTCAGTGCCATCTGCCAGCCTCGCCGGGCGGGCCCGGGCGGCTCCCGGTGGGGCACAGACGAGCTGCCGGCAAATGTCGGTGACCTCCAGCCAGCTGTAGTTTGGGGACAGGGAATTTTCCAAGCAGAAGGGGAGAGCAGAGAGGAGCCAGGGGAGCGGAGGCGAAGCAGACGAGCAGCTCCAAGAGCTCCTCCCGAGACCCGGCGATTGCCAAAGTTAATACATTTAATATATTTTGTACGGCTCTGCCAGCCATTAGGAATGTGCTTGTTCTGTCATTGCTCTGAGGCATCACGGGAAGCGTCTGTCCTCTGAGTGCACAGGGGGAAATTAGAGTGCCCTGAGCTGGAGTGGTCAGCCAAAAATAACGTACGGCTTTATCCTTGGAAGGAAATTGGGCATTGATTGGAGGACAGAAGCTGGGCACAATACTTAAAGCAATGTGACATTTCCATGTGTTTCCATGATGTGTGTGCTGTGGGCAATTTTCAGGGCATACGTCGCCAGTCCTCACTCGTGCTGCTTCGTGTGCTGTCACCCATGTCCGGAGGAGAGCGGCTCTCGCCAGGGACCATGTCCCAGTCCTGTGGCCTTCCTCTGCCCCACTTCACCACAGCTAAAACCTGGAATAGCCACAAAGCAGTGAGTGACCTGGATAAAACGCTGAGGTGCCCACCTCCTGCTCTGTAGTGGGTGGTCCCTTAACAGTGTCTTAGTTCCGGATCCTGGGCTGGTGCTGCTGCTGGTGTGGACTGCTGAGCCCTGGGTGACTGGTACAGCAACACTGGGCTGGGATGCTCCCTCAGGGAGCAGCAGCCATGGGGGAAGCTTCCCAGCCCATTTGGACCATTTCCCTGTCACAGCTCCAAACCGTGAGAAATTTCACTCAGCTGTATGAATATTTAAAGTAACTTGCCGGATCTCAAGGGCTCCCCACCTACCCTTCTTAGGGGTGGTAATGAGCTCTGAATAGGAAATTAAGAATAATTATAACCCATTCATCCCTTTAATAATGAGTCAAATAATTCCAGTGCTGTCGGCAGAACTTCTTTGGAAGTTCTCTGTCCTGAGTGAGCCCAAGTGCCAGCTGAGTTAGTGGCTTCTCTCTTTGAGGCACCTCACAGACTTCAAGTGCTTTTGGTTCAGAGCAAACTGTCCAATTCCAGCGGTAACTTGAGGAATTCCCAGGCACGTCCGAGGACAGAAAGCCAAATGCTCCATTCCCAAAGCTAATATATAGAGAGACAACTAGAGAAAAAAGGAGCTTATGACTAAACACTTCGGGAGCTGACGAGCACAGCGGTATTTTAAGCTCCTGCCTGCTATCTTTGGACTGTGACTCTCTGATGACTAACAAAATATTTGCTTTTTTTCTCTTTATGGGCCTGTGATTTCACTGTCTGAATCTTGTCCTATTGACCCAAAGAGCCTCAATCTCAAAGCTATTAAAACCTAATTTTCTATACCAGGCTCCTGAGACAGGCACTAACTTCCATAGAATAATTCATTTCTTCCCTCTGAAAAAAAAAGGAGAAGCAAAAAGGGAGAAGCAAAGGACATTGGAGTGGTTGTTCAAAGGGAAGCCCGGGCCAGCAGCTGCCTGTGTTCACTGCTGATACTTCCCTCCGCAGTGTCCTTCCAGAGGAGGAGCAGGAACGCTCCTCGGATCAGCGCCCGTGGAGCGGCAGCTCTGTTTGCACAGGAGAGCTGTGGTTCCCTGATAACGCCCCAACCCCACGTGCCATCCTGCTGCGGGCAGTGCTGGCAGCCAGGGTCTGTTCTTCCGGGACAAAGTAAACTTCCAGCCTCCTCCACCTCAAAAGCCTTTGGGTTTGCTGTATCCCAGGCGCCCGGCGCTGGTCCGTGGGTGAGCCTCGCGTGCCGTGACCAGTGGGAAAACGGGGGTGTTTTGGTGGGCTGGGCTGCAGCGGGGCCGTGGAGCTGCCCCAGCTCTCCCCTCCACCCCCTGCCCCACAGAGTGCCCACTCAGATGCCAGCAAACCGCAGAGCTGGTGCTGCTCCACCAAGCCGCCCTCTTGTATTTTCCGTCATGATAACGCTTTGTTGGATAAGTGCTTTTTAAACCCTACAGATAGATTGAGTATCTGGAGTGGCATTTTAAAAGAGAAAATTGAGACAAGATTCATTACAGGCACCAGTAAATGTCAAACATTTTATCAACTGTGTAAAGTGCCGTGTTAAGCTGTCGTTTCCCCCCAAAGCTTGATTAAAACTATAAATGCCTTTTTAATATTAATATTATTCTCTTCTCTGTGCAGCTTGTTTGGCTGTTTGCGATGGCAGGAACGAGCTGGTGGTTGGTGGAGGAGGCAGTGTGGGCAGGACAGACCAGGGTGTCAGCAGCAGGAGCCCTGAGGTTCTCCTTGGCCCTGGCAATGCAGGTGCCCAGCCTGGGGCTCCTCCGGGAGGGTGGCAGCCCCCCACCTCCACCCTGTACCTGCTGTGGGCCCCCCGTCCCAGTGCCCTGTGCACTGCCAGACTCAGTTCTGCTCCAAAATCCTCCTGCACGCATCACTCTAACACAAGGCATGATATCTCTAACAGGTCCTTCTCACTAAGCTGTGTTTAATTAAAAGCTGGCTCTCTGTTGCGGGTGCTAATTAGCACTCTTTGCTTGGAGGCGCAGACTCCATCAATATCTAAATCCATGGTTGAAACCCAGTGCAATAATAAATACTGTGCCAGCTGTTTCACCAGGATCCCAAAATTGCCTCTTGTGAATCCACATGGATCCATCTGCAGCAGCATTGAGTGGGTTATTCAAGCCAGGCCCCAGGCTGGAAAGGGCTCGTGCCCTTCTCCCGAGACTCCTGGAATCTGCAGGAAATGCGTGCTTCCACATGGACTTTCCTCCAGGAATTGCTGGTGTTCGCAGCCAGGAGAGCAGCCCCTCTTGGGCAGAGCCATGGGACAAACCTGACCCCTTGGTGGGTCCCTGCAGCATCATTCCAGGGAACCAAGTTGTGTTGCCTTCACTGAGATGTTCAGAATCAGCTTCTCAAGCAAATTGTTCACTATAAAAATTATTTCTGTTCCAGATGCATTTGATCTTCTTAAAGGGTGCGGTTCCCCATAGCAGAACGAACTCATGAAAAATACATAGCCTGGAGTGTCTCTGGAATATTTATTTACCCAGCAAAGCTCACTCAGGGTGTGATGACACTGCCAATGGTGTGCCACACTGTCGGGTGCTGGCACCGGTGACTGCCAGCTCCACAGCCACTGGCTCTCACCCTGCCAGGTTTTGGGGACCAGCCAGTGTTCCTGTGTGCCACCCACAGGTACCTTGCTGGGACACTCAGAGTTGTGTCTTCACCACAGGATAAGCCAGGGCATGCAGACTGTCCAAAGTATCCAGTGTTGGACCTACCAGTGAGGTTTTGGGGCAGCAGCAGCTCCTGCTCGGTCACCCAGGCTCCAGGGTACTGCGGTTCCTCCAGTAGCTGGATGAGGCTGAGCCTGTGTTTTTCTTGATATTTTCAGTGTAAGTTGCCTTCAGCCAGGAGCTGCTCTGGCAGCTTCACCTGCCTTCCTTTCCCTAATTGTGTGAATAATGCCACCCTGCTGTCGGCCGGCTGTGCTGGCCCTGGGAGTTGGGCTGGGCCATGTCAGAGCAACAAGGCTACCCATTAATTTTGTAGCACTTGGTAGGTAAACTAAAAGATAGTAAACAGATTAACTCTGCATGAGGATTAAGGCTGCCCATGCACAAATGAAAAGGCTCTTGCGTGCCGGTGCTTCAGCTCGCCCAGTCCTGGTGAGGTGAGCTGTGCAGGTGCCGGGAGCTGTGCCCCGGCTGCTGGCGGAAAGGAAAGGTTCCTCGGGAACCTAGCTGAGCCCCCAGCATGGGGCCATTGCTGGAAAATTGTGAGGGAATTCCAGACTTGTGTTGCTGTGATAAATCTCGAAACATGTCCTTAAAGATCAGCACTTCACCAAAAATGCCACCACTCACTGCTAGAGATGTTAACGATGCTGCCCATCTGCCGTCCCCGTGCACTGGTGCACAGCCTCAGCTGTGCAGGAGCTGACTGGCAGAGTCACTTAAAAAGACGTGTAAGTCCAGAGAAAGAAGGGATGCAGAGAGAGTGGGGGGAGTGTGGAGGTTGCTCTGTTGTGGTAAAGCAGAGATTCAGTGGTGCTGGGCAAGCCCACTCTGTGTGTGCTGTGGGCAGCACAGGCTTCAGACCCAGTGCCTTCGCCTCCAAGTGCTTGTCTTTCATAGATGAGGGAGCTGGTAACAGCTTTGTCATCCCTGAACAGCCTCGATGGCTTTGGGACATAGTGGTCTCCTGCTTGGAGCAAGGGGAGTGCCTAAAAATCTCCCTTTGCACCTGAGGGCTGTCCTCAAAGGAGAGGTGCAGGATGGGAAACATTTCTCAGGGATAACTTCATCCCTGCATCATCTCTGATACAGACCCATGCATTAAACTGGAATATCAGACTGAAATCCCACGCCAAGAGTACCGCCACAGGGGGTTAGACCTTTAACTGCCAAAGCAAGGAGGTTAGTTTTCAGGTGTGGGCTGGGAGCAGGAGGTTCACGTAAGCCCAAAGAGAACGGATGGTTGGCAGCTCCAGTCTGTGCAGTCCTGCAGATCACCCCTGATTCCCAGTTACATAAAGCTCCTTATGCAGCAAACAATCGTGTTATTAAAGGCAGAAGGACAAGGTCCGATGTAATCCAGTGACTGTGACTAACTGGATTTGTGGACTCACTCCCACTGCTCAGTGCAGAAGCAGAAAGATCCCTCAGATCTTAGAGGAACTAATTTTGGCAAAGATCCTCAGCAGCGATTGTTCCCTTGGAGAAGGGACAAGGGCATAGAAAGAGGTTGGCACGGTTGAGATTTTCTCCATTGGCTTTTCCAGTGTCGTGGTTTGAGCAGCCCACAACTGGTATGGATGCGGGTTCTGCCTGCAGATGTGGGTTGAATCCTTTCTCCAGTTGTCCCCCAAAGCCATGCTGGGGAAAGCCCAGCTCATGTGGGGGCATCCGTGGACCTCTCTGAGCCATTCCCCTTGGATCCTCAGGCTATTTTGGGGGCAGTAGTAGGTTGACTCCGGAGGCAGTGCTTCCCACCCACGCTTGGCTGGCTGCTGTGGGTGCTCCAGGCTTTGCTCCGGTGCTGATGCACTCCCACTGCCACCCAGCCTCGATGAGTTTCACTGGCTCAGCACTGGAATGAAAAGCTCTTTTTTCTTTCATCCAAGTAGGGATTGCAGGGTGACCATCACTCCCTGGTTGCTTTCACAGAGGTAAATGCATTCACATGGTCTCTGGCGCTTCATGTCCTCCCTGTGTGTGGAGCTTGTCTGGGTTTCTGTCTCCAGGTCTGGCACGATTAGTTGGATGTTCGCATTCCTGGAATGGTTTTGTTCCTTCTGTTTGTCGCCCATGGGAAGGGAACAGTATGATTCGGTGTGCAGTCTGGAGGGGAGAGTGGGCTTGGGGAGGACTGTTGAGCAGGAGGCTTTGGGAACAGTCAATATTTATAGAATATGACAGCAGTGGCATTTGCAGATAATTTTGGATATTAAGGGAAAATAGCAACATTTGCTTTCCTGTCTATGCAAGGTATTTGTGCTGACAGCCTTTCTTGTCCTTCCTGATCCAGTGCAGGCTCCGCTCCCAGCAGTGACTCCTGAAACTGCTCACAACTTTACTCATCATCAGAGGCTTCACCAGAGGTTTTCATCCTTCCAGAGGCTTCACCGGCCGCAGCGCTGCCTTCAGCGCTCCCACACCCACAGCCCCGTTTGGTGCCTGCCCTGGGCACTGGCACAGCCTCTGCCATGAGGGTCTCAGTGATGAGCCCCCAGCTCTGTCCTTGGCCCCACCACCCACCCTCCCTCCCTCACCCCCATGCTCAGGCTGTGCCACACGTTGGAGGAACAGAGAGTAAGTGGAAACAATTGGATTGACTCCAGCACCTGCCATCCCTCCGCCTTTGCTTGAGTGGAAGAGAATTTTATAATTATGAGTGTGCGCTTTAATTATATATTTGCAGAACTAGAAGTTCAGCTTTGGTGTTGATGAGGAGGCGCCTGTTAATTACCTCATTTGATCACCCAGCACCAGTTTGTGTCCTACAGTGTACTGGGCTGGCACTGGCAGCGCACACACCTGCCGGTCCCAGCACCTGCAGAGATGGGGGCAGCCGGAGCATCCCGGTGGGACCACGGCGGGTGCTTTCCCCAGGGAATGCTGCTTGGCTCTTACTTCCCTGGCCTTACCTGAGTGGATTAAAATGCCATATGCTGGGGTGCCATATGTCACCATTTCCTACAGCCTTTTGAAAGTGCGAAGACAGAGACAACTGTGAGACTGGCATCGCCACGCTTGGCACTGCAGCATATGCTTTTTGGGAATACGCTCAGCCCATTATAATGCCAGCAACAGGTAATGGGACACATTGCCTGGCTGATCTGGAGTCTTCAAAGTACAAATAGTGTCCTCCGAGCCAGCCGTTCCCAGTATGGGTTGGGACTGGGTCCCTCCAGGGTGGCACCGATGCCCTGTGGCTGCACCGCTCTGCACCCAGGTGTTGGGGCTGCCCCTGAACTGCTGCAACCATAACCCAGGACACCACAGACCCAGAAACGCAGCTCGACTCACCCACACAAACCATCCTTCCAGATCATGTGGCGGTGATTGCTCCTCAGGCCACAACTGCATGAGATCCTGGGCTGGCTGCGGGCTCCCCAGTTCCCCCATTTCCCATTTCTCTCTTTCCTTTCTGGAAAATCCTGCAGAAGGTTCCCTGGGCTCGGAGCACTGCAGCTCGGGCCAGCTGCCTTATGTAAGCGAGGGAGGGACCTCGCAGAACTCCCTCCATTCCGAGGCTGATTTAATTAAAAGCCAGTTTTATGGTGCCTGCGCTAATTATAACTTTTTAGCCTGGAGGGTCAAAATGAACTTGTTGCTTATAATTCTGTAATTCAAATCTACTGTGATGAGTTTGGATGCTCAGAATTTTGCAAATAATTCATCTCTATAAATGTGCTTTGCTGATAGGGGTTTTTTCTCACTTGAACTTTTTTTGTGAGCTTATATGCAAAGGCAACTGCCTGGGGATGTGTTCCTTGCGAAAAGTAGGGATGCTGATCCTTGAAACTATTATGCTGGTGAACAGTAATAATTATCCATGTATTTTAATACTGCAGTGTAAGATATCCAAGCAACTGAGCACTGCAGAAGGGAAAACCGCCCCGGGGAAACACTGAGTGCTTTTCTCTGGTGAGAACGGTGGTGGATTCCCACCGGGACAAGCTGTTGAGAGCCACACACAGGCCCCGGCATAAGCACCAACCTGCCCCACACAGGGCAGAGGAGCCACTCATGGCCTCTGTATCACCTACTTTGAGGCACACTGGGAAAATTGAAAGGGAATAAAAAAAGACTAGTCTGCATTCAGAGTGGGAAAGGACGACGCAGGGTGGATTCTGGAGCAGAGCTGGGTCTCCTGGGCACAAGCAGCAGCTGCTTTTCGTGAACACACAGTGAGAAATTGTGGCAAACTCTCCCAGGGGTTTTTAATTCTCTGTCCAGTGATGTCAGAACTGTTCCCATCCTGCCTTGTGGCACTTTTTCCTGAGGGGTAAGGTGAGAGAGCAGCTTACCCTTTGCTTCAGCTCCCTGCTCAGCACCAGCATTCCTGGAGCCCTGGCTGAGGATGTGGGACTGGGGTGAGGCAGCCCCAGGACTGACCAGCGGACTCAGCCTTGGGGACTGAGCTCGAGCTGGGTCCTGCTGGTGGAGCAGAGGTTTGGATCACATGGCTCAGCCCCCTCCTTAGACAAGCCCTTCCTTCCTGAGCATGAGGAGTTGGTGTTCAAAGGGGGAATACCCAGCAAAGCTTACTGGAAAGGTTGCAATATGTTAATAAGCAAATTGCTCATTTAATTACATTAATGATGCTTTCACTGAGCTACTGCTACTGCCAATACAAAGGGAGAAAAAGGAGAAAAGATAAAAAATCTCCTGGATTAGCAAAGCCTCGATTACGGACAAGTGAGGGACGTGATCCTCTGTTACTGCCTGTTGCACTGGATCCCTCCAGCGTTCTCCCACATGTGAGGGTCTCTGGGGAAGATGCAACTCTTGGTGGCTGGGACTTCTTGGGATAAAAATAAATTTCAGGTTTTCAAGGTGAGCAGATGTCGTTGTTGGATCAGCACAAGGTGACCCAGGAGGGCATGTCCCCATCAGCCCTTGCCAAGCCCACGGGAACGCTGCCATGGAACAGCGGTATCTCTAAGCATATGCTTAAGCGTGTCGCTAATTAGGGCTGGCGAGAACGTGTGCGGTAATTACATTTTTGTGCCGTTAAAACAGCAGCTACAATTGTTGGATAAATAGATGGAGCAAAAGCAAATATGTTTGTTTCTCCCTTACCTTGTGCGTTACAGGAAGAAGCACCAGCTGCCTCACAAAACATATTTGTTATTCACTCAGAACACACTTTAAAAAACTGGAAATAAACAGCAAAGTAAAAGTATTTTGTTTCCACAGCAAGCCGAGGCTGCCGAAGGACTTCTCACGGTGTGGAAGCTGAGAAGCAATCCACCGATTCGTGGCGTAAAAACAAAGGAGGAATATTTTGAGATCAAAAGGTTCTTGTACAGCTTGGGCTGCTTTGACATTGAGCTGTCATGGTGCCAAGTCACATCCTTCCAAGGGCATGGATCTGTGCCCCATGAAGGAGCCAGCCCCCTCCGCCACTCCCGAGGGAACAGAGCTCTTCTGAAACCCCCCTGTTCGCTGGCTCTTGGTACCCAAAACGCTCTGACAACCTCTTCGGTGGCTCACTGTGGCAGCACGTGGATAAATGATGTTGGGGCTGAGCAGCTGAGCTTCGCTGAAGGACGCTCCTCCAAGGCAGAGTGGATGAGCACTCCTGGTCCCATATAGGCCATATTTATGGTGATGGCACAATCCACCACACAAGGTTGCTCCAAGCCCCGTCCAGCCTGGCCTGGAACACTTCCAGGGATGGCACATCGACAGCTTCTCTGGCCAAACTTTCAGGCATTTTGGAGACCCATTAGTTTGGGCAGGAGGTCTGGAGCAACCGAGGGGCACCACTGACAGCCGAGCATGTGCTGTGCCCACCACCCACCTTTCGCATGCTGGGAAGCCGAATAATCCAGTTTTCCCCATTCCCAGACAGAACAAGCTTGACATAAATATTCATCTGTTCAAGTGAAAGCAGGAGCCCTTGTTTCCTCGAGTGAAACTAACTGAAAAGTGATCACAGTTTTCTGAAAAATGCAAGATTATGTACACAGAAGCCAATTTATATAAACTTATTAATTATTTAACAGCTTGTTAATGAGCGAGTTTCGGTCTCGTAGCTCAGCCGACCCACCCGTTTGCTGCCATGGGCAGCCGGGCAGGGGGAGCCCAGGGACCCAGATGCTTTTCACATCTTAAGCGATGAGGTTGGGAGTCCAACTCCAGGAGGGGATGGGAGAGGCCGGCTGAGGGCCAGGATGCAGCGGCACAGCAGACCTCCTTGTCTCCAGCTCCAGATGTCTGCACACAGCCTGGAAGCTTTAACTGCATTATACGCTTTTGAAATTCTCATTAAACATGTATAAATGGAAATTATTTTATTTTCTAATGCGAGTGAAAAATTTGCGTTGATAGAAAACGCCTGTTCCCGGAGCAGTGCTGGTGTGCAGCACAGCCAGTGCCTCCAGACCCGAGCCTCCTGCAAGTGGAGTTTCTCACTTCTGCTGGAATTCCCAAACAGCCCGAGTGCTCCGATGTGCTGTCCGAGCGAACTGTTTCACGCTGTCGGGTGTGGGAGGGCTCAGGTCAGGTCCTGCTGTGTCCTAGAGGTGTCACTGGGGGATGACAGCAATAACAGGCCTCTCAATATCTGTGTGGTGCTGCTTTCAGAGGTGTTTCGCATCGTTCTGACCTGTGCCAGGATCAAGACACACACTTGTAAACAGGTGTGAGTTGAACCCTGTGAGGTGTTTTCGTTGATCTTGGTGGAAGATTTGTGCATAACAAAAGTAAAAGCAGTAAATGCTGGGAAGTGCCAACAAGAGGAGGTTCGTTACTGCTGGTGAGCAGGTTGTGTACATCACCTACACACAGATCATTTACTCATGGGTTAGTGGTTATGGCATCCAAAACATTCCATGGAATTGAATATGTGGGTCCCTTTACACATATTAAAAACCCAGCCTCCATTGTGCAGCAGTGGGAAGGTGATTGTTCCCAGCTGTGGAGAGGATCAGCAGGACCCGGGTGGGTGGGTGCAGCAATTGAACTCAGCTGCAGAGGAAGCTGCTGGGATGGCAGAGAGTGGGGCTATAAATGCCCTCAGCAGAAACCAACCTCCCCTTTGGTGCTTGTATGTTCTTGCTTCTTCTCTGTGTTGTTCCAGCATGGAAAAGCTTTATTTCCACCCCCTCCAAAGCAAAGCCTTCAAGCTCAGGGAAAGCTGCTTCCCTTTGAGTCTGCAACGAACGAATTGGCAGTAGAGAAGAAAGGCCGGAACATCTCCCTGAGCAAGCAGTGGTGGGATGGACTCCAGGCACGCCACGTCCCTGCTGTGCTGTAGAGACCACCGGCCTTTGCCCTTCCACCTGCCCCTTGAGGATGTCACAGCCCACCCTGACAGTGGCTGGGCTGCTCCTGCGGTTTGGGAAGAAGCAGGAGTGGGTCAGGAACAGGCAGAACCGGTGAGCAAAGTGGCAGTGGGGTGGGGGGCAGGCAGTGGGCGCTGTGGCCAGGCTCGTGTCTCTGCTGGGTCTGGTGGTGCTCATTGCAGAGGCAGCGGCACAACCGCCCCTTGCCAAGCACTGATCAGTGAGTTTGCACTTAATTCTCTTTCCTCTTCAGACAGGGAATGATTTAAATTGAAATGTCCCCTAGATTATTCAAATTTGATGTAATCTGCTTCCGCATGTCAGACATGTTTTGATGATAATGTTTTCCCCCATGAGTTACTTTCCTACTTTCTAAAGGAAACCATATGAGGTCTCATTACTGGGACTCTGTAGAGGTTGTGCTGAGATTTGGGCAAACAGGGTTTATCGCTGGGGCTGGCAACTCCTCCCCAACCTTCTCTGTTGAAAAACTCTTTCAGAGCCACTGGCAGAACAGTTGGCAGAAGGGATTTCCATGTCTCTGTGGAAAGGCTTCCTGCAAAAGATGTGTAGGTTTAGGGGGGAAGAGGAGTCCTATCATATTTTTGCATTCATGTGGATGCTGAGGAGTTCCACTGCATTATTCGTCCTGGGAACTGGGTAAACCAGGAAAGTTAAAAAGAGGGAAATTGCTGCTGTAAGCCAAGGTGTTTTTACATGCAAATGATGGTTTTTATTCCTAACAATAGAACTGTTGGATTTTTAACTTTGCACCATATGTGCTCAGCTTACTGTGCAGGCATGGGAGTCCTACAGCTCTGACTGGCATCTTCCCTATTTCCATCGCTGTTGAGCAGCTCCCAAAACCATGATGCTTTCATGGACCTGCCCTATTCTGCTGCGTCTGTTGGAGCAGGGAAAAGGATCCAGACACCCAGGGAGTCACTTCTTGGCCTGAGACATCGTCTCTGGTACAAAAAATAAGAGAACAACAATTTCTCCACTTGGAGATGTAATCAGGAAGTTTTAAATTACGGATTTTTTTTCACAGACCTCTGTCAAGTGTTCAGGGTAAAGATGGTGGGGATCCATGGGATGGACAGTGTCCAGTCGTGTCTGAGCTGCCCTCTCTGTGCTCTGGGGGAGGTGGCAGCCAGGTCTCGTGGCCACACTCACCAGAGGTGTCTGTTTGACAGCTGGCTGGAACACCAAGGTGCTTGCGCAAGGGCAAAGGCATTTCGGAAGTTTAAAGGTACACGTTGACCCTGCTGCTTTGTCAGTGTGATGCTCCAGAGCTCTAAAAATAGAACATCTCTGACCAAGGAGAGATATTTTTGGAAAAGCTCGTTATTGCAGCCCCTGCTCCAGCCTTCCCCTCCTTTCCTTCCGCACGTAAATTTTGTCAAGTGCCAAGAAAGAGCTGGTGTGTGCCCTTGCAGAGCAGCATCCTAGGCAGAGAGCCCCCCCTCACTCCCAGAGGGCTGTATCCCACTTGGCAGGGCTGGGTCGGGAGGTCCATGTCCCACCTGATGGGATTCACAGCCCCTTTGTCAGCCTTACCCACCCCCCAGACCCCAAGGTCTGGCTGAGGGAGCAAACTAACGAGGTGCTTACAACCAGGTAGTGGGGCTGGGAGTGGGGGAGCACCAGGAGACACAATTAGTCATCGCTGCAGCACAGGGAATCCTGATTTGAACCATTAGAAATGGGATCTCAGTGGTCCTACACATGCTGAACTGAATACACCCAGCAGGTTATTTACCAAAATCACTGCTCCAAACAGACTTTGAGAGGAACTCCAACTATAAGGGAATGGGAGAAGTGATGAACTCGAGCTGGAAATCCGCTTGGCAAGAGCAGGCACGTGAGGTATATTTGTCTTTTTGTAAATGAAAAAAAAAAAAAAGTACTCTCTTTGCTCTTGGCTGCCAGCAGACAGCTCCATGATCATGATGGAAACTGCCTCAGACGGCTCTCACAAGCACTGAAATTAATACTCTTCCTCATTGGAAGTGGCACATCCAACTACTTCCTGAAAGGTGAACATTAATATTCTGATTTTCAGTCATTAGATGTGTGCTTTGGCCTCAGAGCAGCAGACATGGAGGACTGGGGAGGAAAATGCAGTTCTGAGGTTGTGTACCTCAGCTCCATCCTCAGAACATCAATGGAGAAACCACCTCTGCTCCTGCTGGAAAGGTTCTGCTGTGATGTTCCCATATCATATCACCATCTCAGAGTGTTTCCAATGCAAGAAGAGGAGAGAGAAACCTTCCTGGGTGCAGCCTCATTATCTGTGGCATTTCAGGGTAATTTATGCCTGACATCTCGCTGCCTCTCTGGTAGGAAATTGTGGTTTTGGTTCTGTGGCTCCTGCAGTGGCTGTGTCAGAAATATTGAAATAAATTGATCCAACTTGAGGTCTCTGCACGCTTTTATTGCTGATTTATCAACGTAGGCAAGGCATGAGCTACGCTGGCACACGGAGGAGGGAGGTGAAGACATGGTGGCCTGGCTGCCCACACCGTCACTGAGAAAGAGGTTTGGTGTCTCAGCAATCCTTGCTGCCCCTGCAAGGGATCTGGCTGAATTCTCTGTGCCTCGAGTTTTCCTTGTTTTCTGTTTTTTAATCCTGTCCTAATTGGGGAACTAGCACAAGTTTTGGTGGTTTGTTTTTTGTTTTTTTAAAGAAAACAAACAAAATTAATGAGCAGCATCAGGGGAGGAGAAAAAAAACATTTTCTGGCTGGAGCCCTTGGCACAGTCAGGAATTTGCTGCTCCTCTTGGAGAGTGTTTAGCCCATCGTGAGCTGCCAGCGGAGGAAGTCAAGTGAGAACCAAGTGCCTGGAAGCAGCGTTTGCTGCAGCCGCCCTCTGCTCGGCTCCTGGAGTGCCCCAGCCACGGGTCCTCGATGCTTGTGCCCAGACTGAATGGCTTGTGGAGCTGCGACTCGTTTGTCAGCGAGACCAAACAAGCTGTTGCTGGGACTGACAGTGTCCCAGCTGCTCCTCACAGCTGGTCGGGCTCGAGGGCAAGTGCCAGCCCCAGGAGCAGCACTGCAGGGGTCATCAGTGTCTCGATGGTAAAACCTTCCTGCAGACCCACCTGGCGCTGGCCTGTGGGTTACAGCAGGGCCAGGCATCCCTGGGCCAGCTGCTCTGCCCCGGGCTGCATTTCCAGGAATCCCTCGGAGCATCCCATGCTCTCTGCCCACTCACTGGAAGCTGTGCTGACCGGAGCTGGTCAGTGCCAGTGTTTGCCAGGTATGGAGACAAGGGCTGCTGGTGTCACGGGTGTGCTGAGCTGCAAACCTGTGGGAGGGGTTTTGCTTGTCTGGGAAGCACTGGGATCTCTATCGAACCTTGGAGCTTCCTGGTTTCTCTGGGACACCCTTGTGTTACCCTTGTGTTTGACTCTTTTTGCCCAGTGACTATTTTGGGGTTGAATTTTTGGCTTGTTCTCATTTTGGGATGTTTTAGCTGGTTGACATCTCTTGCTGACAGGTAATCGGTCTGTCCTGAGTGCTGAGTCTTGCCTTGCCTGCGAGCATGCCCAGTGCTCCTTGTGCACCTGTGTTCTTCTCTTTCTCCATGGGTCATCCCAGCTCTCTAGAGGCATCAGCCAATCGTTCCTAGTTCACAAGGAAGCAATGTTATTGCTTGTTTAGCAATGCTGCTTTTCAGTACAACTTTCAGAATTCAGCCCAAAGTTTTGGGGAGGAAGAACATAGTTTTGTTGCTTCGGCGTGAAGTGAGGAACCCACATGGAGACATTTAATGCCTCACAGGGATTATTAGATACAAAATGCATTGGAAAGAAAGCATACCATAAATCCCAGCCTTTCCATAAGCTCTAAATCTGTTACACGTTAGACCGTAGTCTTCTAAAACAAAAGTGACTGCACCAAATAGAGACTGTTATTGTTTAAATATTCCTGCAGGGAAATGCTGCCTGAAGAGCAGACACAATAGCTGCCCTGATGCAGGATTTATTGGAGCAAGTTGGCACCAGCCTGTTTGTAGGGAGTGGAATATGCTTGTAGAGATTATACCAGATTTACAGTGATTAATAATGGATTGGACATGGCAGACTTCAAAGGGTTCGGCTCTCGCATGGTTTGGTGTGGGTTGAGCTGCAGTAACATTGCAGATTCATTCCAGCGGTTCAAACGCTGCTTTCCCTTGGAGAGCAGGGATTTGGGCTGGACAGCATCTGCCAAGCCCCACTCGTCGTCCCCGTAGCTTTGCCAAGCAGCAGGACCAAGGTGGGGGCACGCCAGTGTTGCCACCTGGCATGGTTGGAGACCAGCCCAGCTCCAGGGAGTCCTGGCTGGCTCTGGCACCCTGGATGTTCCTCATCCAGGGGATGGCATGAGACCCCTACCCCCTGACTGCTAGGGACAGCAGAGCCCTTAGTTACAGAAAGGTTCTTATCCGAGTCGGAGCTCACCTGGCAGCAGGATGAGCAGGGATTTTGTCATCAGGCAGAGGGATTAAGCGAGCTGGGGAATGTAGGACATCCCTCTCGCTCGCAGTGTGCACATGCAGACCTCGAGCTATTTTTAAAGACCTTCCAGCCCACACCGTGGCCATAACTTTTAGTATGAAACACTTGAAATCGGCTCCTTGCAGCAGGAGCTCCCTTCTCCCGCTTTGTCCAGAGGCTCCCAGCTGTGCTGAGGATGGCACTGCAAAGAGCAAGGCTCTGAGAACTAATCACAGAGGTTTTAATTGTGTGTTGCTATGAACAAGCTCTCGCCTGGTCTCTGCCAGGCAGGCCAGTGGTCCCTGTGAGCGCCTCCTGCCCACCCACGTTACTTCTTCCCCCTCCCTGCCTGCTCAAGCCCTCAGAGCTTTGCCTGTGAGCACAGGATCCCTCAGACACGCTGGAAAAATGCCAGGGATCCTCAGACGGATGTATTTCATAAGTGATAAGTGCTCTGGCATAATCAAAGGTTATTGTGTCTGAGGGTTGGGAGGCATCTCCAGCTAATGAAGATGTTTCCCCTGTATCAGCCATTATCTGGGAGGCCGGAAGAGCTGCGGAGGCTTCGTCCTGCTCCAGGCAGGGCTGATGGGATTTGCACCGGTCCCAGTTGCCATGGAGAAAGTGTTGGATGGCTTTAATAGATCTCCATGAATTTCTCCCCAGAGTATTCCTATGACAAGCTGGACTGGAGGTAGTGTATAAGGAGCTCTAATCTTCCAACTGTATGAAAAAATGATTGATGGAGCACGAGGGGCATAAACAGCTTATGGGCTCTGCAGCACGTGGGGCAGTGCAGCGAGTGCCAGGAGGGGCTCCCCGATGGACCCTGCACTGCACAGCCCTGAGCGGCCCCTAGCCCTGCTCTGCCATCCAGAGCTGGGTGCTGTGGATGCGGGGTGGGATGGGACAGTGGCCATCAGGCACCCCGGACTGTGCTCAGGCTCCCTTTCCTCCCTGCCAGTCCAGGAGTGTCTCCTGTTCCCCCTGCCTCTGGCCACATAGCTGAGTGCCCACCTCTCATTAACATCCATTCACCAGAAATTAAAGGAAATTAAAACTCTCTCTGTTTCCACATCAATGTATTCCCATTTCAAAATCCTTTTATGTTTGCCTCTTTGCTTTTAAAGTTGCTGAAAATATGAATGATTCAAAAAAGCAAAGGAAAAGATACTCTCCAGGTCAGCATTCCAAGCAGCCACTCTCTCACATGCCCAGGTAGTCTGAGTGTTCTTTTTGGGATTTTCATCATCCTCCCTTTAACTAAAGGGTCATTGGACATGGACTGTGATGGGATCAAGAAAACCTGAGCTGGACATTTTCAGGGAGAAAGGAGATGGCAGGAAGCTTAGAAGCAGCAGATAGGGAATAGCTGAGTGTCAAAATCTGCCGAGATGTCTGGTACCTTCAGGAGCAATCCATGGCTGGCAGGTTTGGAAGCTGGTAGTCCTTCTGTCAGTGCCAGCTCCTTCCTCTGCCTTTTTGCCTTTTTAGTTTATTATTTTTAACCTGGTTCTGCTTCCAGCTGCTTCAGATCCTCTAAACATTTTCTCTTCAGCAGCTCATGGGCTTTTGAAATATGAAGTGCATCAATCACCAGCTGATGTCTCTCTGCTGCAGTCCCTGCTCTGAGCAGCCTCTGCCACAGCCGAGCATAGCACTGCGAGGGGCTGCATTTGGTGGGCAGCTCCTGTCAAAGCCAAAACTCGGGTTACCTGGCTCCTTGTTCTCTCCTTCCTTTGCTTTCCAGGGCTGTTGGTGAAATCCCTGCAAGTGCAGCCACCCCGCAGAAGCTGCCTGAGCTCTTGTCACAGAGGACGTTTCCCGCGGAGTGCCGTGGAGAGGAGAGGCTGAGAGCGAAGTGTGTGCTTCAGGTGACGCACTGGGGCTAAAAAGTAATTAATTAGCAAGTTTATGGTGTTTTCCCATCTGAAATTAAAAACAAAAATTATGCAGAACATCTAAGGTAATTAGGAAGCTGCAAGCTACAACACACCTTTAAATGGGAGCTCTGGAAAACAAGATGTTTGGCAGCAGATTTTTAATGGAACAGCTGATAAGGGCTTCTGCACTTACCTGTGTTTCTGGGAGCATTCCCCACACTTTTCCCTTCTCTTATGGATCCAGGTCAGGCCACAGCAGCTCCCAGATATTCTGTACTCTCTGATCAGGTTTCCCATTTAAAGTCTACTGGCAAAGATGAGAATACTGGTCCATGTTTTATGTGCTGAATTTACTCAGAGTTTCTTCCCCTGGCATTTACAGCTGGCCCAGCACCTCACCCAGCCCCTGATGCTTTGGCTGTGCAGGATGTTCCACCAATTTATTCGAGTGGAGAGCACAGAGCAGGTCATGCATATTAAATGTGAAGTTTTTGCTACAGTTGCTTCAATAATCTGAAAGAAAAACATTATAATGTGGTTTTTTCTTATTTTTTTACCGTGTACCAGCTGCTGCTTTTGGCAGGGCAGCTGCTCAGTGGGCGGCAGGCAGTGTGGATGCACTTCCCAGGGAGCAATGCCTGGTGTGCCAAGGGCATCCCCTCCCTGCCGTGGTGTGGAACAGCTGAGGTGCGTGTGGACATCCCACTTTTCAGTGCCTTTCCCTTGGCGCTGAAAGCTGGAAATTGAGGTTTTATGCTGGTTTTGCTTTTAGCCAGGTCTGCAATGCCTGCAGCATTGCCCAGTGTGCTGCTTCCCCCTTTGCTACCCTTTCCCAAACCCACCTGCACGGGGGTTGGAGAACTTTTTACCTGGGTTTCATGCCTCTGGCATGCATTTCCAAAGGCTCCTCAGTTCTCCAAGGGAGGGAAAGGCTGTTTTGGGGAGCTGTGACTGAGAAAGCAGCTTCCTGGCCAGCTGGGTGATGGGTGAGCTCTGCTCTGTAGTCCTGGAGTGACCAATGGCCATTCATTCAATCAGTTAAATGATTTTAAAGAGAAACTGTTCTTTTTCTTGCATTTCTTAATGAATCCCTGTTTCCAACAGTTTTCCAGTGGGTGCGTTGAGTGCAGAGCCTCTCTCCCAACGAGGAGGGGATCAGCGAGGGAAATGGTGCCAACACAAGGAGAACCACAGGGATGGCAGAGGGAAAACCGTCCTTGCAAAAATGCCAACGTCAACCCCGGCAGGGAGAGGAGGAGGAAAATGGTTGGAGGAGGAGAAAAACATACAAAAACCTCTGTGGGAATGGTGCCTGCGTGGGAAATAACACCCCAAAGGACCTTATTTGGGGGGGTCAGAGGTAAGAACTCCTCTCCACTTTATCAGTGTCGCACACACATGCTTGGTAGTGCCTTGTTGTGTTTATGCTGCTGCTTCTACAGTTTTCTCTGTGTTTTCTGTATCTTTGCTTTCTCACGTGGTTTTCCCTCCTGCCCCTCTCTCCTGCTGCTGTCACCTGTCTTCTCCTTTGATTTTAGGCTGCTCCCTGCCACAGGAGGTGGTGGGGAAGCTGCTGGGGCAGGTGGGTGCTGAGTGAGCACCGGCAGCATGAGGGCCTGTGCGCTGTTAGTTGGGCTCAGTGCCTGCAATCGATACGAGCTTGCCTGGGGTAATCTTTTTGTGTCTTTGGAACAGTTTATTTGGTTTCTAAAGTGCTCGTTTTATAGAGTTATTTCTCAAGCCTTGTCCGAGCCCCTTGTCACGTTGGCACTAAGTGAGTTTCAGGTCTATTTGCTAGTCGGCTTTGTCGTTTCTATTTTATTTTTTGGTTGGCTCTATATTTACATTGAAGTGTAATTCTGTTTGGTTTTGCTGACTTGGGCATGAAGAGAAACTCATTGCCATCATTTGAAACCCCCTGAAAGGCCTTTACCTCCCTGGCAGCGCCCTGAGCTTCGTGGGATCTGCCTTTTGACCCCAGGCTCTTCTCCCCTGATTCCCCCTTGTCGGGCTTAGGCAGGGATCCTGGGGGATGTGGGGATGGGAGGGTGCAGGGATTCAGGGACGCTGGGATGTGGGGATGCCATGTCCCCACAGCCACACCAGCCCTGCTCTGCCCCGAGTCCCTCTATAAGACAAGCGGTGAATTAAAGGACAGCCCCCGAGCACGGGGGAGGGAAGAGAAATCCTGATCTTTCCAGATGACATTTACGCCTGCAGAAGGCCGATGTATTTTATCCACTGTCACATTTAAAAGGCACTGAATTCATTATACTGTTGAATAAATCATTTTTTAAAAAAACTTATTTATCCAGCGAAGAGCCACAGCTTTCTAGTCAAGGGCTGCTCCGGCTTGGATAAACTCTAACACCATGGAAGCTTCCAGCTCTCCCCTCCCTGGCAGCAGGTTTTTGGGTCCCACACTGCCCTGGGCATGGGGACAAGGATCCAGGTTTTGCCTGGGGGAGCAGTTGAGGGCTGACAAGATGCCGATGTGCTCAACAGCACTGTCACAAAGGGTTAAGTTGCTGAGCTGGAGCTTGGTAAATCAGGCAGGAAAATAATCAGCTCCCAGGTGAAGTGAGGAGATGCTTGATGTTTTACAGCTTCTTTCATACACTTTACAGAAACTAATGGTTACACAAATAATACCTGGGGGATGATAACAGGCTATAAATAATTCAGGGTTCTCCAGCACAGAGCTGCCGTGTGCAGGTGTGAGGAGTGCACAGCACCTTGGGATGACTCAGGCTCCAGGGGAGTGGTGCCCTCTCACCATCCCACAGCCCTCTCAACAGTGTCCCTGTCCTTTTCCCAGCCTTTCTGGACTGGGTCCACTTTCTCCCCTCGCACTCATATCACCCACTCCCCTGCCTGCTGTGGGAGCTATTGGCAATAGCTTTTGCCAGTGGTGCTGGGAGAAGCCAGGGGCTTCCCATGTGTGCTGGGACCACACAACCAACTGGCCAAGCCTATCATCCTCCACAGAGCTGCACACGAGCTGCTTTGCCCCAGAGCCATGGCCTGTATCTATGTGCAAGCTGAGCACCTCAGAGAGCAGCTGCCTGTGGCTGGCTGTGGGTCACGCCAGGCTCTGCCCGCCTCTGCCAGCGCTTTCCACAAGTACTGGAGGTTTTCTGAGAGCTGTGTGTGGAATTCCCAATCCGCGGATGGAGAGGTTTCAGTTTATCTCTGCCACTAAATATTTTGACAGGCTCTCATCTTGCAGCCCAGCACAGTGTGACATGTTGTACGGTGACAGTCCCCTCGGCTCCCTGCCCAGTGCACCACGTGCTTCGTGCCAGCCCCCCGCGTGCTCCCTGTGCCGAAATGGGCTGCAGGGAGCAGCCACAACCCTCCCGCCTGGAGTCGCTCCCACCTCAAAGCCCGGAGATGGGACAGGGGGCACGGGAGGAAGGCTCTCTGCCTCCAGCTGCCTCAAAGCAGGGGATGGATGGCTGCTGAGGTGGGCTCAGCCTCCTTGTTCCCAAAGGATTCCCCAGGGCCAGGTCCCTCCCAACTACCCCTCTGGCTGTCTTATCAGTCGTGAACGTTTTGCTCTTAATGAGGACATGACCAGGAAAGTTGGTGGCAGGACCCACAGCTCAATAAACCAGGAGAACAAAAACCTCCACTGCAATTTGGAATTGAGTTTTTCTCCAGCCTGTGTCGCGGGGAGGAATTGATTTGTCTAATCTCTTATCTGTGACTATGAAATTGTATTTCCCTCTTAATAGCCCTACAAATGTTACAGATGGATAGTTTGGGAGACAGGCTGCCAATGGCAGGAATACTAAAAAGGATGTTGGGTTTTGCTTGCTTTGGGGTGCAGAAACCAGCCTGTGGAATGCCGGGAGTGCAGCCAGCCTTGGCCCCACTCCTCAGGGACCCTGACATTTGCACCCCATTCCTGCTTAGCTCGGGCTGGGGGGGCTCTGAGGAGCTGTTTAATTTAGGCATCATAAATCTGCCCTGTTCCTCCTCACCTTGTGCCTGCATTGCAAAGGAGAGAAGGTGGCAGCAGACCCACTTCTTGCTCTGCTAATCCCAGTTTCCCCTGTGGAAGCCTGGTTTTCCCCCGCTGGAAAAACTTGGGATAGCCACAAAGTGCCTCAGGCACTTACACTCCTTATGGAGCAGCAAGTGGCACCTTCAGGGGGCAGAGGGGGCTTTACCCTCTGCAGCTCCCTCAGCTGGGTTTCCCCATGATTTCACTTGTGAGTTCACTGGCACTGACATCCTCCAGGTGCTTCGTGGTCTGGATTGGAGAAACGTGAGGTGACAGTGTCCTTGTACCCTACACTCCTGCCCAGTGCCTGGTGGGCTGCCTTGCTCAGCAGCATCTCCAGTGTGGATGTGAAGTGTTGATGTGAGGTGCCTCTGGCTCCTCATCCCCTCTGCTCCCAGTCCAGGAGAGCTTGCCAGGACCAAGCATCTGAGGTGGAGGAGAATGGGAACGCCACGAGCCCCTGCCATGGAGCTGTTTGATGATGAGTTTGGAGTGGCCAGGGTGACCTTTTTGGGAGGTGACAAGGGCTGTGCCTGTCCCCACGCATCCCTCATGCCTGCCCAGGCACTGAGCCCTTTGGCGAAGTCTCTGCTGCTGTCGGGACACTGATCAACAAACCGTCACGGTATTTAAATGAGTCAGATTAATCACTTTATCATCCAAATACAGGTGGATTAATGCAATTGCTTAATACTGTGTTTAAGCAGCTGATTTTTTAAATAAAAGCTCAATAATTGAGGGAATTACTGGCAAAATTAGAAAAATTAGCAGTTTATTTACTGCTTATTGTCAGAGCTGCCAGCCAAGGAAAAGTGAGATCACTAAGCTCTTATTTTACCCCTCCACCCCTCTCCCCTCAAACAGCCCCTCTGGTAACACAAATCTGGATCTCCAGCCCAGGCTGCCATGGCTGAGATTGAGCAGGTAAGCAGGAAAATACACTGTCATGGGGAGAACCGAGCTCCATCTCTGCATGTTTTAATATGGGGAATGTCATCTGCTGCTCCAGCTCCTCTCATAAACAGGGAATGTGCCTGTCAGCAAGCTGAACCCGTAAAAGTTGAATAATATTTGTTGATTAATGTAGTCGATGGATTTCATATTTCCTTTAAAATAGTTGCTCCCTATTTCTGTAAATTATTCATCCAGTTTATAAGGCAAAGCAAATATTTGTGAATAGATATGAATTATGTGATTTATAAGAATGAAATATTCATGAGTCATTTTCATTATTCACCTCATCTTGGAATTGCTACATAAATCTGATCAAGCAAATAGATTTGGTGAAGCTCAGCCCAAATTCACAGGTATCACGGCGCTCACACGGTGAACCAGAGCAGGTTTGGGCCGAGCTCCTGAGCCACTCGCTCAGCTGGAGCCCCGTGGCTCCAAGGAGAGGCAGGGAAGGATGTGGCAGCTGAGCAGGACGTGCCCTGCAGCTCTGCTTCGTGCCAAAATCAGTTTTCACCTGAATTTCAGCAGAGGCAAGGGCAGGAAGAGGAGACTGGCGCTTCCCTCCCTGACAAGGACGCTGGCGCTGTCGGGAGGTCACGCAGCACCGCAGGGAAGGGTGCTGGGGAGAGGTGTTTTGACTCCAAGGGATGACTGCAAACAGCAGGAGTATTGGCTATGCAAAATGAGGGAGAACTGGATAGGAAGCCTTGCTGCTGGGTGGCTCCAATTCGAGCACTCGCAAATGCCCTTTGCCAGCCTTCAGTGAGACCAGGCTCAGTGTAGCTGTGAGAAGAACCCTCAAGTCTCCCTGGCTTCCCACTCATGCCTCCCCACATGCCCACTCTTGCCAGTCCAGGAGGGAAGGCTTTGCCCCCAGTTGCTCCCATGGACTGCTGGGAGCCCTCTCCTTCTGAGAGTTGGGCTGCTCTCCCATGTGCATCCCCCTGAACGTCATCTTTACCCCCAGCCTTTTCATTAAAAGCAATTTCTTTTTCTAAGCACTCTCCAGAGAAGATGCCCAAAGCACTGAACAGCGGGAGCAGCAGCAGAAGCCTCCCACGAAGGATGTGCGTGAGTGGGGGGTGTTTATCTCAGCTTCTGCTTTTCAAAAACCAGAAAGCACCTTGGTGTTGTGAAATAAGGACAAGTTTGGAAAATGCTGTCGGGAGAGCTGTGACCCCAGGGGAAAGCCTTAGAATGGTGGGGGACAAGAGGACCGCTGGCCTCAGCTGCCTTGAAGGGACAGGATGAGTCTGGGAGTGAAGCTGGTGCCAGTCTTGGGGTTAAGAAGAAAATGAAAAAACCCTTAATGTTAAAAACCTCAGCAGATGCTTTTAGGACGTGAGTAACACCTCGAACTACACTGGGACTGTGGGTCCACTCCAAGTGATGTGCGTGCTAAGCACTGCTTGGACCGGTGCCACCCAGCACTCGCTGCTGCTGGTAATGAACTTGGCTTCTTTGGGACCTGCAAGATGAGCACTCTAAAATTCAGCTTTGGGATCTTCCTATTTTCCAAAGTGTTCGAGTGCTTTCTTCTTAAACAGCAAGCTGCCATTTAGGAAATGCTGTTCCGCAGAGAGCGCCATGCGTCTTCTGCCACCGGCGTGTTTTGCTCAGCGCTGCACGGGGACGACATAAAATCCATGTGCTTATCCAAGTGGAATTGCTGACTCTATTACCGTGGTCAGAGAAAACAGTCTGTCTTCATCCTTCCTCTGATCCATCTGGAAGGGGACAGCAGTTCAGTGCCCTGATGTACTGCACATCACAGATCTGCAGCTGCAGCTGACCAAGCTGAGTGCAGTGGAAGTTCTTTGGGGGTGCAGAACCCCAGGCTGTGGCTCCTCTCCTTGTGCCGAAGAGGTCAGGTTGACACGTAGGATTATTTAAGTCCATGGGAGTTGTACAGGCAGCGTGGGCTCCCCACAACTCTTGCACTGAGATCGTGGCTGTCCAAGGAAGAGGCAGCAGGGCAGGTGCTGCTTTAATGGCACCTGAGGAAGGAGAGGAGAGACTTTGGATCCCAGGCAGCTCCCTCCTGGCCTCTGGCTGCTTTCCTGCAGCCCCTCTCCCGAAGGTCACATTGCTGCCTCAAGGCAAAGGCAGAGATGCTTTATTCCAGCTGAGGCAGCTCCAGAGTTGTCATACTAAACTCCAGACTTGTTCAACCGTGGGATGGCATTTTTCCCCTTGCCGGCTCTGGAATAGCCACAGAGAAGCCATTTATCAGCCTGGTGTGTGCATCCAATCTCTGGGCGCTCTGCTTCGCCTCCTGTTATCGGCCGTCTCCGCGGTGCTTAACGAAGCAGCTATTTTGAGGCCTAATGAATTTGAAAAGTTTGTGACCCCTCTATTGCAGCGTCTCAGGTATCAGGAACCTGGAAAATGGCCTTAATGTCACACAGAGCATTATGAGCCTGTGCTGTCATTGCGGGTGTTCTGCTCAGGTGTTTCACGGGGCTCTGGGAAAGCCGCCAGCAAACAGGAGCCATGGGAGACCGGCAGGGAGGGTTTTTCCTTCAGGAAAAGGCTTTTCCTTCCTTCCATGAGGAAATCAGGGGTTTGGTGACTTAGAGACCACCAGGGCTGTCAAGTGCAAGGCAGTAAATTGTCCCTCGGTCACAGCCCTGCTCAGGAGAGGTTCAGGTTTGTCGCTCCTCTGGGGCCAGGGGTTGCTGGTTGAATTATTAGAACAGTGTCTCAATAAATCCAGGATCCAGCTCCCATCAGCACGGCATGCAGTCCCATCTCCTGTGCTTGCAGATCGGGGAAATCCCAGCTGCTTTCCAGGTGCCACATCCCTTCCCCTCACACCAGCGGCTCAGGGAGCGTGAAGCATCTCAGGGAATCCTCTTTCCAACTTTCTTCTTTTCTCTCATCCTCTTTCCCAAAGGACTTTGTTCCTCAGTCATTTATTTTTTAGAAGAAAACCAAGATAAAAATCTCCAGTCCTCCAAGTGCCATTAATTGCTGTTACTTCAGAGTGCACAGGGCTGGGAGTTATTTTTTTTTTTTTGCTCAGCAGCTGATGGAGTTGAAAACCTTTTCCAGGGCAGCAGGAATCATGTAACAAGGGCTGAGAGGGGGGAATCAAAGGCCCGAAACAGCCATTTGAGGATCATGGCCTTTCTCCCTTCCCCTCCAGCTCTGGCCAATCCTTCTGGACTCCCCTCACTGTTCCCTCATGCCGGGTGTTTGTTTGTCAGCACCAGGGAACAGCAGCAGCCAAAGCCTTCGGCAGCTCACAGGGACATCAGCCATAATTTTAAGGTCTGTTAAATATGATTTAAATATTTTTTTTTACTCATTAGCAACAATTTAGACTGATTCTCTCTTTTTTTCTTTTTTTTTCCGGAAACTTGAAGTATGACTGTAATAGCTTTGTAATTTTGGGCTCTATCATTAAAATTAATGATATCCTAATGCTCTGTGTGCACTAGAAAAGTCTGATCAGTTTTTTTCCCCTTTATATATCATTACTAATAGAACATTTTAATGGCTGTAATTTCCAGCCCTGTAGATGGAAACCTAAAAATAGGAAGAAAGCCTATTTCATCACACCATGCCAGCCCCTAAATAATTCAATTACATAGACTGGGATATCTGACGCTGGGTGTGTTTCCAGCTGCAGATAACCAAAAGTACTTGATACTGCTTTCAGAGTGGGGCTGGTTGCTGCAGGGTCTCATTCCCTGCCCCTGGCCAGGCCCCTGCCGGGGATGCCGGTGTGCAGCTCTTGGGGATGCCAGATGCAGCTCTTGGCTGCAGAGCTTCAGCAGCTTCCCCTCCTGGAGCCGGGGCTGGGGGGGATCCAGGGCAGTAGTGGGGCTTCAAGACTCAGCCCAACTTGCAGTAAGTACAACCCATCCGTCACCAGCAGTGATGCCTGCAGCCAGCACTGGTGAAGGCTTCTCTGCGGATACCTCTGGCTCCGTATTGAACCCTCAGATCCTTCTTGCTGTGTTTTCCCTGCAGGCAAAGTCTGTCTCTCCTGGCTCTGCATCTCCATGGGGAAAGGCAAGAGCATCACCAAGACCGAAGCCTAAAGCTCCCCTAAACCTGTGCTAAGCACCCGGTTTATTACTCCCCACGGTCTTTCTCCTGCTGTAGGTACTTCCAAAGCCTTTCATCATCCCACACACTCCCACATGCAGCCAACACATTTCTCATCTTCACCTCACGGAGTTTATCAGAGGCATTTCTGCCATTTATTGGTTTATGCTTCGCCTCCACCAGCAAGAGTTCACGATTTAATTCTCACTCTGGGTTTTTTCTCATCTCCCTTTTGTCTTTGCCTAAGGCTGAGGGATGGTTCTGGTGTGCTTGTTACAGAGCTGCTCTCTCTGTGGTGGCTGGAGCCAGCCTTTGGCAGGAGAGGAGGGATGTCATGGGTCAGCTTTCTGCCCACTCATTTCTCACCTCAATAACTCACCGTTTTGCTCCAGAGCAGCAGGGTTTCGCTTGGTTCCAAGCAAACAAGACACGGCCATATCATCTGCTGCTTGTTAAATACAAAGCTGAGATTTTCTCTTTTCTAGGTTAGCATCACCTGGGCTCTCCATCCCAGTGGAACTGCGTGGGCAGCCCCAGCCATGCAGGACTGCGCCAAGGCAAGGTGAGATGCTGAATATATTGACTGTTAGATGCTGATGTTGAATATTTGTTTTGTAGTCATGGCATGGTCTGAGCTTTTCAGTGGTTCCCCCCAAGTGCCATACCTCGAACATCACCTTCTCCCACTGCACAGGGAGGGACAGCCAGGCTTGGAGGGGACAGGGCAATGCTGGCACCAGCTCTCCTGGGCCAGCAGGGTTGTCTCCTTTGGTCATTTGAATGACAGAGGTCTGAAAATGTGGTGTTGTGGCAGTGGGAGGGGAAGGATTTTCCTTCCTCATATTCACATTGGGGTGTCCTGATACTCTTGTCTACCCCTTCTCGTGTCAGCTGCACTCCTTCCCACAGGAGGGTTATCACACAGAACCAGGATGCCCTTCTTCCCCTCAGGTGCTGCCCATGCGTCTCACCCAGGCCATGGTGCCTGGGCTGCCAGTCATTGTGCTGTCCTGCCCATGGCCAGCAGCCACTGTGAGAGAATCACCCTCAGCACTTCCACTGGCACGTGAAAAGCAGCTTCAGACACGTGGGCTCTGCTGAGGCTCAGAGGGGCTGAGCTGCCCATTTCTGAAGTAGGTCCAGACCTACTTCCTTAGAACATAGGAATTTCTCATCACACATTTCCCCTCCTTTTGCAGTGGGAGGTTTTCCCACCTGGCACGGAAAAGACATGTGAAGGGATGCTGTGGACCTGCTGAGCTCTGCAGGTTCTGGGACAGGCACAGGATGGTCGAGTTGGGAGTGTAACACTTCTCCACAGCAATATATCCAGCGTCTGTCTTCAGAATTGATATGCTCTTCTATCTTAAAAATCCTAATAGTTTTTTATCAGTGGCATCATGCTTCTTGCTGTGAGAGCTGCTCCACTATCAGCTGGAGGAGTGCTACAGTGCAGTAAAAGATACTAGAACATGTTCGAAGGTGTGTTTGGCTGCTCCTTTCCTCTTTGGAAGTTCCATTCCCAGTGGGTTGTTGCCTGCAGTTGTTGTCCGCAGGCACTGTGACACAGAGCCAGACACAGATCAGGAAAAGATCTGTTCCCTTCAGAAGATTCCCAGCTCTCAGCCAAGCTCTGTGAAGGTGATTCCCAGGTGCAGGGGAAGGCACTGGCTGTGACCTGCAGCAGTCGTCCCTGTGCTCACTGTAACTCTCCAAAATTTCTCTCTCGCAAGGGGAGAAAGCTCCCAGGGCGGTGATTAAAGTGTGATCAATCAGTGTCAAATAAAAGTCATCAGAATATGGCTGCGAGGCTGATTGCCTGTAACCAGCATAATTAGACAGTGAGGATTTTCTTTCTTTTCTGCTTCTCTGAGAGGGCTAAAAGCCTCTCAAATTGGAGCCCCTGTGACAGCAGCGAGGTGAATTCACATTTGACCTTATGTTCAAGTAAAAAACCTCCTCAAATCCAACCCAAGACCTCTCCAAAGAACACCAGAGAACCTTAATCCCTAAAATTTGTTGCCATATTTGTGGTCAGGCTGATTTCAGGGTTGATGGGCAGCAGAGCAGGTCTGTGTCTCATCTACCCCAGCGTGGTGCTGGCACGGCTGGTCCCCAGCCTGGGTGTCCCCAGCATCCTATATCAAAGCTGTCTTCTTTACATCTCCATTAACTCTGTCCTGATTTCCTCAGGCTGACAAAAGTCGGCTGTTTCCATATTCCCTGTCACTGCTGATCTGCCTCCTCTCGCTCTCCAAATCCTCTTTCCATTTCTATTGGCATTAACGAAGCTCTGTTCCCCAGTGCCGTCACCCCCTCGCCCACCCGGTGCTGCCTCACTTTCAAGACAGCTTCACCAGGTCCCCGGGCCTTGGCATCGCCCAGAAAGTCCTTGGGATCAGCAGAAGGTCCCTGGCATTGCCCACCACAGGGCCCTGCCTGTGCCGAGATCACCAGACTGCCACAGCCAGCAGCCAGCCCATCCACTGAGCTACTTTCCTAAGTGCTGGGTAATTAAAAAAAAACAGCAAATGGAAGTAATTCCCACTTAGGAGGAAGGACCTGCTGGAATTCGTGCTGGGAAGGAGGATTCAACAGCTGTGCATTAGCATAATGTAGAAATGGCATGGAGTAGGATGCTATTTTCTCCCCAAGCCGCTCACCGTGAGCGGAGCTGACTGGAGCTGCCCCCCTCTGCCTCAGGTTTCCCAGTGAGAGGGAAAGGCAGGATAGAGCCCAGGACTGGGGGGTGGCTGGAACCCCCTCAGGCAAGCACCAGCCTTTTTCTAAGGACTCTCCAGTTCAGTGTGCACAGGGAGAGGTTTCCTTCAGAAAGGTGAGCTGGGATGTGGGAGCCCTCCCCAGGGCACCCAGCCCCCCACTCCCCCTGTCCCTGCCAGCTGCTGACATTTCTCCTCAGGCTCTGGCATTTATTTTAATCCATCTTGGGTTTGTACTTCTCTCTCAGGATTAATGGACTAAGTGGTGAGATATTACTACAGAAAGGTGAATTCACCCGAAGTGGGAGCCCCTGTGTCAGCCACCACCCGTGGGGTGAGAGGGAAGCTGAGGCAGCTTCGGCAATGACGTGAGGGATGTGAAGCCCAAAGCTACTGCAGGGCAGCTTTCCATGCCCTCTGAGTGCAGGCAGAAGTTGCCACGCCTGGCACTGGCTTACCTTGAGATGGCATCCCTGGCCTCGGGGCTGCCAGGTCCCCTCTCTCCGTTGCTGCCTGGCACCGCCTGGGAGACAGACAGATGGACAGACAGACAGACAGACCGCTCTGTATTGCTCTCCGGGCACCACCTGGGAGACGAACAGATGGACAGACAGACCATTCTGCGTGACTCTCCGGGCATCACCTGGGTGACAGATGGACGGACAGAGCCCTGTGTGTCGGGGCGGCTGGACGCACAGACAGCTTCCCGCTCGCCGTCCGGTGTCCTCCCGGCCACACATCGTTTGCCCGCAGGCTCCATCTTGTGGAATATGTTCCCTCAAGGAGCCGAAGTGGGAAGCCATTCTTTGGCGTGAGAGTCAGTGTTCGTGGGTCCTCTTGGCACTGCTGGCGTGGGGGGTCCGCGTGGAGTGGCTGTGCTGGCACCCACTGACACCCCGGTTACCCTGCTCTGCCTCCATGGACTCAATACCACGTTCTGCCCTGGTACAGCTGATAAGAGAAGTAAATGTGGTGGAATTTATTTCAACAGATGGAGGACAATTTTCTTCTCATCATTTATCTGACACCATGACGTACCAGCTTGCAAAGCCTCGGGCTGTGATGTGGAGCCACCGGGGCTCTGCCAGCAGCGGCACCAGCAGCTCCCGTCGTCCAGGAAGAGCAGCCTTTCGCCATTGTACCTCTCAGCTGTGGGATAAAATCGAGTGGTTTTCAGCCTGCTGGATGTGCTGCCTTCACGAGGTTTATTTACCATACAGTGTGACACAGTGATTTCACTGTATGTAATTTAGTGACACATTGGGAAGGAATTAATCATGGAAAGCAATGCTTGTGCTGAGTGCTTGGCCAAGGTCCGGCAGGAGGAGCCCTGCTCCCAGCCCTCGCTCCCTGGCCTGGGGTGGTGCAGACCCTCAGGAGTGAGGGTTCAGCAGGTGGAATTGCTGCTGGCATCGTCATTGCTGGCATTCTGTCCCCAGATGGCCCTTGGCAATCGGGCTGTGCCTGCAGGGTGGGGACATGGCTGGAGGAATGCTCTTGGAGACTCAAACTTGTAGGAAAACAAGATGTGCAAAACTCTCAAGAGCACATCCAATTTCCACTCATTAAGCCATAATTTCCATCATTTTAATTACATAAAAGGCAGATAAATGGTGAGTGTGCTCCTACTTGTGCCTTTTCTCTTAATTATTGGTCCTTTGCATGGGCCAGTTTGCAATGAATCAGCCTTTAAGCAGCGTTCACCCGGACATGCTCGGCTTTATTTGAATTATCTTGTTGGCCGATCATTCCCCAGAACATAATAAAACAAACATTAATTACTACTTCAGCGGGTGTAATCTTCTTGAAAGCACTCGACGCTACTCGAATGCCACTGTAGCCTCACTCCCCGCACTTCGAGGCGCGCGGCTAAACAAACTCATCCGGCAGGTCTGAGCGCGCCGGCAGAGCCCAGACTGCAGCTTCGGGAAAGGATGTTTGGAAAATGTGCAGGTGTGCAAAGGAAAAAGCCAAACCTGCTGTCCAGAGAGGCTGGAAAGTCCAGTGTCTCAGTGGGATGCAGCAGTGTCAGACCAAGCCTCACTGGACCGTGCCAGGTGCTGCAGCACTTGGAACATTTTATGTATGTGAAGTGGCAACTCCAAACCTCCCCTCCATTTCTGATGGCTTTTCCAACACTGTCACTGGAACACCCCCGGTGTCGTGGGATGGATGCTGCCCTGGAGGGTGCCGATTCATCTGCCATCAGGATTGGCATTGCTTCTGGTGTTTGTGTTTGTCCACAGCCAAGGAGTTATTTAGCTGGATGGAACGCTGGGAGAGGGAAGCGACACGGCTGCAGCAAGGCAGCAGTATGACATTCTTCCATTTGGTTCAAGTTCGACATCATTAGACATTCCTCATACGTGTGTCATGTGTGGAAATGCCTGTTGAGATCTTTTCCTGGCAGATCTCCCTCCTGCTCCTCCACCTGCACAAACCTGGCCCTGGAGCTTGCTCCTGGGGTTACCCAAAGCTTTAGAGACAAGGGCTGTTTTCCTTGCCTGTGGCCCTGCTGTCTCCATGGTGCATTTCCAAAAGCATCCCTGTGTTTCACTAAATGCAAAGCTGCTGTCAGGGAGAAGGCAGCTGCAGCCTGAATCTTAAAGTCAAAAATCAATTGCAGCTCCCCTTTCCAAGCACAAGCCCATGACTGTAGCATACATCCAGCAATCCTGGCTCCAGAGGGCCCCTCTTCAGGGGTACAACTCAATTGGGTACCAAATCCAGGTATAACTCAAAAAGAAAACAGCTTTCTGTATCTTAAATATTCACTACTGATACTTTTGAAGTCTGATTTTGCATTTGTGCAAGACAGAGGAATTAAAATATGCTTTAAATAAGAACATTGCTTCATGTCCTTTAATTACCAGCCATCCCCAAAGGGCTGTTTCCCTGAGCAGAGTGCCCTCATCCAAGGTGAAGGGCACAGGGAGCCAGGGAGAGCTCTGGTCCAGCCCCACCATCCTGGAGAGGAGGAGGAGGAGGAGGAGATGCTCTGAGGATAAAGCCATATGTTGCCAAGTTAATAAAAGACCTTGAAAAGCATAAATCCTCGTCGTGCTGGCTGCTGGCCCAGGTGCATAATTTCCTTGCCATTGGGGGGGAGCAGGCAGCATCTGTGCAAAGCCGGCACTGAACGCTAATGAAAAAGCCCAGGATGAAACGCTCGGTCCCCGGGGACGGCGGGGGAACCCAACCCTCCCCGGCAGAGCTGGTGTTTGCGTTGGAGCACAGCCCGGCAGGTTGGAGCCAAGCTTCTCCCTGTTCCCTGTGAGGGAAGAGATGATCCAGCCAATAACCCCCACCACCCGCCCCGGAGTTCCCTCTGAGCACCCGGGGTCTGGCAGGCACAGTGTGGGTGGGGTGTTGCCACGGTGTCAGCCAGGAACATGGCCGAGGACCTTGCCTGTGGCACAGATGAAAGGGGCTGCTCCTGCAAAGGGGAAAAAGCCCATGTTCCCACTGCCCAGAGCTGAGCTGCAAACCTCGCTGCTCGGAAAGGATACCGGAGTGTGTTCAGCAGGGTGAGTGTGGAGGGGAGGCAGCGGTGAGGGATGCAGGACCCCACGGCTCCAGTCTGGTGCACTGTCAGGAGGCCCTGGGACCTGCCAGCTGTAGGACATATTCCAAGAAACTGTTTTTTTCTCAGTAAAACAAATTCTCCATAACCCTCCTGAGGCTCGGAAGGAACAGGGAAGTGATCATGTCTGTGTGACTCGATGCAGTGCAAAGCTGTTTCCCTCCGCATTTGCCTACCTGAACATCCAGATGTACACAAATTAATGAGCATTATGATGAGCCTCATTAAAAGAACTGTTCTTTAGGGGTAAGCATCTTCCCCAGTACCAGCGCTGCATTCCGTTTGCTCAGCTGTTAACGGATGGCAAACTGAAATTCTCCGCTGTGTTCCGATGCACCGGTGCAGCCTGTCCCTCACCAGACACTGTACGTGGTGGTGGTGGTGGCAGAGCTGGCTCTGGCTCCCAGCTGCTCCATAGGGCCCACAGGGACTGAGTTCCCTGTGGCTGCAGCTCCTCCTTGCCAGAGAACAGCCCTATGCATCTGACCCTGGGTGAACTTCCCACAGGGCCAGCGAATATGCCAGGCTTTTCAGGGAAATAAATACCACACTGGTATTTTTTTGCCTTCTGTGGACCGATCCCAGGCAAGTGTTCATCCACGTCTTAAGTAGGGAACTAGCACCGCATTTCAAAGCCTCATTTTGCCTTTTGCCATTAAATTATATTAGAAGGGCTTTCAGGTTATCCCTTAAGTAGATGCTTTTCATTCCAGCCATATTCCCTCCCTTCCAGCCGGGCTGCTCTCCCCAGAGCAGGAGCTTCTTTTTCCCATGCAGAAACATCCCCACTGTGTCTCTTGTGCAGATTCCAGGCACCTTCCATGTGATGGAGTGTTGCAATCTGAGTGACAACCCTGTCCCTGTGGGCACCCAGTCCACGGTCCCCCGGGCTTCCTGGCCACCCCTCTGCCCCCTGGGAATTTGCAGTGCTGGGGTGAGAAGCTGGACAGGGGCCTGATTGTGTCCCTCACCTGCTGAGATTCATGTTTTCTGTGTACTGAGGAGAAGAGAGGCTGATGGAATCTGCAATTCACCTAGGGAGGAGGAGGAGGAGGAGGAGGAGGGAATCTAGCTCATGATCTGGCAGTGGAGAAACCACAGAGCCAGCCTCATTGGCCCCTTTATGCTGAGAGCACCACTATTTGGGAGCGATGCTTGGCCCATTTGAAATCTCAAGCAGCTTTTTCTTTTACAACAGATGAAAAAAACTCAATTTTCAAGAAGTGCATCAAGCCCTTAATTGGGATTTTAATTCCTAAATGGCAGTGGGTGCCGCAGAACTGGCTCCCCAGGCTAACGCGTCCTGGTTATTAGAGAGCAGATCCCCCGGGCCGGGTGGCGCGGCCGTGGCCACGTGGCAGTGAGTCTGGCAGCCCCCAGAACCAGCACCGAGTCTCTCTTGCATCTAAAAGCAGACGTGAGTGCTACTTATTAATTTGAGTCCACCTCTGAATGCACTTAACGATTCAAGTCCAATTAGTTTTCAGAGTGCCCAGGTAGGAAGTAATCATTAAAAACATGTAAATTAAGTTACTGGGGAGCTTAATAGATTAGTCATTGACTTTCCAGCTTATGTTGGCTCTTAACCTTCAGCTTAAATTCATCACCAGCAATTTCTCTGAACTGGCTACACAAGGTTAGAGCCAGAGGCTGCAGCATCACCAGCAGGGGATCCGGCTGTGCCATGGCATCTCCCTTGGGAAGGGGTGCCCACGCTGGGGACCCCTCTGCTTCCAAAAGCAAAGACCCCAACTGCTACCTTTGTTTGCAGGTGATGTGCCCAAGCTTGGAGGCTGCCTTGTGGGATCCCCCTGGGCATGTGGCCTCCTGGGGGATCCCATTCCCCTCATGCCCCTCTCTGCCTCGATCCAGAGGCCAAATCCATTTGCTGTGCAGGAATAAGCTTTTGATTAACTCCCAGACCAATGTGTATCTGGAACAGGTGCCTCAGAGATGAGCTGCTGGAAGGGCAGGTCTCTGCCCAGCTCTCCCACTGCTGTCTATCCTGCCAGGCTCTTTTCCCTCCACGCAGCCTCCTCTCCCAGTAACCAAATCTCAGTTTCAACTGAAATTAATGACAGTTAATCTGAGATTATTACTCCTAACTAATTCCCTAACAGATTAGGAGGGGCCTAATGGAAAGACGGAGCCTCCCGAGGTGGCACAAACTTCTCAGTGGTGGGGGCACCCACACCCCCACTCCCTGGGGCACTCCCTGCCCTGAACCCACTCCCCAGCCTCGGAAGCAGCTTTATTACAGCAGGGAAAATGAAGGAAAGATATCAAAAAAGATCTCAAGCTGGGAGCATTTGGAAAAGCTATTTCTAAAATTGCAATTACCAGGAAGGAGAACAAATTACCACTTCAGGGACCGTCGCACATGGAGAATCAGGGCTTTGGGAAATAATCAGAAGAATATATTCACAGAAGTGCATTATTTATATTGAAACATTTTGAAGTAAAGGTCACAAGGAGAAGGTGAAGATTAGTAAATAGGAAAACACGGGGACCACTTTGCTGCCATAATGGTTATGGTCCATTTTGATTATGACTGCATTAGTCACCGAGACACCCAAGTCAGAGCAGCAATGGGTGTGGCTGTTGAGGAGTGAAGGAGCAGTGGATCCTCCCACATCCCTCGGCTCTAGACCAAGCTGTTGGCCTCATCCAGCTCCTCAGTGGAGGGCAGGATATGGTCAGTGCTCTCCTCCTCGAGCCCTTCCAGGAGCGGGTTCCCCGTTCCCTTAGCCCCTGGACTCGGCTCCTGGGACCTCAGGGGTCCACAGCTCCTGCTCTTGTGGTGACTCTCAAGGACCCCATGTGCATCACCTTCCTGCTGCTCGGCTCACCAGGTGTCACGGTCTTGGCGGTTATTGATGGCACCGACCGCCCGCACAGAGGAATCCCAAGCACGGTGTTTTTCTCCCCAAACCCAGCAGTGTGTGTGTGATACAGCAGCTCTGCTAATCACATTCCCTTCCACGCCTTCAGAGATGACTCCTTGTAAGGCTGAAGCCTCTTTTCCTCCCCTTTTATTATCGTAGATCATTTTTAATGCTGTGCTGACCTGTCAAGCTTCCCCTGGCTCCATGTGAGCTATTACAGAGGGCTTAGAACAGATACACAGAGGGAGGTCTTGCTGGGTGGTGCAAAAGCACAGGCAAGGCAGGAGATAACAGTGCTGGGATGTCTCCTGAGCCCCTGGGATGCCAAGCAGCCCAGGCAAGAGCCAGGGGCTCACAGCTGCTGCCCTCACATATCTTCCATGGAATGAGGGAGCAGCCAAGCTGGACTGCGAGGCTGATCCGGCCACACTCAGCTTTGCTGACAGCCCCAGGCTCCTGCCCCCCTCCCTCCACAGCAGCCCTGAGAAAATATTTGCAGTTTATAAAAGCAGTGAAAATGGGATTGATTTACTGTAGCAACATCTCAAAGCATGAAGTGGCACTTTTACACTCGCATCACCCATTAGACATCTGAAGGCATCAGCACAGCCCATTTCATTTTTAAAGACATACAAAATGCTCGGAGGAAGCCATTTGACATCCCCATTCTGGGAGTCGTGATAGCGTGCTGGGAATAATACAAATGCATCAGAAGTCTCACGTCTTGTCGTTCCAGTCCCTGTTGTGTCAATACGCTACTAAAGAGCTGGCGAGTGTTGTTCTGTAATTTTCCTGTGTGTCACAGCTGCTGAAGGAGCTGCCCATGGACAGTCCCCATAAATCAAAGTGGCAGCCGCAGCCACATCTGGTGGGTGCTCTAGCCCGTGTGCCAGGAGCAGCTTGTGGAGGTGGCAACAGCACCCCATGGGAGATGCAGCAGCTCCCTCCATCTGAGGGTTTCCAGAGGTAGCACATTCGAGCAGTGCCTCTTGCCCAAGGAGAGGAGAAGACACCTTGGTCAAGGTCCCACTCCTGGGGAACCACAGGGTGTGCCATTCCTGGCCTTAGGTACCCCAGCACTCATCCTCCAGCTCCAGGGCTTTTTCCCAGAGGCAGGTCCATGTTGGAAACATTCACAACTTTTAATGGGATTAATCCATCCCTAGTGCCGTGGGAGGAGCCTGACCATGTCTCCACACCTCAATAGCTGCGCTCCAATAGCACTAGCCCTGATTTATTAACGCAGAGATTTCACTGCCTGGCCACTGACAAATGGCCACAATTTTACCCTTCCCCCACCCAATCAATACCTCTTAATCAAATCCAATCACACTGTATTAAATTAAGTGTCCAAAATAACCCCAGAGTGCTGAGGGTGCCGGTGCCAGCTCAAGCTGGTGTCGGGAGCTGTGGGAATTAATCACCTCTGTGCTGCCAGCACGAGGAGCCCGGTGCTTGGCAGGGGAGAAAGGGAGGCTGGACAAACAGGAACTATCTCGGGATACTTCTGGTTGTTGCTCCTGGATTGCTCCCTCACTTCCACCGTGTTTATGCCGTTTCCTTGCAGCTCCTTGGGGTTTGCTCTATTCAGCTCTCACTCTTTCACTTAGTTTTAGAGCTATTTCTGCGCATGAATTATTCCCTGACACAGTTTTACAGCCCTGGTTATATTTAGAGAGCTCGTTCATTGGGTGAGGCTCCTCGTTTTCCGTTTCGTTGGGTGAGATCCTCGGATTTCTGTATCCCATCTTTCAGGCTCCGGTTGATGTGCGCCTGCTAATTACATCGTGGGATGCCAGATGAGGCCGAGCTCGCGCTTCCTCTGCGTTCTGCAGCGATACTTATTTGTGATAAGGCAGAAGGCAGCCATGGGGAGATGCGTCCCCCTGCGAGCATTATGGCCGTACCAGCTTCCCCTGCATCGGCTTTGGAAGAGATTTCCAGCATGGAAAGGGAAAAGCTGCTGCAGTGGGACCCAGAGTACTTTGTTGTGTTTCTGTCTATTAAGAGTTTTGGTCTCCACTGCCACCTCTCTGGGGCTCTCCATATGACTCTGTGGGGCAGACAGAACTTCACAGTTCCCGGTGTATTCCCTGGGGGCTGTGATGGTTTGTCTCTCCATCCTCACCTGGCTGGACACTTCCTCTTCTTTGTACCCACCTCTCCTTGCCCAGGCTCTCATTTCCCAGCTGCCTCTCTCTCCTCTGTACCTTGAGATATTTTTAATGCAGCGCTGGGTTTTCCTTCTCATCCTTTTGCCTTCAAGAAAATACTTGACTTTTAACTGCATCATTGGCATTTTCCGGGTACTCCTCTTGCAGGTGTCCCAGCAGCTCTTGAGAGCATCCCAGCAGCCCCCCGCCTGCCTCCCCAGCTACTCACCTTGCTCTGGGTGCTGCCAATGTGCCCCTGCAGACAGCGTGACCTTGGTCCTGTCACCAGTGGTGGCCTTGGTGACCAGCCCCTCTCCTGGAGCTCCTTGGCCCAGTCCATCATCCCTGCGCTGCCTTCAGGGAGGACGGCAGTGCCGCTGGAGCTGCGCCAGTTGTGGCAGCTGGAGCCTGGCAGATTTAAAGTCTTAATTGCCTGGATAATTAAAAATCTGAGGAAGTTTCCCCAAAGCACGAAGCTGTCCCAGCCCAGTCGAGCATGCACCGTGCAGGGCGGTGGCCAGACACCACAGCTCTGCTTTCCCACGGGCCCAGCCACTCTTGAGGGCTTCGTTTGTTCCCACTCCTGTGGCTGACACTGAGGCAGAGCTGCCTGAACCCTTTTCCCAGGCAGGGATTTGATCCAAGCCCTGGACTAGGGATACTGTACAGGCAGCTTCTGCAAACTGTATCACCATCCCGTCACTCATCCCATTGCAGGGAGGGCAATGCTAGGGAGCACAGGATCCGTTTTGGGATCTATGTGCAGTTGCCTCCACGTGCCACGGGGTGGGTGCCGTCAGGAACGAGCTTGATGAGACACTCACTGGGGAGGGAGAGCCCAGACAGGGACAGGGTCCAACTCCGTCCTTGCCTGCTTGTGCCAGGACTGGTGACAGCCACCAGCCAGGGAGCTGACACAGGGACGAGTGGAATACCCATCTCCAGCCCTGTGCACGCGGTAACTGTGGCTGCAGATTTATGGCTCCAATTAATTGTGCAAGTAAATTAGAGGTACCCAGGTGAAACCACAGACAAGAGGCCGTTTTCTGTGTCCTGCTCCTTCCTTGGCACTGGCCCATCCCTGCCCACCCCCAGAGGGAAGGGGGGCTCCAGCAGAGCTCAGTCCCCCCACCGAGGAAGGTGTTGGGGGACACTGTCCCCAAAGGCTGATGCTGCTCCCCTGTGTGGGTTGTCTGCCCCAGAGCCATTTCCCTCTTGACCCCCACACTTCTGGCCTGGTCCCCACACCTTGGTCCCCCATTCCAGGGGTCTGGTCGTTGTTTGGTTGCATGGCTCTCCAAGCACTCTGTGAGCAGCACACATATCCCTGCCCGCAGCCTCCTGGAAGGGGGTTGTTCCACACTCTTCTACTCCTCTCTTCACCAGCCCTCTAAGCCATGGGTGAGCCGCTGTTTCCCAGGAGAGTGCTCCATCATCCCTGCTGACAGTGCATCGAATTCCCTGTCATCAAGCAAATCTCATCACGTTCCCTCCTAACCTTTGTGCAAAGGTTGTGAGAAATGCCAGGGCCATATTTCACAGGAAATGTGAGTCTGAGCGGTCCCAGGCTCGGGGCTGAGCGGCACAGCCAGCTCTGCCTAAAGTGGGCATTCCCAGCCCTTGGCCAGTACTGCAGCAGCCACGTGGGGATGGCTGGCAGGGAAGGGACCGGCACTCTGCGGCTGGTTGCGATGGATTAGGAGAGCTGGGCTTGCCTGTGCTGCCTTATCTGCCCAGTAATTGAACGGAATAAGCTCTCTTATCTCTCTGGCCTGGCTTTTCCGTGACAGTCCCCTTATCTTGGAGCCCTTGGAGATTGTGAGCAGCCGTCGAGCCTCTGCGAGGGTACTGCATGAATCCACTCTTGACAGGATTGGGTTTCCCAGCACAATACCAGGACACAGCCCCTCCTCTGCCCCCATCCTGTCCCAGACAAGCAGGTCCTGCCAGAGGGGCTGTCTGATGGGATGCTCTAGCCGAGACTGCTGCAGGTTATGGCTGCGACTCTGAGGTCTCATGGGAAGGTGGGTGCCTCTCCCCTCAGTGAAGGTGAAAATGACCCCTTGGGAAAAAATACAGGGAACAGACGCATCCCTTGTGTTACTGCCCACCTCTGCTTTGCTTTCAGCTGGCACATTTCAGTGCAGGCCCCCCAGGCCCCTCCATCAAGCAGCTTCACGCAAAGATTACAGGGAGAAATGCTGAATATTTGGGTTCTTTATTTTGTTATGAATTATTGTGGATTGTGTGAGAAAATAAGTATAAAAGCAGCTGTGAGTGCCACCAGATGGCAGTGAGAATAGCAGTGGTCCAGAGGGCTCATGGCCAGGCTGCCAGTGGCACAGTTTCTGGCTCTCAGGAGAACCCACCAAGAGAGAGCTCTGCCCCTGGGCTGGGGTGCCCCACAGCCTCCTGCCGCACCCAAGCCCACCTGGGGAACTCAATGAAGCAGAATAGGAGCCATTCTGCTCCTCCTTTTTACACCCAAAACCTCAGGATGGTTCCCCTGCCCAGACAATACCAGAGGAAACTCTGCCCTGGCCACGGGGCCAGCGGGGGATGCTCCACATCCTCCCGCACTGCGCCGAGTGGCAATTGGGTCTCTTAGGTAAAACTCAGCGATTGCAGGCGGCTGCAGCTGCACGGCTGATGGACCACAGAGGAGACATTAGCATGTAAAATGATGACCATTAACTTAATTAAAGAAAGGACACAACAAGCATCCTGTTCTTGTATTGGAGCTGCTTCTTCCCACAGATCGCTAGTTAGGGATTTTGATTTCCTTATGCAGGAGACAAAACACCTCAAAAGCACTGTTTTTTTAAGATCAGGATGAAAACACAGTCATAAATTAGCAGCAGAATAAATGACTTCTGAGCGCTGGATTTACATGGGCTCTTCCTTAGGGATGGCTAACCCACAAAAGCCAGCCCCAGTCCTACCTGCAGGATCCGAGGACAAGCTGGGATGGTGCAATCCTGACCACACCCTCAGCTCCTGGGAGTCTGGGAAAACAGTTGGGCATCCCAGCCCAGGAGTACAGCATGGGAAAGTTGGCATGTGGAAAATCCTCCTCAAGGATGTCTGGGCAGCATCCAAGGCTGGAGAGATGTCCACAGGTCCCTGGAGAGCAAGCTCTGCTACCCATCCTTCCTCCATCCCTCTGCCAGCCTGGATGCCGCATGGGTCAGCCAGGATGCCGTGGGAGCGGGCAGATGTGCTCGTAATTAGGATGGATCAAATCAACTAAAGCTGAAAACAAAGAAAATTAGAGAAAATGAAGAGGAAATGAAACGGCTCGTGCAGATGCAGGGGAAATATTTTTAGTCCTTTAGTCCTTCTAAGTCCATGGCGTCTGTTGTTTGGAAGAGTCCACGCTGAATCCTCCCAAGACTTGCTTCCTTTCAAATGAGGTTGCCATCTCCCAGTGCTGCAATTAGTCGTGTCCGCGCAGCTTCTGTTGAGTACAACAAAAGCACTTAATTTTCATTAAAAAGACGACATTGGGAGCAGTTTTGAAGGACAGGCACAGGCACTGGTAACTGTGTTCCTGAGGATGGAATGGGACACACAGATGCATAAATTACCAGACTCCTTTTCCACACGCCTTCCTCTGCTTCTCTGCAAAGGAGATTGACTCGATTGTAGGTGCCTCTCTGATATCTCTTTGTAAACCCTATTTACATTTGTGTTAGATAATTCAGTATATCCATAAATTAGTGTTGAACATCAGTTGGTTTTACAGAAGCGTTGCATAATCTCCGCCTCATGGGTGTTCACAGCCCATCCCAGGATCCCAGCAGAGGCAGGGGAGGCCAGTGAGTGTTGGCAGCAAGGACCCATTCTCCTGCCATCCCCCGGAGGCTCCCATCAATTTATGGCTGACCCACCACATGCTGGACACTGCCCAAATCTGGAGAGGCATCGGCAACTCCGCTTGATTTAACTCCATAAGGTGGGAAGTGATGGGGCTGCATCCACCTTGCTCAGCATCACACTGACATGACAGCTGCCCTCGCTCCAGGAGCACTTCCCTGCATTGGAGCAAGCCAGGGATGCGCCCAGACTCTGGACAACGTGCTCCACATGCCACCCCATCCCATCCTGTCACCGTACTCCAGCACAAGCCTTGTCCTTGAAACCAGAGCTGGATAAAATAGGGTCATTTTTATTTTTCAAGTTTTCCATGTCCATGAAAGCAAAGATTCGTGTGGCTGAGCCTGAAGACAAACTGCTTCAAAGAGCAATTTTAATTGAAATTATAATGATGAAAGTTTTGCAGCCAAAATTGAAAAGTGCATTACTGCATCCCCTCCCTCCTCTTGTGACATGTCCATGCAGAGCAGCAACAAAAATAGGGGCCTTTTGTGAGAGTCTCTCTATGAGTGGTACCAGTTGTCTCAGTCCATGTATTATCTTTTTCTCTGTAAAAGTCACTAAGGGACTTCACTGTCCCAATTCTCTGCAGCTTTCCTCGTGTCCTTCCTCTCCCTGTGCCCCAAGTGCAGTGCTGAGGTCCTGCCAGTGCACAGGGATCCCCCCTCACCAGAGGCTGCACGTCCAGAAGTGTCCTTGAAAGAGTGAAATTTAAGAGGTTTTTAGAAGGGAAAAGGCAGCGGTTCTGGGGTGGCCCCCCAGGGCTGGCTGGATGCCGGCAGGGTCGGGATGGAGCCCCAAGGCCGTGCCCCCAGCTGGACCACTGCCAGCTGCTGGCAGGAGCACAGAGCCCTGGGGAGGGAAAAGCTCCTCCGCTCCCCAAACAGAAAACGGCTGCTGGTTCCCCTCTCCTTGGCATTAATCTCTGTCCCTCCTGGGAAATTACGCCACGATAAATCTTTATTTCTCATGATGGCTTGCCAGCTTCAATAACGATTTCGCGGGGGATGGGAGATGCCGGCGAGCATGGACTGGAGGATGCTCCACTCCTCGGGCACACACCGACAGGTCGGGACTGATTTATCCTCCTTCCCTGAGCCCTGTTTGTCCAGCTGCCAGGTAGGACCAAGTGAGTAACTCTTTCCTCAGTAAATTTAGTTTCCTCTTAATCCTGAGGCACCCCTGCTTTCCTGCAATTTATTCAGTACTCACGTCAACTGAATGGAGTGAAATGTGGGTCTTCAGACCCTCCCCTCGGAAGGGCTGCACAGTCACTCCATGTGTGGGAATGTAGGAATTGAGCAGTGCCAGGGAGTTCTATTGTTTTCTAACTCAATAGGAGCCATTTGTAGAACTGTGCTTATGAACGATGGAATTTGTACTTAGTTCCCGCAGTATGCGACGGGCAAATGTGAAAAATTGAGTTTTCCCTTATTTGTGGAAGTAACTGAATGGCCAAATCCAATTACTCCTGGAAACTGTGCCTCTGTGCAGAGAGCAGCTGTAGCTTCTCTGCAAGGCGGAGTGACTGGTGCTCCTCGGGAGCTTCAGGATGCTCACAATCCTGCACCAGGCCACTCCACTCCTGCTTCTCTCTCACCCGCTCCGAGGAGGAGGGCGTTGAGAAGAGACATTAAATGCCCAATGAAAACGTGACCTACAGCTGAGGAAGATGAGAAGAAGATGCTGCACAGGGAGAGAAAGGCTGTTGGGTTTCACCCCAGGAGCTGTGATAGCTGCCGTATGTCCCCTTGACGAGCAGCCCACCGAGCCGATGCCAGGCTGGTAGGATGCACCTCCTGTCCCACGTGCCCGGCAGTCAGGGCTCCGCTTGCCCTGCAGCCAGCGCAGCAGAACAGCTTCGGCCGGATGAGGAGCAAATGTTTTTGCAGGGAGTTACTATAGAAACTATCTCAACGCCTCTTTTTGTGCAGCCTCGTTGCTACTAATAAATAGCCTCATTATTTTGCAAAAAGTGCTCGGGAAACAGGGAGCAGCATGACTTGGGCCCAGCCAGAATTAATGGTCGAAAATAGTGGGGCCATTTTTCCCTGTGCCATGAAAAGCGGGGAGGCTGGGGCTCCATTAGGGAGAGTTATGGCTCATTTCTCTGCTTCTGCTGTATTTATGTTTTATGTATTCAAAAGTGATTTCAGCCACGATCCCAAATTACCAATTCCCACATTACATTAAACGGCTGTGAACAGGAATGCCTCCTGCCTATCAAAATAAACCAGTGAGTGCCGTGCAGGGACCCAGCTCCTCCCTGGTGCTTGCTAGCACGGCTAGAGGGACAATGCTCCAGGGGCTGCCAGGCTGATGCCAGGGGCATCACCAGTGCCTGAGGCAGAGTATCCCTGATTTCCAACCTCAGCAGTCATAGACACCTTCATTTCTCTGCCAAGTGCCTTAAACTGAACCATTTCCTTTTCACGTCAAGCCCCAGTGCCCCTGAGCAGCCCCAGAGAGGACCATTAAAATATTAACAGGAATAACACAATAACAGGAATAACACAACCCTCCAGATAGAAGCTAAAACACACACGGCTCTTTATGTATTCACAGGTCCTGTTGATTCTCTCTGTTAATGCCACCCCTCTCCCAGCTGGAGACGTGTTCCATCCAGGCAGGGCTGGACTCTGGAATATGCTGGGGAGCAAACACGCTTGTGGAATTTGCACTGGGGTCTTGGATCTTTGTGGACATCAGCCCTCTGCCTGATTGAGACCATCCTCAGCCCAAGGTTCACACTCAGACCACACTTAGCACATCCTGCCAGTGCTGGAGACTCCCCCATCTTCCCTGGATCTGAGTAATCTTATCTGACTTGGGTCCAAGATACAGCTCACTTGGTCATCTGAAAAACCTCTGGATTTGTATACAGGCTTCATCACAAATACCACCTGCATCCTCCAACCCACATGCAATCCTACTAACAGTCCTATTCACAGTCCTACTTGCAGTCCTACATGCAGTTCAGCAGTGAGTCGTTCTGGTGCTTGAAAATGGAGTGATTTTAGGGAAAAGCTCCACTGCCAGCTCTCAGACCATGGTTTTCTGACAGATCTCTATCTGCCTCTCACCGTGGGGAGTACAACAGCTCTGATGGTTGGGATGGGGTTTGCACTGCCCTGCCTGCAGCTGCCTGACTCCTACTAAATGGCATATTATCATCCATGGATCTTAGAGGCAAATACTGCCCAGGAGAAGATGAGTGGGATATTTACCATAAGGGAGGCTGGAAGTTGGCAGTGCCCACAGCAAATCTCCAGCATGGGCAGCAGATGTCTTTGACTGTCCCTGCTGTGCCCACGGTCAGGGGCAGCTCCCCCATCCACCCACTTACAAAATCTCTCACAGCCACAGAGTTTCCTCTCCTTTGCCCAGGAAAAGCCAGACGTCCCTGTGATATTCTCGTGCCATGTCTGTGTGTGTTGGCATTTTTGTGAATATCTGAAAGAAAACTAGAACCGATCATGCTGGTTTGCCCCTGGCAGGAGCCACCACAGACAAATAGGAAACAAGCTCTCCATGGCTCTTCTTGGGGATCACACTAATGACTTGCACGGTGTAGACCCAACATCACGATGGGAGGCAGCCAGGCATCAGTGAAAATGATGGGGAATATAATGAATCATTTGTCTTCCCTGAGAAGGGAAGAGTGAGCAGCACAGCCTCTTAACTCCTCCACAGCCACCTGCCACTGCTGCCAGTGTTCCCAGGGTCCCCGACAGACAGAAAGGAGGGAGAAAAGGAGCACAGGAGACAGACGAAAGGACATCACCATGCTGGCATGTCCCAGTTTTTAGGATGGATGCAGACTTGCTCTCCAGAACAGCCTGGCTGTCAGCAATTGCTTATTTTGCTGTTAATGATACAGAACCACTTATGGAAAAGGATTTAACTTCCTTGATAATGCTAATAAAGTGGATTCGGCTTTGTGTGCTGCATCCTTCATCTGCGGGGCTGGAGACTCCAGAGGCACACAGGGAGCTGTGTGTCTGCCACACAGCAGTGGCAGAATCCACATCTGCTGGGAGGCAGCTGAGCAACCCAGGATGGAGCCCCATCCCTGCCCTGGGATACTTTGGACCACGGCACTGCTTCACCCTGGATGCCGCTGCCTGATGTGACAGACTTCCTCACCCAGCTTCTTGGACAGGGAGGGATTCCTGGAGCACAAGGAGCCTCACCATGAACTGTGGGCACAAACACATTTGGGTCCGGTGACGGGCACCCCAGACGGGTGGCGAGCGAGGGGATCACGGCTGCCCCAAGGCTCCAGACTCCCTGAGGGTGCTGGGACTGCTGACAGCTGGGAACAAATTACAGCTCCCATCTAATCAACTCTGCTCATTGTTTCCCATTGAGCGAATAAAAAATCTTCCAGCGGCACACACAAACTGTGGCCCAACCTCGCGCCTGATAAATGTTCCTTTTGAACTTGCACACAATGGGGGAGCCGATTAAACTTTTAACTTTTTTAATCCTATAATTTATTTAAAATGCATTTACTGAAAGAAAAGAAAGTGGAAGATTTTTTTTCTTTGTGGTTTTCTTAAGGGGAGCTGATGTTAGAGACAGATAATGCAGTGCAGCGAGTTTGCCTCTGGTGCTACTGCTCAAACTGAGTCCTGCAGCCCAGGCTGAAATTCCCAACTGTCAGTGAAATCTGGGATTCAGCTGGGACAGGAGTTGCCCTGGCAGAGTCCAGCAGCATAACCCCTATTGGAGTGGGCAGGAGGACCAGAGCTACCCTCCACCCAGCTCTGCTCCTGTGCCATCATGGCACTGCCACTCTGCCTGTGCCCTTCCAACCTGCCAGCCCGGCACTCACTATCCCGCAGGAGTTTCCCAGCCATGCTGACAGGTCCCATTAACTTCCACTCTTCCCAAGGGGAATTTGCGTGGAACAGCAGAGCATATACACGCCTCTCAGCCCAACAAGCTTCCCAGGATTATTGTCATTGCCATAATTACCAAAGGAATTAGTAATGCTAAACCATCACGAGGTAACGCACGGAGGCTAACGAGCCATGCGACACACTGAAATGTAAGGAAGCATTTTTCCAGCTAAGAACAACACACTATTTATCTGGGATACCCATCCTTGGAAGTGATCAGTGCCAGGTTGGATGGGGCTTGGAGAAACCTGGTCTAGTGGAAGGTGTTCCTGCCCCCTCTCCACGTGGCTCCTGCTGCAGGTCACAGCCCTAACCCAGCCTCTCGAGCCTTTTGACAACCTCATCTTTATTTGCTATTGACAACACAGCTGTAATTGCAGCCCTTAGCAGAGCACATAGAGGGAACTCTCCAGGCACTGCAAGGAATAAAGGGCATCACCTTTATTCTGAGCCTTGGTCTGAGCTCTGGTCTGAGCCTTGTCCTGAGATAGCTGCGACTCTGCTCCAACCATGGCCACTCACCCCCTGAGCCCAGCCCGCTCCCCAGTGCTGAACTTCCACAGCCATGGAAAACTCACATAACATCCCATGGTCTCACTGGATCCCTGCACATCCCTTAGTTCCAATAGATGCAGGTCGTGGGATTTTCACATGTTCCCACTTGTGGGATGAGGAGCAGGAGCAGCCACTGCCTCCTGCAAGCCTCAGTGCTGCCTCGGAATCAATACCCTGCCAACAACGATGGCAATAAGTTTAATTCTTGATAAATGGCAGACATAAAACTGAGCTATTGTGTTGCTGAAAGAAATTAAATTAAGGGTGAACAGAAGGGACACATCACTTGGCAGTGTGGCTGATAACGCTGCCTGCTCAGCCAGACACCACAACAGCCTTTTGGTTCCTGACACAGCTCCTCCTGGGGAGGTCCCTGGGTGCTCAGTGCTCCCTAAAACCAGCCCGGCCCCATTCCATGGTTCAATGCCTCTTGTTGCTCTACAGGGAAGCAGGTCTGCAGCCCCCTCAGTATCCCCCTCAGCATCCCCCCAGCGCAACATTCCCCTCATCATCCTCTCCCCAGCATCCCCCCCACACACATTCCCTGCATTAGGGCACATCCTGGCACTGGGGCCCCGCTGCTGTGTCCCCCCCCAGTGGCTACAGCCCCTTCACCCCACCCCCTGGACATGTGGAGAAGGGAGTTTGGTCTTTGCCAAGTTTTTTGGTCTGGACAGCCTTTCCATTGGGATGGACACTTACTTGTGTCTGATTATTTTTCTCGCTGCATCTGTGATAGACTCCAGGTTTGCTCTGCGTGCACAGGAAGACTTTCTTCATTAGCTGTTAGACTCCAGCTCCCGAAGAGCAAATTAGGGGACATGAATATGCAAATGAATCCTTCTAAACTGATAGGAGCAGCTCTGCCTCTGAGGGGATCAAAGCCGGGGTGACATTTCGTTTCCAACTCTTCGCATTTGGGGGTGGGGTTTGGCACTTCCTTTAATTGTTTTTTGCACTAGAGAGAACTAAAAATAAACCTTCTGCGAAGTTGTTCTCCTGCTCGCTCCACTGGGTTTGGGTTGGGGTTTTTTAAATCATTTTTGCCCTGTGTTGCCCAGGCTAGCAGCATTCCACTGGAGGGGCTGAGGCTTTTCCAGCCATGCAGAGGCCATCCCTGACTGGTCCTCGTGCAGGGCTGTAGCAGTGGCACGAGCATGGTGGCCATGGCGAGATGGTTTGGCACAAGGGACAGCTTGGGGATGTGCTGGATAGCAGAAACTACAAGGTGTCACAGATGGCTTCAATTCAGGATGCAAATCCCTCAAGAAACCTTTCCTCTGCTTCAAAGGGATTTTCCAGTAATGCCCAAGCCCAGCAGCTTTCCATCCCTGCAGCTGACCACAAAGCCCCAGGAATGTGTCCCACAGCCACCATGGCCACCCGTGTCCAGCACTCAAATGTCCCAGGCTGACAAAAGGGACAGTGCAGGGGGGTTTGGCAGGCTGAGAGGTCTCTGCACTATCACATCCTCCATCCCTGTGGGGCATCTCCATCTTGGGGCACTGCCCAGGAAACTCCTTGGTAAATACTGGGAATCGGGAGCGGATAATATGGAACTACAACAAACTCCCTGCCAGAGGCAGCTGTTGGTTCATGTCTCACCACCCGGGGCTGTAAATGCCCTTGGCTGGCTCTCACCCCACTCTCTGCCAGCCCAGCCTCTGCTCAGAAGTAATTAGGAGATAATTAACATTTGTAGTGAACAGCAGGAAACATCTGGGCCTGATAAGGTACGAGGAGCCCTCAAGGGTGATTGATGGGGCTGGAAGAAGGAGAGCAGCGGGTGGTGTGGCAGAACATTGTGCTGGTGGGGACAGGCTGGGGACTGGAGGGAATGGGATGGGAATGTCTCTAGCAGATGATCCAGGCCTCTTCCCACCCTCCTCCCAAGCAAAGGTGGGAAAGAAGCACCATCCCCTGCAGGAAGAGTTTCTCAGTGGGGAACCGATCACTAGGAAAAGACCTGGATTTGAAGGAAGAAGAGGGGGCATTTGGTGGAGCTAGAATTCACTTTGTGTGACTCCCACTTAATTATTTCATTTGCATAACCCTGTGCAGTTACTCATTTCTGTCATCAAGAAATTCAGCCATGTGCAAACAGTTTGCAGAAACAACACACATAACTCAAACTTCCATTTGTTGTAAGAATGGGTTTACACGATGTGGTTAAATGGGCCTGACAGGCAGCCCAGAACCCCCTTCCACTTCTCCTTCCTCTTTCCTTTTCCCCTTCCCCTTCCTTTTCTCCTTCTCTAAAGAGAAACTGCATTGATTTCTGGAGAAATATTTGGGATGTTGCTGGGCTTCATCAGCTCCTCTCTGGCAATTTCCTTTCTGACCTCCCTGCTGTGGAGTTCTGCAGTGGAAGGGGAGCCTTGGGCTCACTGTAGCCACTCACATATTATTTCCCTGTGAATCAGTGAAAGGCCAAGCCAAGGGGTCCTCAAGGCCTCCCATAACCTTATTAAAACTTTCCCTCATTCCTAAAGGTGCCCGTGCCCAGGCCTCTCCAGCCTTTCACTAGCAGCGCGTGGGTTTGGATTATGAAGAAGCCAAAAATACAGCTGTGCACACACAGAGACATATTTTTAGGGCTGTGCTGACCTTCTGCAGTTTGCTGCTGTCCTCCCCAAGTGACACCAGGAGAAATATCCCCGGTGACACTTGGTGGCCGCGTGAGTGGCCCGCAAGCGAGCAGCTCCACACGCGTGGGCTCGGCAGCCAGTGCAGCCAGGAGGGCTCAGTGCCAAGGGATGCTCAGCAAACCCAGCTGACATTTCCCACTGTGACATTAATAAAGGTGGGCTGGAGCAGGGCAGAGCTCCTGAGGCGCTGGGGAGAAGCCAGAATGTCCCTGAGGAGGGGGACTCTGAGGTCCAGCCCATCCTGCCCTGCTTGTTCCCTTTCCCACCCGTGCCGGAGCGATGCTGAGTGCCGTGGCAGCAGCCCCCGGGCTCCCCCAGCCACTGTGAGGACACGCAGCCCTGCTCCAGCCTGGCATTTCTGGGGCACCCACAGCCACAGCCACCTGAGCAGTGGCTGCTGAAGGAAACACGTGGGCCTGGCATGGGGAACAGCATCCTCACGGGCAGAGGCTTTTTGCCAATATCAGAAAGTTTCCGAGGTGTTTGAAAAGTTCTGATTTGTTAAGCATGAACAGGTCATGTTTGCTGCTCCCTCTGCCAGCCCAGGTGGTTGCTGCTGAGCCCAGAGGCTGGGGGGATTTCCAGGCAGCCAAATGCCAGATGTTGACGGCCCCTGGGGTAGCTCCCCTCAGAGCTGTATACACACCACAGACAATTCATTTGACCATGACCCGAAAGGCTCTGGGAAGCCGTTGGATGCATCCCCTCTGTGAGCATCTCCTGGGATGCCCCAGAGCTGTGCAGTGAGGGCTACTGCTGCCCCAAATTCCCCCGTGAGCAATATTAGCAAAAAGCAACAAACCTCCTCTTGCCCTTGACCTCCCTTCAGCTGCCAGAACCATAAGGCCAGCAATACACGTGTGGTTCTTATGGAGAGAACAATTCCAAGTTGTTCTTATGGAGAACAATTCCAAGTGTCTGTAAATACCCAGGAAGGTAAAGGCATTAACCTTATCATGATCCCAAAGTGTAATTACATACAGCCTGGCTCCCATGTAAATTAGTACATTAATAACAATTTTGCTCTGTAATTACTGTTGTTTCTTAGATCTCGCAGCTATTTGCCCATTCAGTCACACATGTGAGGGCATTCCCACCACCATTCCCACTGCTAGAGCAGCTTTGGCCAAACAGCTCCAGGCAATGCTCAGGAAACCTGTGTGCAGACTACAAAGTCTATTCATAGTTGAAGTAAAGATACAAACAAACCAACCTGGTCCTAGTCCAGCCAAAGAGCTGCTTCCCAGAGGAGGAGAAGAGTTTCTTCTGGCCAAGCTCCCTGAAGAGCTGAGTAGGATCAGCTGCAGTGTGGGAGGATAACTTACACTGGGAGCCTGTTCCCAGTACCTGTGGGATTCTCTGCTGTGTAACGAGGCACCAGGACAGGGGCAGCAGCATGCCAGGACCGAAGAGCCAAAGTCTGCCAGCAGCAGCACGTGGCAAAGGCAGTAGCAGAGCCGCTAGATGCCTGGGGACCCCCAGGTTCCCCTGAGGGCCATCCCCAGGAGGGGCCTCTCCATCGACTCCGGAGGAAGAAGGAACATCCGCTCAGATCTCCATGGAAACCAAGGAGCAGTGGGGAAGACTTTAATTTGAAGTGCTGATTTGGTGGAGGCCCTGGGAGCCAAGGGCAGGAGATGAGCTGCATTAAGGAGCAGCAGGGGTGGGATGCAGCTCCAAAAATGGGTGCCAAAAGAGTATCTGATACCATTAGGCTTGAAAAGCTGCTGTGAGAGGCAGGGAGCTGAGTGGGGCCAGTGTCATGGCAAAGGATTTATTTAATTCATTTGGCCCCTTTTCTGTGTGCCAATTATCCACGGAGAGATTTCGTTTCTCTTTTTTTTCTGTATTTGCTCATTAATTGGCAGCACAGGGCCAGATGGTTGGTGCAGGCAGAGCTCAGAGCATCCTCCTGCCCACGCCCCGGGGGGAAGGCAAACCCTGACACTGTCCCCACACCAAAGGGCACCAGCACCTCCCGCTCCCAGCTCCCTCCGCACCTACTTCAGCGATAAACAGAAGGCTGCAGCCTCCGAGGCTTTTATTGCAGGACTTTTCACTGACTGTAATTACTGAAGGATGTTTCCCCCGAGACAAGATGGGTGTGACATTTGCGCAGCCGAACCCCCTGGCACAGCCCGCTCCGCTCACACCCGCCAACAGATTCACAGGCCAAACAAGGGCTCCTGCGGCAGGAGGCAAAGCCAGCGTCCTGGGGGAGCTGTGGGGCAGCTCCCTCCAACCTCCCAGGGATGAGCACAGGGGCAGCGAGCGAGGGAAAAGCAGAGTAAGAACCCAGTGCTGATCTGGGCTGGGAGGTGAGGAGCGGCTGTCAGCACCACTGTGCCCCTAAAATCAAGTGCTCTCTAAGCATGAATTTGGGGTGCATTTTGATGTACCCCTTTGAGCAGCTCACACTGATGAGTCAAGTGATCTGCTCACAAACCCTTCCTCATCATTTGATGGGATCTGCTGCAGGAGCAGTCTCACCAGAGGGGCCTTCATTGCCTACAGCAACCCCGGGGTTTATTTAAAAACCTTAATAGTCTTTGGAAATTACAAGCAAACACTCTGTGTTGACCTTCACTAAGGTGGCCGCAGCTTCCCACCTCCGTACAATAAATCAGTGGGTAAATGAACACAGAGACTCAATTCGTCATCAAATGTCAAGCCTGAGACAGAAAGACGGGAAATGATTTAAAAGCAACCAGCAGTTTAGAACTGCTGCAAATTTCTCATTATGGAGCTGCAAATTGTTATGAAAAACTAATCTGTGTTCAAACTCTGGTCTGGAGCTGAAAATTGTGAAAAACTAATCTTTGTTTAAGCTCTGGTCTGCCCAGAGCAGCCGAGGCACCTCTCCTTTACCCCATGGCTGGGGTGAGTCCCATCCAGGACCCCCAAAAGTCTTTGAGCATCACCACCATGACTGTCCCACTCTCCCTCAGACCCAGCAGGAGCCAAGCTCCACAGAGTGGATTTTGAGGTGTGTTTGTAAGCACCATCGCAAGGTGAGCATCCCTCCCTGACCAGCCACCTGCCCTACAATTTCACCAGAGTGTGATGCCACTACAGTGCCCATCAGCTCCTCCCTGCAGGACCCAACCAGGGAGCGAGGACATGCTTTGCAAAGTCCTTCACATACCACCCACTGCAGCTGAACAGGAGTGCAGCGGCCGCAGTTTGGAGGCTCCTCATCCCTCCTGCCAAGCTCCTTTCTCCAGAGATGCTAATAAAATGCATTTCCTCCAGCCAGAGTCTCACTTAGGGAACCTTTGCCTGGGCGTGATTGAGTGCACTTAATATAGTCACTCTCGCTGTAGAAAGGATTCTGAGCCTGGTCTTTGACAGCCTTGATCTTAAAGAAATCCATTAAGAGCAGCTTTATCTCCAGGTTTTGTAACCATTAAATCAGGTTTTATCAAGAGGGTGACGTGCTTTCAGGGAGACAAGTGGGAGAAATGTGGAATAAACCTCCCAAAGTCCTATGCTGGCACTGCTGTGCTGGATTTGGGTGACAGGGAAATAACCAAGAGGAGGTCTGTCTGTGGGGGAAGGCTCCCAAGGTGATGCAGCCACCCTCTGCATGGCTGAGCCTCTCCAGCAGGTCATAGCACCCTTTGCTGGATCCTACTGTGCTGCTTCCATGCGCCTCAATCAGCTTTTGGTTTGGCAGAGATGCTAAATACCCAATTCAGCTAATAAAGATGCCCGGTAATGTCATATTACAGGGCTGGCGAGCTCCCAGCAAATATTATGGTGAGGCTTTGTTTAATTAGAGCCTTCTCAGGCAGTCGCAATTTCCTCCTCATAGTGGGGAAAACAAGCTGGGTTTAAAAGTTTGGGCTGGCGGTGAACCCTGCTGAGGCTTTGGCATCCTGGAAGCCAGCTTCCCAGTGGGCTTTAGCTGCTGCAGGAGCTTTGCACCCAATTCCTATGTTTCTTTTTATTTTCTCATTACTGATTGCCACTGTTCAGTGGTCCCTCCCTGCCCCAGGTGCTGCAGGCAGGTCTCCCCCGTCTCCTTATTCCTCTGCTGCTGCCCAGCAGTGCTTCACCAAGACAGCAACACTCTGGTCCCCAGAGGGTCCCATCTGTGTCTGCTCCAGGAGGGCACAGCACTCCCAAGAGTTACTGAATCCATGGAAAGGCTTCCCCATCCTTTCCCTCCCTGTGCACCTGGGTGATGAGACACAAGCTGAAATTTTTAGTGCAAATTAATCCTGTCATTACAGGAATCCAGTTTCCTTCCTGATGTGAATGCAAATGGGAAGAGCACACCAAGCTGCATGCCAGCCACAGGTGCTCCGAGTTCACTGTCATTCATTAACAAGGGGGAGCCCAGGAAGCTGCCCTCACACTTCCCCATGTTCCACTGGGCAACAGCAGCACTTCCAAGGGCCCTGGCTGTAATGCCAAGCAGCTGGAACACAAAACACTTCCATTTCCTAAAGGAAAAGTTTTATCAACTTTTCTTAACACTCTTTTTCTAAAGTTCTCTAGATTTTGGGTCACTGCTCCAGGGGAGCAGGCAGCACTCGCCATACAAGCACCAGCTTAGCTTGAGTCCCTGTGCTGGCGTCCCCCTGAACGCTTGGCCCATCATTCACCACTCAAGCTGCCTCTGCCGCGGGTACAGCACCAGCTCATTCATAAGCCTCAAGAAATATCGTTGTGTGAAAATGTAATAAAAATTATTCAGCTAATCTACTTTAATAACACAACTTCAGGGCCTCTCTGTGCTGCAGACAGTATAATCAGTTCTAAAATATGAGCTGTCATTTCCCATCAGTGCGAGGGAGGCAGAGGAACTCAGCACCCGACTTCATCGGGGCCACTGATTCACCCGCCTCGGGTGAATTCGTGAAGAGCGAGGCAGCATTTCCGGGGGTGGTGGGCTGCTCTTCCCACCATTCCCATTCACAGTGTCCTGATCTCCAGGATGCTCCAGGGAATGGGGGTGACACAGAGAACCTCCATCACTGACCTCTACAGGACAGGGACACTGCAGATTTCCACCTCCTCCTGAAGAAAATGCTGCTGCACTCTGCCAGTTGTGCACAGCAATTTTAATGGATCAAGGATGAGTAAAAAATATCAAAAATCCAAGAAAACCACTTCAGTGTGTACAAAACTCACTGTAGAATCCAAAATACTTTACAAATATTCCGCAGAATCAAATCTGTAAACTTTTTAAGTTAAAAAAAGACTCCGAAGTGCCTAATACATTTTCATGTTTAACAAAAATAAAGATCCTGTGGTTGTAAAGTGCTGTAACAAACACATCCGCTCTCCCCACTGTGTGCAGATGGAGCCATGTGGCACCACTGGCACTCAGGGCAATGCCCAGGGATCCCAGTGACAGAGAGAGCCCTGGTTTGGCGAGGTGGCTATAAGGGGACCGGGCTCATCACCCCCCATCAGACAACACGGGCACCCCCAGGGTGGCGCTGCTGGTGAAGCCACAGCAGCTGGTGCAGGAACCAGCCACTGTGCCATGGCGGGCGGGCAGATGGGCTCACTGGTAAAGGACCTTCACGCAGAAGGTCTCCTCGTTCTTGTCCTCGTGGTCATTGATGTGAATCAGGATCTCCTCCTCCCCCACGGCCTGGCTCGGGGCGAAGCGCAGCCCGATGGTGTACACTTCCCCACCAGCCACCTGTGGGACAGCGGGTGGGACGTGGCAGCAGGAGCTGGCCAGACCCCCTCCCCTGCCCACCCTCCCCAGGCCAGCATGGCCCTGCCACAGTGGCACACCCAGCACCCGCCACGCATCCCACGGTCCAGCCCGATGAGCACTGGGGGCTGGCAAGGGGGAGTACTGGCAGCAGGACACACCTCAAAGGAGTCCTCCTTGAACTGCAGCAGGTCGGGGCGGTTGGTGCACAGGAAGTAGAGCCGGGGCGAGGGGTAGGGGTTGGTGTAGGTGATGCGCTTGTTGCAGCCTCTCCCACCTCCCGCGGGCAGCGATATCTCAAAGGCCTGTGGGGGAGCAGGAGCCATGGGGGAGGCGGCACAGACAGCAGGGTGGGCAGCAGGAAGAACGGGTGCTCCCCCAAACCAACCATGGAGAATTGCCTCCCACACACCGCCTTCCCTCCCCTCCCACACCTCACATCTGCTCAGCCAGCCGGCAGAAAGAACCCACCTTTGAGCAAAAGCAGCAGCAATTAATTACCAGCCCAAAGGATGAAGGGCTGGGAGAGCAGAGGAGACTGGTCAGTTCCTTCTCCAGCTCATTCATGGATGTCCACGGGGACAGCCATGGCACTCCCTCAGATAACTAGATGGACTCAATGACCTTTAAAGGTCCCTTCCAACCCAAACTACCCTGATTCTCTAACATCCCACAGCACCAGCAGCATGTGGCAGGACACTGGGGTGTCAGTGTAAACGCCAATCTGAACCTCTCTTGATACCAAGGGGTTCAGGAAAATATTTTTAGAAGGAACACATTAGCCAGGAAATGTAATTTTCTGTCTTTGAGGCAAGACCTCCACCAGCACAGCGCTAATCGAAAGCAGCATGCTACAGCTCTAATTTCACAACCGGGAATACATCTGAGCTGCTGCTCCTCAGCGTGGGGCTGCCTCCAAAACAGCCTGAAAGGCATTTTACCAGGGGCTTTAGAGAGATTATTCAAGTGCCCGAGAGCTAAATGTGTGCTCAGGGTGGCAAGTGCCAAAAAACACACAGATGGAGAAAGAGGAAGAAGCAGGAGATAGCCCCAGGTTATTGGCAGGACTGTGACCACCGATCCGGCACCATCACCATGTTTCTCACTCGCGAGAGCCACTGTACCTTGGAGATGAGGGGCTGCCTGCAGGACAGGCAGAGCAACCAGGACGACACCAGCTGGTGGTACTCCACGTCCACCAGGTTGAGGTAGATGAACTTGCTGCCAGCCCGCCGTGGCCTCACGCCAATATACAGGTCCTGGACGCCGTTGGCGGGGAGAAGGAAGGCACCGTTTGGATCCACCTGTGGAACAACACCTGGAGGTACAGCCACCCACAGCCAATCACAGCCCTGCAATGTCCAGCTTGGAGCATCAACTAGACCCAACTGCTCTTAGAAAACTGATGCCCTATGCCATCGCTATTGAATCCCACTTCCAGGAGTCGCCTGGAACTCATTCATGTCGGGAAGGACAAGAGCCGCTCAGGGACAGACAGGGCCTTCCCAGTCAAGGGGTTCCCCTTCACAGGGTTTGCCTGGGGAGCCTTTTCTTTACAGGATGGCCATAGAGTTTTTGTGTCTTTTATTATTCACATTTGCAATTGTGGCCAAACGAATTCTAAAGAAATTGTGAGTCTTCAGACGGTCTCATTAACGCAGATAATTTGCCCTCTGGGGTTTCGCGCCGATGATCCTACACATGACAGCTCTAATCAAAAGATAATTATCGCAAACGCTTTACGGCTCCCGGTTGTTCATAATTCTGATTGGGTTGGCATTCCCTTCTTGGAGGGGATTTCAGCCCCAAACCTGCTGCGGGGGTTACCTCCAGCTCCTGGGGGTGGGAGGTGAAGGCCCGCACCCTCCGTGGGGCTGCGGTGCCGCGCAGCAGCAGGGAGAGGCGGGTGAGCTGCCCGGCCGTGCAGGTGACATCCAGGCGCTGCAGAGAGTGCAAGTAGAACTGCCAGATCTGGACAGGTGCTGCCAGCCAGGCATCCCTGTGCATGGACAGAGAGGGCTCATCACACACCACAGGAGTCAGCATTCCCCAGCCCTTTGGGGCCAGTGCTCCCCACCCCCTTGAGGTCCTGCTACTTACGTATAAATAGCAACAAAGAACTTTTTGATCTGTGGACTTGGTCCTCCGGCTACTTTGAGAAAGATGTCCTGCGGCTCGCCAGGCCCCTGCACCAGAGCATCATCCCAGCAGTTGACCCCGAGATCAGGTAACAAGGACCCCAGGGCTGTCTTCCCATTAACACAGGAACCCACCACCAACCTCCTTACGAAAGCAGATGCTTTCGGCACCTCGTTAAACTATGTTATTAAGTTATTATACAGCTTGGCTGAGCTCTTCCCGTATTTTTAATTACAAAAGAGGATACAAACGACTATCGCATTCCAGGTCTGCATCTGTAATCAAATTTTGGCAAATTTTCCGCAAGTTTTCTAACAAGCCCTAATCCAATTACCATACTAACGTATTTCCACAACAGCAATTAGCAACTATCCCTCGTCACCATCTGCATGGACATGCCCAAGTTTATTTTTCCCTTCCACCACCCCCAGCTGCAGAGTCAGCCCAGGAGAGCCTCTCGCTCGAGGAGGGAGCAGAGCAGCGCAGGGCAGAGGCACGGAGCTGCCCCAGCAGCCCCCAGCAGGGACAGGCTTTGCCGCACACCCTGAGGACACACAGTCCCACCACGCGCTGCCAGCGGGTGTGGATACCCCAAGCAGAGGGAAGGTCTATCCCAGCACAACAAAAGGCTGCTTTTCCCCAGCGTCTGAATCATCTGGTACTTGTTCAAAAGAACAGGAGAGCACAGGCTGCTGCGCGATGCAATAAGGGGCAACGTTCAGCCTCCCCCACCGAAACAGTGCAGCTCCTTTTAATTGCGAATAAAATGCAATTCCTGTTTCATCGCTGCCAGTGTGTCACTGCCACAGGCTAGTACTTGGGGATGCTCCGTATTTGCACCCACGTTGGCAGCTCCCTACCCACCAGAACAACCCACGGGAGAAGGATGCAAAGGACAGTGATGCTGAAGGGTAACATACCAAGGTTTTGGTTTCGCAAATGATGTCGGGGTCGCTGCAACGAACAAACATCTCAGGCTGTCCCCCCGGTACCCCCACCGGTGTGCCTGCGGACCAGGACCAAGGAAACTGATTGAGCCTCTTCTCTGCCTACGCCGCTCCCATGTGCCCCACACAGCCATACACAGAACCCCTCATGCTGGGCTGCCAGCAAACCACAAGGGTGTACTGGTGTGGAGAATTGGGGATGAGATTAATGGACAAAGGTGGATGTAGAGGAAGTGAGGAACCCAGGACTTTGACGGGGTGAGGAAGCAGCAATGTGCTCTCTGGATGCTGCTATGTCTCCAGGAAGGCCCCGTGAACCACAGATGCCTGCGCCCTGACGGGCACGCCGCAGACTCACCAGGGAGGGTGTGCCAGGGTGGCAGCCGAATGGTTTTCTTCAGGAATGTGAGCTCCGGATGGTAGAAGCGGAAGGTCTGGTCCACCACGTGGGGCTGTGGCTCCACCTTCACCCACAGGAGTGCAATGGGCTTTCCCCCGCTCACCTGGAAGGAGACCTGTCCCGGGGGCCATTGGGAGAAGGATGGGGCTCTCCAGTGATGCTGCTCCACCTGCACAGCCCCTTGAGCAGTGTTTCACCTGGCTCCCTAACCTGGATGAGCTTGGTCCGCCCGGTCCCGCTCTTCCCAAGGGAGGGGGTGTCTGTTTTGGCACTGGCGCCCAGCCCAGATGGCCCCTGCAGAGTGCAAGGGTGGGTTGCCTCAGGATGCAGCATTGCTGTGGCTGCACGGTGCTCTCTGAGGCCAAGCACACTCCTCTGCATCGGCAAATACAGCCAAGGGAACACTTCCTTTTGGGAACAGCTCAAAACAGGGGCCCGTGCCTACCTGTGCGGCAGTGACAGCAGGGTCTGCGGAGAAGGTCTGGTATTTGAAGGGGATGTGGACAGTCTCCCTGGGACGCAGGTAGACCTGAGGCTTGAGGTCATCACGGAGGTGGAACATCTCCTCCTCCACTGGCGTAACACTCTTGGTCAGCTCCTTAAAGTGGCGCCACTCCCTCGGGTCCAGTATGACACTGGGAGAGCGAGCAGCAGAGGTGAGGACTGGCTGGAAGCTGGTACCACCCTGGCATCACCCCACACACACAGGGGTGACCCCACTTTGACCCCCACCTGAGCTCAGGGTGGTCCACCTCAATGGTAACGGTGTGCTGGATGCTGTACGGGTTCTTCAGGGCAAATTCAAAGAACTCGGCCGTCCCCAGCACGGCGTGGACAGTGCGGGTGGCCGTGATGGCCTGGCTGAGCATCTGGTAGATGCTCTCGCCCTTGATGTGATCCCGGTAGGAGTCGATGACCTGCAGGTCCCAGGCACGCTGCTTCGGCCAGCCCTGCCAGGAGGGAAGGGACTGTAAGCCCGGAGCCGCCATGGGGTCCCCAGCCCCTGTGCCCTCCTCATTCAGCCACACCAGCACCATGTGCCACAGCCGGTGCCAGCGGGTGGCCGTGGCCTCACTGGAGGTGTCCAGGGGGTGTCAGGCTCACTTCTGGCCGGCGACTGCGCAGGGCGGCCTCCAGCTCGCCGTCCACATCCACCAGCCTCCGCGCCCGCACCGTCCGCCCACCTGTCAGGAGAGAGCACCGTGGCACCAACGAGGGACCCCCAGACAGTGCAGCCCCAGGACCCCCTAATGTGGCGGGGCCAGGAAGGGGAGTGCCGGAGGTGGCAGCTGACCCACAGCTGGCAATGCAGGGGCAGAGACCCTGCCCACCTGAACCCATGGCGGGACAGGCCGAACCCCATCCTGGCAGCACTCACCACTGCCAGCCTTCAGGGAATGCCAGCTGCCAGCTGGAATGGTGACAGTGCTGTCTGCTGCAGGGACAATGCGGGAGTCGGATGGCAGCTGCCCCAAGATCTCCTCACACGGGTGACCTGCCATGAGTAGAGACAGGAGTGAGTGGAAATCATCCATTTTCATTGTTATAAAATCTACTGCCAATTTTTATCTCCCTGCAGCTCCGTTCAGTCAAGTTACACAAGCAGAAGGGAATATCTGGAGGCCAAGGATGCCCTGAGAGCCCCATTGTGGTCCCTGAAACCTGTTCCACCACACAGCCGCCTGCCCAGCAACAGAGTGGCACCGACAGCACGTGCCCTGGCTCCTGCTTTCATTTCTGTGTTCTCCCTCCCTGAGCAGTGGCACTGCCACCAGCACAGCCATGCGTGGCTGCATGTCCCTACTCCCACAAAGGCTGTGCCAAGCAGAGTCAGACAAGGCTCTAAACCCAGTGGGTATTTAACCAGCTTACACATCCTGTCCTCATCCTTTGGGCAGGAGCACCAAGCCTTGCCATCCTGTTTCTAACAATATTTGGAAATTTAAAAATAAAAAAGACGATGGGAAAAACACCAATCAAAGGCAGCTGCTGTCCTAGTGCAGCAGCTCTGCTTCCTCCCTCCCTCTTCTTTGGCGGGGTGCAAGTTAAACCTCTCCCTGGGTCGTGAATCTCAGATTCTCCTTCCCAGGAGCTTATCGGCCCTTTGCAGGCAAAGTATGGAAATGACGATTTAAGATATCTTATGGGGAGCTAATCTTTCCTCTGAAGATAAGATTTTAAAACCTGGAGTCACTGCACATTTATAGGACATGAAATGAAATATATAAAATAAAAACAGCCAGCAGGTTCTGGGAAGGACGACGCCCTCGCCAGGCTGGCTCTCGCTCAGGTACAGCCCCATGCACTGCGTGTCCCACCCAAGCCCTTGGGCTGTGTTAGCAGTGGGCTCTCACCGACGTTGGCCAGGCAGAGGTGGAGGCGGCCCCTCACAGCCACGCGGACGCCGAGGGGCCGCAGGGCGCCGTGCCGCAGCGCCTCCCGGCCCAGCACCGGCCCGTCCGGCTCGTACTCGGTCGTGGCCACCTCCACCTCATGGTAGGTCCTGACGGCCGCCTGGCCCTGGCGCAGCAGGGGCTGGTGACAAGGGCAAGGACAGAGAAGGTACAGTGAGTTACTGGGTAGTCTGGTCCAGGGGGTCAAGGGCTCTGGGTAAGGATGCCACTGGATGTCCTGGCTCCGGGAGGGTCTAGTCCTAAAATACTGACGGAGTTCCAGTGAAGGGGAAGAAAGTTAATGCTTTGCCATCACTTTGGAAGAGAAGACAACAAATCCCACAGTTAGGGCTGACACCAGACTGGGTTATACAGAGGGGCTGACTGGATCTCCATTACTGAAGATGTGAGGACAGGACAAAGGCATCACAAACACGGAACTAAAGGGAGAGCCAGGCTGTTCCCTGGCCCTCTGTACAGGAAGGGCAGTCCATCAGCATTAGGAGTCACAGAGGCTCAAGGGCAAAGACCTTCAATCTAACCAATACCTCCAATTTAACAGCAGCGGACCCAACATGGAGCAGGGAGTCTCCATCCCAGACGTCGATCTGGAGGCTGTGCTCGGCCAGGTACCGCAGGAACCAGCGCTGCTCTCCAGGCCGCAGGAAAGCCGGATCCACCATGTACTTCAGCTGCAAGCCTGGGGGTCCTGCAAGACACCACAACATCACAGTCAGGGTGCTTGGTGTGGTGGGAGCCGGGCAGCCTCCACGTGCATCTCAGCCCTCCAGCACTCAGTGACATACTTCAAACACCAGACATTTTGAATGTTTTTCACAGGGTGCAAACCAGCAGAGGTTTGCTATTAACAGACACCAGCCCATCCCTCAGCCTGGAGGCAAGCCCAAATCTGCCCAACTAAGAGGAGCAGCCACACAGAGATGCTAAAACCAGAGCTTACTGGTGCTGAGCGTCCCGTCCTCGTTCACCCGGACAAGGAGCTGTGCCGACACGGCCAGCCCGGTCACCGACCCCCCATCCGTGATGACCAGCTGCAGTCGTGGCGTGGTGACCGGCGGGAAACGGTAGAACTGGAAGGTGAGGAAGATGGTCCTCGGCCATGGCCCCTCCACGCTGCCCTGGGCATCCCTTGAGGGGAGAGGTTTGGGTTAGCTTGTGGCATGGCGCTGCCGCCCCATCACGAGCTCCTCATCCATTTGGCACATGCCAAGAGACAGAAGAACAAGAGAAGATTGGCAGCATCACAAGTATTTGGACTTCTCTGAAGACAGCAGCCATACGGTTTGCCTTAACTTTCCAAAAAGCTTAGTAATTCCAGCTGTCTCCTGCCATATGCTGTGATGGAGGCGCCCAGCAAAGGCAGCGTGTTACCTTCTCACAGCATGCTGCCAGCCATGGAAAAAACAGAAGCGGGGCCTTATCCAGCCAAAGCCACCCCTCGGGTGCCAACTTTTCCAACTGCATTTGCATTTCTGGAGAAACCCTGCTTTAACAAGTTCTGACATCACATTGTGGCTCATGGATCCAATTAAAAAAAAAATGGGTTATGACTTAAGAGTGCCTGGAAAGGACATGAGCATCATCATAAAACCCTCTGGAGTTTGCCTCCATGGCAGATGCTGGAGGAAGAGGCACCTCAGCAAGGACTTCTCCTGCCCAAGCAGGGAAGCAGGTAGGAGGATTTGGGGAAAGGACTCTGTCCAGGAGTCCCCTGTGATCTGCCCACAGAAGGCACCACCAGAAGCTGCCATCCCACCTGCCAAAAGCCAGGAACTGCAGGATTATTTCATTGCCTTGCAGAGGGTCAGCTTCCTCCAGCCGTGGGTTGAAACTGCCTAGATCCACTGGCTCTGAGATTTCCACTGGCTCCTGGTTGCGGTCCAGGATCTCTGGAAAGCCAGCGGCGTGCAGGCGTGCCAGGGAGGCGCGGGAGAGTGACACACAGGAACTGATGGAGAGATAGGGGTGAGCTGCACGGGAGTGGCTGTGGGGACCCTGGTGGGCCAGGCGATGGGGACACAGGAGCCTGGGGAAGGGGAGCCGAGCATCACCTGCCTGCCTGCAAACCCACGGCAGCCATGGGCACCTGCAGCGGGGTGAAGGGCAGCGCCCGCAGCTGGTCGCTGGCACCGGGCTCTGCGTCCGGCGAGCCAAGGTCGGCCTCCAGGTGGGTGATGCCCCCGTCCGGCGGCAGGGTCCGGTCCTTGCCCCGTGGTGAGGCCACGAGCTGGGACACAGACAGCTTGAGGGAGAGTGACAAGCATGAGCGCCTGTAGACCCAGGACAGCTCCCTGAGGCAGCCCCCCAAGGCAAGGTGGGCCAGCAGCCCCTCCATGCTAAAGGAGCTCAGCCGCCACGTGTGCCAGCATTGCCATTCCACCAGGAAGCAGCACAGCTTGGCCACGTGAGGGTTCATGCCTCTGCTGCCATTCCCCTGCTGCTCACTCCCTGACAAGAGGAGGGATAGCAAATGCAGCAGGAAGATCAAACTGCTTAATGCAGCCTTATGAGGCATTTCATTTCATCAAAAATATTTGTGTGCACTGATTCCTGCATCAAGATATAAAACAGCATAAAGAGGGCTCTTGGCATTCATCGCTCTCCTTAAATCCCAGCAGCTCCGCACAAACTGTGTGTCACTGTCAGCACATACCAGGGATAAGACGACCCAGCAAATCTGGGCTGCCAAAAACCAGAGCTGCCCTCACCAACGTTCTTGGGGCGTGAAAAGAGCTCAGGGAACCTCCCTCCACATTTCACAGGCAGGATCTGTTTTGCTGCCTGGAAGAGGTGGATTTAAGGACATTCAGGGTCCTCTTGGCCACAGCAGACAGGAAAACAGGCAAAGGATGCATGTGGACCATCCTGGGAATGCCACTACCCACCACCCACATCCGCTGGTGCCTGTGGCACTTACCCCTGGTCCCCGTGGGGAGGCCGACACTCGCCGTGGGGCTGGCACTCCTGTGGAGAGGGACAGGAGAAAGGCTGTAGCAGAGCTGTCACCCCCAGGCACCCGCCACCATTGAACACCCCCATCCTCCCAGACGGCCCTTTTCAATTCTGGGGGTGAAGGCAGTGCAGCAAAGCTGCTTACCATTGCTCAACCACTTCTTTTGACTTATTTATCCAGTAAGACTGATGCCTGAGGGTTAACATAGCACGTCTCCAGATCCATCCGTTATTTTGCTGGGAATCAGGCTAACTGTGCTGCAAACAGCAGCTCCTCCGTCCTCTGACAGTGCCGCGGTGCCCAACGGCCACGCAGTGCTGCCTAAGTGGGATGCTTAATGAGACGTGAAAGTTTTAGGATAGTTAAGGTTTTTGTTGCATCTCTGTTATTTCTTGTCACTCCCTTCATCTGCTTGTGCATTTGTGCCCCGAAACAGTGGGAGCTTTATCGTGTTTATATTTGGCTGCTCACTGGCGCCGGCACAGCTGAGCTCGAGGAGCCGCGGGTCCTTTGCAGCAGAGTGGGGGCACAGATGTTCCATCTCTGCATCCACGTGATGCTGAGACCTTATTTTGCTTTCCCCACCACGTATATCCCAGCTATTCCATGCTGGCTGCTGTGCAAAGGAAACCACCCCATCTCTCATGCCTAAAATACTGTTTCCTTTAGTTGGGAAGGCTTTGGCCTGTGTTAAGGAGAGGATGGATGGATCCATCAGTGCCACCAGCAGCTGAGGGGGCAGAAGAAGCCCTTGACCTCCCTTGGGCCAGACCGGGAGTATGTTTCCCAATAGAACTCCACAAAAAAGTGAACCCAATGGTCTTTTCAGCAGCTTGGGGTACAGGCTGGAGGGGCGCAGCTCCAGGACCACTGCTGCACTTCCCAGGCTCTCCCTGGTGCCACAAGCCTTCTGGAGACAGGGAAATGCCATGCAGCTCATCCTTGAAAATTGCCCTGCTGGGGGTCTCTCCTTGCCAGGCACAGCCTGTGCCCCAGTCCACTCCCAGGATGGAGCACACCACACCAGAACCAGGCTGGAAGCCCACCATCAGCACTCGCTCCCCTCTCCCCTCACCACACACAACTCCATCAACATACCGGCCACCCCCAGCTGAAAGGCACCAGGAGAACCTTCCAAGCAGCACCAGGAAGGTACCAGCCATGACGCAGCCCACGCTACAGGGAGGCAAACCCTGTGACATCACCAGACCCCTTCATCTATTCCCAAAAGACTTCCTCTACAAAGTCCCCCCCAGCGGCAATCTTGGTTCCTTGCTGTCAGAAAGACGGGATTTGTCACAGCAAAGCCATGGTGCCACTGCCATCTTGTGGAAGGCACCACAGCATCAGAGCTGGCATGGAACAGGTACCTGCTGCAGTGGGCATCACCCAGCCTGCAGGCTGGCACTGAGTGGCTGACCAGAGAGCTGAGGGAGCTGTAACACTGAAATGCTGCCAGGTGTCTGGAGCATCAGACTGAGACATATCTAGGACTCCAGCAGGAATGGCACTGCAGAGGAAAGGGGAGTTTGCTTCCACCAATCACAAAAGGGAGACGAGAGGAAAACAAGCCAGAGAGGATTTCCAGGAGCCCAGTGCATGGACACAACCTTGTGCCCAAACCCACAGCAATTTTCCTTCCATCTCCAACAGAGCAGACAGGTGCTGGAACTTCGACCACCGGCAGCCCAAACTACAGACAGATGTATCCGTGCAGCCAGGCAGATGCTGCCTGCTCTTCCCCAGCCAGGCACCAGCACAGCCCGCACACGCCCATCGAGCCCAGCCTGCTGTCACACCTTCTCAGCAGCAGCACAACCAGATTATTATTATTCTTCATTCTTTTCCTCAGCCTTTAACTGACATCCCTCCTGTCCCCATATCTGGAAGGACTCAGAGTCCAGAGAGAGGTGCAGCAGTACTGGGAGCTGGTGTGGCTGCTGTCCCCATCGCCATCAGAATGACCTGGAATGGGAGTGAGCTGGGGCAGTGCTAGCAGTCCCTGGGGATTCTGCACATGGCTCAGCAATACTATCACAGGGGAATTTTGCAAGTTAAAAAGTCAGAGCTGAATTCAACTCGACAGAAACTTGATTCACTCCAGTAATTCATAACTAGCTCACTGAAACTCGCTGAAGTCGTGTTTTCTCTCCCAAGCAGACACCAATGCCACGCTCTATATTTTAAATGTCAGCAAGCTGGAAAACACTCACTCAGCGATGGCGTAGGAGGCTGCTCCGACTCGTCCCTGTCTTTACAGAGGATCTCTGCAGCAGTTACAAGATGTTCTTCCGAATCAGTAGAAACACAGAATTGGACAGTCCCAGACTCCACGTGCTTCCCCTGAAATTGAAAACGAAATGCTTTCAGACAGCATGTTACATGCAGCCTCCCTCACGCCTCTGACAGCGGCTCCCTCGCCCTGCAGCGCGAGGCAGAGCTGCCAGGGGCCAGCAAGCCCTTACCTGCCGGGAGCTCCTGCTGCTTGGTGGCATCCGGTAGACCAAGGCTTGGCAGGGACCACGGTGGGCACCGCCACGCAGGGGCAGGACCACCTCCGTGTCACCGGTGCCCGGGACGGGGCTCCAGACAGCCCAGCGCACCGAGCGCATGTCGGCCGCCTCACCGCGGGCGCTGCCGGGCACGGCCTGGGGGATGGGGGAGCACGGTGAGTGCCACGCAGACCCCCCTCACCGCCAGGACCAGGAAATGGGTGCTGCCAGACAGACACCGGCTCTCACCTCCCACCACACCTCCCCACACCTGGCTCTGGTGTCACAGAAGCCACTGCCTTCCTCCCATTCTGGAGACATTTCACTTTCCTCTAGAGCCCCTAATCTCTCTGTAACGCCTTGCTCAAACAGCAGCATGAAGGGATACCTGTCTGACCCCTATCCCTAGCAAAGGGGAAAGGCTTCCACTTACCTAGTACATCCACAGACTCCCTCAAATCAAAGGAGAGGCACAGAAGCAAGAGAGGTTTCTTCCAGCACCCACCATCCCCCTCACAGCTAATTATGGCATGGAGAACAGGACAAGGTGATCAGCTCCACAAGCGGCTTTGGGATTAACTGCTCTGCCCCAAGGCTGTGCCACAGGAACCTGCTCTGCCACTGCCCCAGCCAGTGCTCCCAGCACAGCCAAACGGACCTGCCTCTGGAGCTCTGAGCCTCTGTGGGACGCTGGCCTTCCACTTTCCAGCAGAACTGGACTCAACAAAATTTCCAGCTGCAAGGCTCAGTACAAATCCCTCTGGTCTGGCACACATATCCCACTTTAAAAATACCCGTTTCCCTCACTTTGGCTCTGGACAGCTCTAACAAGAAACATTCACTGCATTTTCAACAAATATCTTGGCAGGATGATTAAAAGCCTCCCAACAAACACTGGGCCATCAATTCAACCAGCCTGGAGCCAATGGCTCAAACAGGACAGGGTCTCTGGAGAGGACACACAGTGCTCACTGAGCTGGGTTTAACCTGCAGAAAGGTTAAACTGAAATGCAAGTAAACGATCAGTAAGTAGGTGAGAGTGTATTGACTGCAGAGACCAATCTCAGAGACTTCTCCTGGCTTTATGGTTTGAAAAATTCAGGTTGGAGCACCTGGAAAAACCTCAGCATTCAAGGGTGGGGGGAAAAAAGAAAGAAAAAAAATGTGGGAGGAGTTAACCTCTTTTCAGCATAAATGCTAAATTCTAAAGAGAAACCTTTTTATATTAAAAAAACCCTGAAATTTTCCAAATTAGCTTGCCAGAACACTATGCACTGTGGGACTGCTGCAGGCTACATTCCACCATCTACACGGTGGAGAAATGCAACCCATGTAATTAAAATGATTTAACAAGCCCATTTGCAGGGTATTTCACCCAGTGCTGCAGAAAACACCCAGGCACTTTGTAGGGCCCTTCGTTAGGCAGCACAGCCATGCAATGAGGAGCTGCCGTGACTTGGAGGAGCAGGATGGCAAAACAGGCAGAGGAAGGAGTTCTGAGCAGGGCTCACTCCTCCAGCAGGATCTCTGCTCTTCCACAGAGGATGGAGATGAGGCACATGCACACTCAGACCTACCTTCCCACCAGCTCTCCCTGCGCTGCACAAGACGTATTCCAGCTGGAAGCAGACGCTGAATGCCGGGTGAGGGACCATTTCACTTAGGTGGATGCGGCTCCTCAGCACCAGGGCTTGACCTGCATCCCTGTGCAGGATGAAGAATTGGCTGTGGCAGCATCCAATGCAGGAGAGAAGCTGCACCAGAGACAGAGTGCTGCCCCTTTACCTGGCTCTGGAGCCGGACGCCCCCCGGCAGCCGCCTGGCACGGCCTCTGTCTCTGGTACCAGCACCGCAACCTGCGGCACCCGGACGAAGCGCAGGCCATTGTGGACACCGATGTGCAGCCGCCGCTCCCGAACAGCCACCTCCTCACCGTCCGGCATGGCGTTAGCCTGTGACAGGAAAGCTGTCACAACTCAGGCAGCGAGGTGCCACGGGATGGCACAGTGTCAGTCCCACAGCAAAACAAAAATTGGAAACTCTGAGCGAAGCAAATGTACAAGTATCATTTATCTGAATTTTTCCACCCCACCCATAAGCAAGGCAGTGGCATTACTGCTCTGCACTGTGCCTTCCCCTGATCTGACTGCATTGGCAGCACCTAGAAACACGGAATCATGGAATGGTTTGGGTTGGAAGGGACCTTAAGGTCATCTTTTTCCAATCCCCTGCCATGGGCAGGGACACCTTCCACTAGACCACATTGCTCCAAGCCTCATTCAATCTAGGCTTGAACACTTCCAGGGATGGGGCAGCCACAGCTCCTCTGGGCAACCTGTGCCAGGGCCTCCCCACCCTCACAGTACATTACTTACCTGAAGTAAGCGATCACTGTTCAGGAAGTCCAGCAGTTCCTCCTCAAATTCCTCCAAGGAAGGGTACAGCCGGACAGACAACTGCTCCAGATAGCAGGTGACCGCCTTCATCAGCCGGGGCTTCTGGAAGCAGTCACCTGAAAGACAAAGTGGTGGCCACAGGTTTCCCAAGCAAACACAAAGCCACCACCATGGCACACCGCTGTGCTGTGGTGCCATAGTGGTGGCTCTGCCCACTTCGCTTCTGAGCACAGGGCTGAGCACCCGCGGGGACTTGGCTGCTTTGGAGACCTCACTCGGCTTCAGCAGCAACAGTTAAAACCCCAAAGCCATAAGCAGGAGGTTTTCTAGGCAGGAAGCTGAAGAATAATTCAGCTGCAGAACTGTGAGGAATTTTTACCCTCTGGATCTTCATCTCACACATTTCAATTGCAGCAGCTCAAAGGGCAATGTGCCATAGGGAGAGATTAATGCGGGCTGAGCAAGCAAGCAAGCTCATCCCCTAAACCTGACAGACCCCAGCAATCCTGAACCTACCACCAAGGAGTTTAAACAAGCTGCAAGGCCTGTTCCTAAGACTCTGCTGAATGACTGTAATTAAACCAACCATCACTTGTCCCTAGCAGCAGCTTCCCAAGAGTGAAGCAATTAACGGACAGGGAACAGACTGAGCCATTTTGACATCTTCCAGGCTGAGCTCTGAGCGTGAGGGCTCCAGCCCCACACAGGGGGGGCCTTGCTAGGAGGCAGCCCTTGCTAGGAGGCAGCACTGCAGAGAATCCAAGGGTGCTCCCAAAAATCCCATCCCAGCACCCTGCCTGCAGCCTCCTGGGGATCCTCTGCCTTCAGGAGGAGCAGCGCAAGCAGAGAGAAAGGGAAGGAGCCCTTACTCGTGTCTCCACATGCTGGCAGCAAGCCAGGAACCGTCTGCAGCCCAGATATCAGCAGGTTTTCAGGAAGGAGGTGAAATATCATCTCCAGGGGCTGGTGGGGCTTCAGGGCATACTGCAGGTGGGTCTTCTCCATCACCATCAGGTATTTGTTCTCTGAAGAAAAGAAAAAAACCCAAATGACCAAAAGTGGGGAGACAGCTTCACAGAGCCAGTGTTGAAGGCATCATTACCTGTGAACACATGTGCTAGGAGCAAAGGAAAACCTGGGTTTGCCCAGCCAGGTTGTTCCCAGCTGGCAGCAAGACAAAAGTACCAGGGTACAGATCACATCTCACATCAACCAGACATGCACGACACACATTTGAGTAAGAGAAGCCACCAAGAAGGGACCAAGATGCCACATCTGGCTGCTGCTTACTTTCCGCAGGGTCCTGGAAGTGTGGGTGCAGTAGGGCACGTGGCGTGCCATGGTACAGCTTCAGCCTGAAAGCAGAGAGCACACATGCAGCGGTCAGTAAATCCATGCTGAGGCACATCTCCATCCTCCATTACATCTCCATCTTCCATAAGGCCCCTGCTCAGCCCCCATCTACTCTGCAAAAGCCCTGTCCTTTAGAGAAGGGACAGGCATTCCTCCCAAATCCATCATTGCTTTTCCCCAGAGTGAAGAATTCCAGGTTTCTAAATGCTGGCTTTGTTTCTGCAGCCCCAGGACCAACCCTTCTTCCCCCAGAGAAGCCATGCACACAGCCACCCCAATTCCTAGCGTGGCCTGTCACTTAGCAGCAGGGGAACCTACGCTTTGTCCTCAGTAGCTGGGTCTGTCGCCTCAGATCCGCCGCGGAAGAGGGGGATGATTCCAAAGCCACAGGAAAGGTGCTGAGAGCACTCATCCCCTTTCTTGGCCTTCACAACCACTTCCACAACAGCAACGATGCCAGGGTGGTTCAAGGAGGTGTGGAAGTAAACAGTCTGGGATGGGAAAAAAAAGATTTGGGGTATTCCAGAGCTGGCAGCAGCAGGGGCAGGCAGAGCAATGCCTGTTGCACTGGGACAGCCAGTGGCACAACCAGAACACCCACTAAAACTTCCAGACAGAAGGTCACGGCAAATGATCTCAGACACTACTAAGAAATCTCAACTCCTTAAATCTCAAACGTTATTATCCCTTTCTTAAAAAACCTTTTTGTTGTCATCACCCATTGTCGAGGGTAATTCACAGGCTGCAGACGCCAAACGAGCAGGCCTTCGATGCACCCTGACCCTACAGCATTAGAGCCAGTCAAAGGAGCTGGAAACCCTCCTGAAAGGGGGAGGGAGATGGAGGTGGTCTGGACCTGAGGGCAGGAGGGTATGGGACACAGGTCACCTCCCCAGACAGGATTTAAAGCTAGATTAATCTTTCTATTAAAAACTCATTACTGCACTGTTGGAGAGAAAATATTCACTGCAATCACAGGCTGTCAGGAAGGGATAACAGAGAGAGACATTCCCACATCAACCCTGGGACATAAATTGTTATTCCATTAGCCTTTATTGCAAGGTGCTGCTTTAACAACCTGACCTCTGGTTGCAGAGAAAGGCCCCTTACAGCAGGTCCCACATGCCACTGAACGCACACAGTGGTTTGTGACAGGGCCTTCCTCTCTCCTAAACTCTGAGGACAAAATCCACCACACCTGCAGACCCTGATCCCTGCCCTCCAGCCATCCTGCTCTGGCAAGGCTGGTGAGTGTGCAGGCAGCACCTCCACCTGAACTCCTCACAACACTGACCTGCTGATTACCGTGCTGTTGAAAGATCCCACCCCTGTGCCAGACTCCAAGTCCTGCAGTGGCAGGGACAGGCAACACATTTCAGCCACCGCAGAGAGGCTGTAACACAGTCCCCCAACACCCCAAAACTCCTGCCAGCTTCTCCCAACCACATGGTAAACACCAGGGAAGCCTGCAGACACAGAGAATGTGTCTGGAAAGGCAGCTCCTCCCAGCATCCAGCTTTCTCCACAGCTCTCTCTGCCCTAGTTTTAATCCATTCCTCTTCAAAACAAGCTGGAGTGGGATGGTACTGAAACACCTGGGAAAGAAACACACATGTCAACACCCCTCAATGCTGCTGGCAATGTAAATGAAGGCAGAGCATAGCACCAAGCTGTGCTTCACTTCACCTGCAGCGCTGAGGAGTGGAAACAGGAGTGATGAATTGGAAAACGTGACATCTTGGCTGTGGGTCACCCCATGGGGCAACAGGATCTCCCTGGTAAGGGGCACCTGGGTTTGCTGGTATCAGCAGCTGATGGAAGCCTAGCTTTGGAAGAGTTTAGTTCCCAGACAGAGAGAAGTGGTGTGCTGGAGGGTAGGCAGCTGCTCATTCCCGTCCTTCCCACTTGTGGGGAAACACTGCTCTCTGCTGCCGGCTCTGAACACAGCAGGTGGCACATTGCTGCTCCCATGGTGGTACCAGCCCCACGGGTAACCCAGCACCCCATTTCCCCATCCCAATAAACCATAAAGCTTAGTAACCAGGCAGTGTCTGGGGCGTGCCCCGGACAAAAGGTCGGGAAGCGTCAGGAGGGAAAAGGGTTTGGTGCTGCGTTCCCCCAGACCCACAGCAGCCCCCTACCTCACTGAACGTTGCCCTGGATGAGCGCGGCGGGGCAGCGCGGGCAGCCTGCCAGCCGCTCCTCCACGTCCTCCCAAAGAAGTGGTGGTAGGTGGCATCGAAAAGGGACAGGCGCAGCTGGTACTCGGCTCCCTGCAAGGCACAACGCACCGGCTTTGGGGACGCTCAGGGACACGCCAGCTCTGCACCCTCAAAGCCCAGAACACGCTTTGGTGAGAGGGGACAGATAATTCCCGTTTTCTAAGGGATGCCCAGTTTGGGCACATGGCCACCAGCACCTTCATGCATTGCTGCAGGACCTGTCTGGAAGTGAGACCAATGGAGCCAGGGAAAAGTGGGAAAGCTGAATGTTAAGCACAGAATAAAGGGGCAACAAATGTTCAAGTGCTAATGGAGATTTTAACTTAAATATACTTAGTTAACAAAAAATAAATGAAAACTTAATTAAAGGCTAACTCAGATTTGCAGGTGAGAAGGCATGGAATTGAAACACAGCTGTGATTTGTGTTTCCAGGAGATTTCCAGTTAGTTCCCCCTAAAAATACCTTGTTTTGAAAGCTCCCACCCCTGGGAGGTTTGGCCTGCACACACAGCCAGGAATGCTGAAAGGGGCTTAGAAAAAAGACAGTGATGGAACAAGGGGAAGGGATTTAAACTGAAAGAGGAGAGGGAAATTCTTCCCTGTGAGGGCGGTGAGGCACTGGCACAGGCTGCTCAGAGAGGCTGGGGCTTCCCCATCTATCCAGGTTGGATGGGGCTTGGAACAACCTAGTCTAGTGGCAGGTGTCCCTGCCCACGACACGGGGGTGGAAGGAGATGACCATTAAAGCCCCTTCCAACCCAAACCATTCCATGATTTTGTGAATTGTGGGACTGGGCAAAAGCCACGGGGTCAGCAATACACTGCCAGGGTCCTCCCGCAGGGCTGAGCCCCCCTACCTGTGCGAGGGCAGCGCCGTGCAGGTACTTGAGGACGCAGCGGAAGGCGGCGGAGCGGGGCGAGGGGCGGGCGCGGCCCCGCTGCGGGTGCGGCGGGAGCGGCGGGTGCTGCCGGAACACCCGCTCCCACTCGCCCATCGCGCGCCGGGGGTCGCCGCTGCCTCCCGGCGCCGGCTACGGCGGGCGCGGGGCTGGAACAGCGGAGGACACGGAGCCTGCGGGAACACGGACCCCGCGCAGTCAGCACACCCAGCCCCGCACACCCATGCGCACGTGGGCGGGGACGCGCCGCTGCCCACGGCCGGCCCGCCCCGCGCGGGGATGCACACAGAGGCACAGCCGGGGCCGGCCCTGGGCCCGCCCGCCCACGCACCCGTGGGAGCCCCATCCGTGGGAGCGGGACCGTCCCGGAGCACCCGCACCCCCCGCGCACTCACCGCGCCCCGACGCCATCTTAGTGGGCCCGACCAACCGCGCGCCGGGCCAAGGGGAGGAAAGGACGCGCCGCCGCCGCTCACCGCTCCGCCTCCCGCGCACCCTCGCCTGCGGGAAGAGGGGAGATGCGGAGGCGGAGCGATACCGGGGCGATCCCGCAGAGGCGCGGGATGCGGCAGCGAGGCGGAAGCGGCGGCGGCAGCATCGGTCGCCCCCCTCCCCCGGCAGGTGGTCGCGCCCGGCTCGGCTTCGGGTTACTAGGGCGATGGTGCCGCACCGCGCGGGGCGGGGCCTCGCCCTGGGCCCGGCCGGCACTTCAACCCCGGGGGGAGGCCCAGCGCCCTCGGCATTTGCATGCGGCACGAGAGGGGGGGGGCGCGGCCAAGGGGCGGCGGGCGGGGCGGGGCCAGGCGGGGCGGGGCGGGGCCGCCCCCCACGAGGGCGCTCGGCGGAGCGGCGGGAGCGGCGGACGCGGGGCAGGTGCGGGGGCGCGGGGGGAGCGGGGCCGGCACCGGCACCGGGCGATGGCGGGGGCGATGGGGCCGGGCAGGGCCCCGGGCAGGGCCCCGAGCAGAGCTACGGGCGAGGCCGCTCCGCCGCACGCCCCTCCCGGCTCTCCCCGGGGCGGGGAGCCGGGCCCTCGCCCCGCCGCCGGCTCTCGTCCAGTGGGACCCTGGGCTGTGCGGGGACGGGGGTGGTTGACCGCCGTCCGACGGTGGTTCGTTCCCTCAGCAAGGAGAGGTGACCCTGCGCGTGATGCTCCGGTGGCCTGCGGCCTGTCGCCGTACACCGGGAGCGGCGGGGCTGGAGCCCCGATGACACGGCGTGAGTCGCCGGCAACGCTCCGTTGTCTCGAGAGTGGCAATGTTGGATTTCCCCCAAGCATCGTCCGGTTTCCTCGTCAGAGGAGGCCAAACGTCAGGGTTTCTTCAGTTTCCTTCAGTTTCCTGCCGTTCCTTGGTCCGTCCCTTGTCTCCGTTCGCAGCGGTGACTGGGGCTGCGGGTGGAGGGAGCTCCGAGCCCTGTGGAGAGTCCCCGGTCCCCTCGCAATCCGTCCGCAGCCAGTGCTCTCTCACCTTTTCTTCTGCCGGGCTCGAAGTTCTCGGGCCTCTGGCTCAGCAGCCCGTCTCCAGCCTCCAGTTTTTGAGGCTGTTTTCCTTGTGATGGGAGACCTCCGTTGGTCCCCTGCCCACTCAGACCGTGGCTGTCACGTGGAGCTGTCGTGTTTCGTGCGGTGTCCTGGGACGGTTCACGCAGGCACTGCGGCCTTTCATCCAGGTGAGACGTGGTCCGTGCCGCTGGCCCCTAGTCTGCTTCCCAAAACCACAGGTTTCCTCCCAAAGCGTCGCTGGGAGCCACGGTGCAGCACGGTGGGTGAGTGCCACAGCAGGCTGGGTGAGATGTATCCAGTCTGTCTATATCACATCCATATACAGCCTTGTTGCATATATGCAGTGATTTTTCCGGCTGGTGAGCAGGAAGCGCCTCTGCACACAGCTGCCAACAGAAGATTCGGGAGGGCTGCTGATTTTAATAGTTATTATTATTCTTGTTTTGATGAGGAGGGCAGGAGGGCTAACCATCACCTGCTCTTGGCGTGCAGGTCTGCAGGTTGGATGCATCACAGAGCAGGAGCAGAACGACTTGGCACATGACTCCCACCCTCTGCTGGGGGAGCAAAGCCACTGATGGGCTGGTGCTGGGAGCGTCCCCATACAGGACGGGGTTTATGGCCTTCCCTACCTGTCACTGGCTGTTCCTGGAGCTGCTGTGGCTTGGACAGTGGGCAGCCTGCTGGGTTCAGCCACTCCAGCAGCGCCAAGTGGTTCCTGTCAGTGTCGGCATGGTTTGGAGCAGGCAGCGTGCTTGTTGGCCCCATCGCTGCCAGGACCGTGCTGGAAGGGCAGAGAAAGTGCCAAGATGCTGCCATGAAGCTGAGTATGACTTGGCTGAAGGAGAGGAATCATGTTTTCCTAATTTATAAGTGCCAGAGCACCACTGTATGAACAGTGTGTCCAAACCCCTGACCCCTTTTGCAGGCTTGGCCTCAAGTTTTCCTGTTAGATCCAGCTGCATCAGTGTTGTTATTGCTGCGGGAACATTGCGGGGACCAGCCTGCTCCAGTTACTGGGGTGTTTCCGGGGGGTGGGAGGCAGGGGGTTTGCTCGAGGTGACCAAAAAGCCAAAGGTGCTGAAAAGGCGTGATGGGTGCGAGCCGAGGGGGACGGGTCGCCGGCGGCGAGACTGCCCCCGGTGCTGGGGGCAGCCCCGCAGCATCACTGCCGACGCTGTATCTGATTTTTTAAGAAAAACATCCGGCGTGATCTAAGGCAGCGATGATGCAGCTCCTGCCCAGGCTCCCTGCGGCCCCGGACTAGCCTCCCCCCGCCTGAGCTGCGCAGGGGCGGTCGGTGGCAGCCGCTCGCTCGCCCACGCGCTGCCGGTGCCGGGTGCGGCGCCGACACGGTTAAGGCACCGGCGGGATCGGGAGCCGGCTGCAGCCACCGGCGGAGGCAAACTTGCCGAGTCAGGATGTGAGAGCGGCAGGGACGGCTCTGCAGCATCCCTGGGTGCTGCCGCATCCTGGGGCGCGGAGGGCTCGGCTTTCCCGTCCGCCAGACGCCTTTTCCCGGGGACGGAGCGGGAATGGGGTAGGAACCGTCATCCGCTGCGTTTGCCGCCGGCTGTAGCAGCTGCTCTGCGCCGGCACCGGCGCCGCTTCCCGAGACGAGCGGAGCCTGCAGCTCGCCGGCAGCCGGGCGTTGACTCCTTTCTTTATACCTCCTGACCCCGCGTCTCCCTCCGTCCGAGCACCGGAGCCAGGTAGGTGCGGTGCTGGGTGCGAGTGGGGCCGCGGCGGTGGCTCGGCCGTGCCTGGCCGGCAGCCACGGCACAGAGGGGAATTGGCAGGGTCACACATCGGGGACACGCGGGTGCTCGGTATCCTGGTGGACCCCAGTACTTTGGCACTGGTGTACGTGACGGCAGAGCCGGAATAACCCCGGCTGACGAGCAGCATGTGCTTTCGGGCTGTGTCATTGACTCGGCAGCCGAGCAGCGCTGGTGTCGGCGCTTCGGCGGTCACGGGCGACCTCACGTGTCGCAACTGAATCCCCAGCACCCGCCTGCCGCGTTGTCGCGATGATGGGCTGGTGAAGGCGCCGGAGCCCAGCAGCGCGGTCGGAGGGGCCCGGCGGGCTGGGGGACGCTGCGCCGCAGAAGAGGCTCCCGGGCCGAGGGAAGGGGCAGGGCTGCTGCTCTGCGGATCCCTGCGGCGCCCGTGCAGCCGGGGGGGCCGCGGGACCAGCGCGGGGCATGAGCGCAGGGGTGACGGCAGGAGGTGCCGAGGCGACAGAGCAGGGCAGCGTGAGTCATTGGGCTAAAGTCACCTTCCCCGTGGCGTCGAGAGGGGAGCATTTGCTGCAAACACGGTAAAAAAGGGTCAGAAATACGGGGACGGGCACCTGGCGTGGGGAGATGCTCCATGCCACATTCCCTGCATCCCTTGCCTGAGCAGCTGGGCAAGATGCTGGGGTGCCCAGGGCAGGGGTCTCCCAGGGCCTCACCCTTGGGGGATCAGGCTCATCAGAAGCAGTGGTCTCGTCCTTACATTCCCATTAATTCCGGGTGCAGTTTCACCCCATCCTGCTCTGATAGCAGTGAGTCTGGGAGGCTGCAATCTGTATTCCCCCCCAGGCTGGCCCAGTAGACCTTTGGCTCCTGGGGCTTCCCGGCCATAAGCCGTCAGTGTCGCAGCGCCCATGCTCTTGTGCCCCATCGTGCTACCAGGGACAGGGATGGAGCCCCGTGGGAGCACAAACTATAAGGGCTTCTGCACTTTTCATCTGGCTCCTGGTTGCATCCTGCAGAAGAAAACACTTTTCTTCCTTTTTGGGCTATTGTCCCGCAAAACCTACCGCAGTTGAGGGCTCGCAGCTGAGCTGTGCCGTGAGGAACCTGGAGGTGCAGGAGCTGTCTCAGGGAAGCACCAAACTGCCGGCATGGACTGGACTGGGCTTTTGGCAGTGTCTTTGGCTTGGAGAGCTCAGAGGGGTGCATGGGCCCCCGAGACCAGAATGCTCCAGCTCCTCAGGCTGCAGAGCCCTGAACTGTGTGCCTTTGGTCCAGCCATGCTTCCCAGCAGAGTCCCTCCAGCACTGCCGGAGACTTGCCAGCCACTGTGCTTAGTCTCTGCAGCGTTGCTTGGGAGGCAATGGGGAAGGGGCATCAGGTCCTGTTGAAAATAGAGAGAGCTGAGCTGCTGGCACCACAGTCCCCCCGGGATGCAGAAGCAGTCTATCCTGAGCCACTCAGGAGTCCGGGACTGTGGCAGACAAGCAAGGAGCTGCATGGCTGCACCGAGGCATGGAGGGCCAGCTGTACCCCCTGCAGGCATCCCCCAGCTGCCCTCAGCTTCGTTATGTGCCACCACTAACGAAGTGATTCTGAGCAGGCATGAGCAATCAGGACGGTGCCCAGCCGGTGGCTGGCACTGCCAGACGAGGCCGTGGGAGCTGCAGAGCCAACAGGAGCAGCCCCCAGGAGAAGCTGCGGGATGGATCGCAAGGGCTCGGCAGGGTCCTGGCTGTGGGGCTTGGCAGGGTCTGCTCCGGGCACAGGGCAGTGCTGCAGGGCGGGGAGAGAGCAGCTCCCTCCTGACCTCTGAAAAATAAACCCGGCTTAACTGAGCCTGCCTGCGCTCTGGCCCCGGCGCGGCTGCAGCCAAGAGAGACTCGCTCCTGTGGCGCTCGGGAGAAGAGCGGTGGGGATCTGTGCCGGGGCCGCAGCGGGGCCGGGAGCTGCGGTGGGCGGGCGGGCGGCTCCTCGGGGACGGGCTCGGCTGCCGCAGCCGCTGCCATTGGGCTGCGTGGGCTGCAGGGGCTGCGCCGGGATGCAGGCACGCCGTGCTGGGATGCCGGAGGGATGCAGGATGCGGGAGGGATGTAGGATGCTGGCACACTATGCTGGGATGCAGGAGGGATGCAGGCTGTGGATGCAGGATGCAGGCATTCACTGCTGGGATGCAGGCAGGTTGTGATATGTAAGCACACCGTACTGGGCTGCAGGATGCAGGCATGCTGTGCCAGGATGCAGGAGGGATGCAGGATGCAGGCATGCTGTGCCAGGATGCAGGAGGGATGCAGGATGCAGGCGTGCTGTGCCAGGATGCGGGAGGAATGCAGGATGCAGGCGTGCTGTGCCAGGACGCAGGCAGGATGCGTGCCAGGACATGAGCACACTGTGTAAGGCCATGCTCCCGCTGAGCCCAGGGCAGCCAGGAAGGAGCCTGGAGATCTCTCAGACCCCATCTGGGTGAAAGAGCAGCTGGTGACCTGTAGCGTAAAGATGGCATCTCACCAGCCTAAAGAAAGATAGGATAAATTTAAATCCCAGCCCCAGTTCTGTAGGGAAGTGTCATCATTTTCTGTGATATTGGAAACTGCTGACAGTGTTGCGGGAGCAGGAGCACAGCTCCCAGGGAGTCATGCCAGGTGCCTCTGGCATGGGGACAGGGACAGGAAGGGTTGGGGGTGCCTGGGGGCTGAGGCCTCCCTTTCCCCCAGAGTTCCTGCATCCTTGTGCACACGGTCATTTAAGGGCTGCGGTCAGAGCTGGGCTGCTTTCCTCTTCTTGACTTACCCCTTGCAAAGGACCCTTGGGGGTGCCTTCAGGGTTTTCAGAATGTTTCATTTTCCAGGCCTGCATTTCCCCACCATTTCCTGAGAGCTCAGGACCCCCAGAAGTTTGGGGAGAACAGCCAAGCTGAGAAGTCAGGGGTGCAGGTCTTGGGTGAGATGGTTTGGGCATCAGCAGCAGGTCAGGGTATGAACTTCGGGGTCTGGGGCTGGCAGGGCTTCTGTGCCCGCACTGCTGCCCATGCCACATGCCCTTCTGGCTCACGAGCTTCTGCAACAGGAAGTACCTCATGCGCGTGCCCCAAAAAATTCATTTCTTCCTTTTTTCTCTTCCCTTGTGGCAGGGGTGAGGCAGTGAGTGGCTCCGGGGAGCCCAGGGTGGCTCCATGTATCCCGAATCCACCACTGACTCCCCAGCGCGACTCTCGCTGCGGCAGACAGGCTCCCCAGGGATGATTTACAGGTAAGGGTGTGGGACGGGGTGGTGGGGCTCTGTGGGGCTTCAAACACAGGCCTGTGGCATCCCAGAACCACCATACTCCCTGAAATTGCCCTGACACTCCAAAACCACCTCAGCACTCTTTGTCAAAAACTTCCAGGACAAAAACCCCACATGGTGGCAGCAGCAGTGTTTTGGGGTGCTGGTGCCTGTTATGGGCATAGTAGGCACTCCTGGGGTTGTGCTAATGCCCACTACACTGTGCCTGCCGTGATGTGCCATGGGTGGGTGTCACTGACCCTTCCCGTTGGCTCTGCTGCTCAGTCCTGTTCCTTCTTTCTAATGGGGTTTGTGGCATCTTTCTTCTCTCTCCCCTTTGCTGTCGGAAGCGCGAGATATGGGAGCCCCAAGCGCCAGCTCCAGTTCTACAGGTAACCCAGCCCTTTCCCCTCCCCAGAATCTACAGGTGGCCACAGCCCCTGGCCATGCCTGGGTGCTGCTGGCACAGCGCTGCCCTGCCCGCCATTCTGGGGTCCCTCTGTGTGGGATGGGCATCACCGGTGTGGCACCACCTTGTCACCTGCTCGCGGGTTTGGGAGCGCGGCGTGGGGATCCCACGGTGTGGCTCGGTGGAGGGCACCATCCTTGTGGGCTGCCCAAGCAACAGAGTGTAACTGGAGAATGAGTGGGGAGGGGTGTGGGGGGCATCCTGCGCCGATGCTGTGCCTGGAGGAGGCCGCTGTCTTTTCCCAAGGGCAACTCCAGGAACCCAGCCAGCTGCTTTGCTGCTCCTGCCATTAGGACCAGCGTCATTAAGTGGTTCAGGAGGCAACGCTTGCCCCCACCACTCTTTTACCATCTGAAGTGAGGACAGCTCTTTGCCCATGCACTGTGCCAGCAGCCGCTCCAGTGCTCCTGGAGCCTCAGCAGCCTCGGTAGTGTGTGTCTGGGTCCCACTCTGCCACCGTGGACAGGGGGCTGCCCCCTGAGGGAGCCGTGGCTCCCAGCTCCATCCCGCGCATGGCAGGAGGAGGTGAGGCTGGCAGGCACCGGGATGGCTCAGTGACACTGTGAGTGATCCTGTCCCAGCACTGCCACCAGCACTGCCGAGCCCCAGCCACAGGCAGGTTTTGGCTGCCAAACTGGCCTGAACCGCTGGGCACATTTGGTGCAAAAGGCTCCCGAGGCTGCCTGGCAGGACCCAGCTTGTCCATAGGCTGCCTTCAGGGAGCCTCTGCCCGTGTCCACCACCCAGTTCCATCTCAGGGCTCCTGCCCGGAGGAGGCCGCCTTTGAGTCCAGCCACTGCCCAGCTCTGGCCCTGCTGCCGTGGGGACAACAGGAGGGGTGTGTCTGCCACAGGGACCGTCTCTGCTCCCTGATGGCCCCAGTGTCCAGCTGACCTCACTGCCCCATGTGCTGGTGGTGTGGAACCTGTCACAGCAGGGTGAGGGGTGGCTGTGGGCAGGGGCGGCAGTGCCAGTGTTGCAGCAGCACATTCGAGGCTTTTAGCAAGGCGCCATGAATAATTTAGCTCCCCTATGCAAGGAAGAAAATCCCCTAATAGGGCTAATGGAGCGCGGTGAGAAGCCATGCACTGGGGGCCCGGCGTGGCCGCCAAGTGCCTTGGACGCCAAGCGTCGACACTCCCCTAATGCAAACAACGCGACGGCCGCGGCTCTTATATCTGCCCCGGGGCAGCCTCGCCACCCAGAGCTGCGCTGCTGCTGAGCAGCTTCCCTGGCGCGGTGAGTCGGGGCTGACGGCGCGGGCGGTGAGTGGGGATGGGCGTAGCAGGCGGCATGCGGGAATGGGCACTGCCACGGGGCAGCCGCTGCAGGCAGCAGGGAAGATTTTCCATGCAGGGCTGCTTTGGATTTGGTGGCTTAGAGTCGTTTTCTTTTGGGGTTTGGGATCTTTCTGGCTTTAGGCAGGATGGTGGCTGCCAACAAGTTCCCAGTTTGGCAAGTCAGGCTGGCCAGACGCCTCTCTGGGCAGCTGCCCTACCCGTCACCCACTTGTTGTGCCCCCGATGCTGCTAACAGTGCCATTGTCCTGCAGAGCCTGTGCCCTGTCCTCATCCCTGCTCCTTCCCTACCAAACAGCCTCTCCCGCTTGGGCAGGGCGCGGCAGGGCAGCTCCTGCAACCCCGCTGCCGCTCAGCCCGGGAGCACCGGGATTTCTGCTAATGATCGGCTGTGAACGCACCCGCCACCTCCACGCTCTCTCTGCCATTCTGTCCCCTTGCTCTGCTGAAAATCGGGGAGGTGTCGAGATGGGGCAGCCGGTGGATTCCTGCCCCATTCCTCAGAGCAGCCCTGCCCAACCCCCTGGCTCAGCTTGCTGCATCCATTTTGCTGCTGTAGAGCAGTGGTGCAGTCAGCTCAGGCTTCTCCTTGCCACTGTGAGGTGAGGGGATCCCACCAGGCCAAGGGATCCCACCGAGATCAAGGGGATCCCACCAGGTACCCACACCCAGCAGGAGCCACAGGTACTGCCCTAATTGAAACTACCAGCCGTGGAGAAGGGCTGATGCCAGCAGTGCCAGCTTTGTCTCCAACTTTGAGGTGTGGCAGGAAGAGGCTAGTAAACAGGGTTTGGTTTGGCTTTGCCACAGCACAGGGAAATATCCCTTTTCCATGTCTCCCTGCATTCCCAAGGCCTTGCTGCAGAGCAGGAGCACAGAGTGCTCTCTGGCAGCACTGGGTGTCATAGGAGACCCCCAGGATTTGGTCAGCCTGGCCAGCTGCTGCTCCATATCCTCTATGTTTGGAGCCTTCGGAGGCGACAGCAGCAGGCAGCACTTTGTCTTTGGTTTCTGCTGCCATCAGCGTGAGCTTCCCAGGGAAAGAAAAAACTGCGGGTGGGAGCCTGGCTGGAGCCTGATGCCAGCGCATTCCCAGTGGCTGCTCCGGTACCCATACCACGGTTTTGGCCCTAGTCCCCTCTCCTTTCAGACACTGAGAACAAGAGACACTGCAGAGAGTGGCACGGAAATTGATGCCAGTGCCCCTGCTGGTGAGGTCCCAGCCGTAGAGGCGGTGAGGACTCTGGTGGGTGAGATGCCCACCCTGCAGCAGGCTATTTTCAGCAGCTGCACCAGCTGGGAGGTTGCTGCCATGGTGGAGGGGAAGGAGTTGGCTGGTGGTGCATGTTGTGGCAGCGTGATGCAGGCATGGTGAGCACTTGGTGCCCACAGCCCCTCTGCAGATGCCCACCCTTCCTGGGGAGCCCTACAGGGACTTTCCCATCCTGACTTCTCCTGCCCACTGGTACACAGTGCCAGATTGTCACCAGCAGCACTTTTGCCACCACTTCCACATCATGGCCAGCTCCTCACATCCCTCCCAGGGGTACAAACCAGTGCAAGCTAGGGGCCAGCACAGATAGGGCATGGGCCATGCTGCTGCAACATGGCTCGGGCCAGCTGTGGTAGGCACTGCTGCCTCCTCAGCCGTGGGCTGTGCCTCATTTCTGTCCTGCTCCTTCTCCCTTTGTGCTTCAGCTCCCGTGTCAAGGCTTTGCTCTGCTGATGAGACTGGCTTTGCCAGAGTGCCCACTGTCCCCTTCCCCTGCTGCATGTCCTGGCAAGGGCAGGTGCCACCACTCCAGCAAGGCAGCATGGGCAGAACTCTGCCCTGAGTGGCAGCGGAGCCCATGTTGTGCTTTCCCAGCTCTCTCTGTAGCACCACGGAGTGGTTTGTGGTGTGGCTGGCCAGCAGAGCCCGTGCTTGGGTGGCGGGATGCTCTCCATGACCTACAGTGAAAGCCTGCGCAGCGTGGCCAGCCGGCCCACTCCTGAGTGGGGGCTGCCCCCGGCCCCCCGGGCAGCTGATGGGCTGGAGCTGCGGCGGCTGCGGGACGTGCGGGCGGCAGCGCGGGCGAAGACACTGGAGGAGTTCCTGCGGATGCACGGGCTCTCCCTGGCTGACAGCACTGCCCATGCCACCGGCATGAAGTATAGGTAAGGCAGCGCCGCGAGGGCAGCAAGGGCCAAGGTGTAGAGACGGTGCAGGGGATGCTGTGTGGTGATGGTTTGACACCTCACTGGGAGAATGGCTCTCACCTGTGCTCACCTCGGCTTCCCTGTGCCTCGCCAAGGCTGGGAGGAACCGATGCTCTTGGCTCGGTGGGTGATCTGGTGCTGCCAGGTGGCAGCCAGTCAGTGCTGTTAGCGCTCACCTGTTTTGTGATCTTTGAGCTTCTCACCTGACATTCCCATTTGCTGTTTGGGTGGTTGCATCTGCAAACACCTCTGTGCTTTAAAGACAAGACAGCTAGAACAAGCAGCCATTGAAGGGCTGTCTGCTTCACAGGTGTACATCTCCATCTGAGGGGTGTATGTCTGCAATCTGATGAGTGTACATCTCCACTTGACGGGTGTGCATCTCCACCGGCCGGGTGTGCGTCGCCGCCTGACTGACAGCTGTGCGTCGTGTAGCGTGTGCGCCATGAATTTTGCGTGTGGGTCCCAGTGCAAGGTGTATCAGGATTTCAGCTGGTATTTGTCCTTCTTTGGGAATTTGTCCTTATTTGCCCTTCTCTGGGCAGCTGCAGAGGCCGCCACGGCCCCTTGGAGCAAGGGGACTGCTCTGTGCAGTGCACCCCTCCCCACTCTCCCCTGGGTACCATGGGTCGGGTGATGGGGTGCAGGGCCCAGCACTGCCAGTAACCCAGCTCAGGACTGGTGAGGGGCACCAGGGCTGGGGACAATGGCTGTTCCCCCTGTGCAGGGGTGCCCCTCATGCCCCACTGCAGCGAAGCACCCAGGAGCTGGCAGCTGCCGTGCCGCACTGTGCCGAGCCATGCTGCACCTCAGGTCAGGTTCCCCTCCACTGACAGTGACCGCGGTAACATTTACACAGTGGCAAGAGTCCATCAAATATTCATGGGGACGTTATTTATTGATGGGAGCTGCTGGCACAGGCACCTCCAAAGGTGCTCCTCCTTTGCCCATGTCCGCACTGCCCTCAAAAATCTATGGGATTTCTCCTCCTCAGGAGGCTGCTGACTGCTGTTGGGTCTCCCCCCCGCGCTGGAGCCGGCGCCGGCACCGATGCTGGTAGGATTACCAGCTAAGGAGATTTGCGGCAGAGGGAAGCGGAGGAGATTACAAGATTTCTCATTAGGTTGGGGGCGAATGTGCGTAATTTCCCAGAAGCCCCGTTCCCTCATCTTGCTCTGTCCTGAGGGGCAAGGTGGATGCAGGCAGCTGGCACATGGCCCCGGCTGCAGGACAGTGCTGTAGCTCAGTGACTTGTGTCCCTGCTTTGCCAGAAGATGCTGGGCTGGAGTTCACCTCGCTCCGCTTTGCTTGCAATGGGCAAAATTTGGGGGATGTGCTGCTGGGGCCGTGACCCCAAGGGGGACAACCAGTCTGACTTTGGCATAGAGCTGGGCTCTGCCGCGGGAGAGCCTGCAGCCTGCGCCCTTGCCCAGCCGTGGGGTTGACAGTGTACACGCAGTGCTGCCAGAGGGTTTGGTTTCAGACCTGTGCGAGGGGATGTTGTGCTGCGGTGCGTGGCCGGAGGGAGGCAAGGAAAGACCCCTTCACTGCGTGGCCTCAGCCCCCACTGTGCCCCAAAAAAGGGGCTGGGACAGCAGCCGCTCCCGCGGGGGATGCCCAGCAGGGCACAGTGGGGTCCTGCCCCGCCGAGGCTCCTCGGGAGACCTCGGCAAGGGCGCTGCCCCTCCTGCCCCCACCTGCCCGCGTGCCGCTCGCTCGCTTCCTGAGCTCATCAAATATTGAGGGCAGGAGGGCTGACGGAGCTCCGCGCCCGCCGCTCGCAGCCCCCCGCCGTCACGTTGGCGGCGCGGGAGGAGCTCCCGCCTCGCCCGGGGCGCCGGCTAAATTTAGGCAGCTGGCGCTGCTGCCCGGCGGAGCAGCATGCAGGTCTCCTTTGTGTGCTCCGAGCACAGCATCAAGAGCCGGAGCGCGGAGGACCGGCTGAACCGACAGAATGCCGGCAGCCCCAGCCTCGGCACCCGCGGCAAGTTCCGCGCCGTGGCCATGGTGGCCCGCAGCCTGGGGCAGCTCTCGGTGCAGAACGCCCCCTCCTCCAGCGAGTCCAGCGTCAAGCACCCGGGGATGAAATACCGGTAGGAGACGGGCACTGCTGGGGCTTTCCCTGTTTCTCACCGGGGTCGGGGCGCCGTGGGGGGAATGGGGGGCCGCACTACCCTAATTCCCGACTCGCGACCGGCTCTGTCGTTTCTCGGCGCTAAAAGTGCTGACCGTGCGCCTCCGTGTGCTTCCTCGCTGTTTGCTCCTGTCCCTTCGGGGCAGCCTTGATCCAGCCGCGCGTAAAACCTTCAGGATGGGGGGGAGAAGGGACCCTAAAATTCAGGATAGGATTAGCAGCATCTCCAGCGCCTGCCGAGCCGGGTGGGTTTGGAAGTCACGGCAGCCTTAATCCTTATGGTGCTGCCAGAGACTTACTACCCTGCAAAGCGAGCGCAGAACCGTAAGGTGGGATTTGGGTCTGGCTGCCCACGGTGGGCCTAGAAATGAAGGGTGGTGTGTGCACGTGGGGTGCTGAGCCCCCCATCCAGCACCCAAGGGACTGATGCACTCCATGTCCCTGGCTCTGGGGCAGAGCGCTCGGGGCTTCCCCTGACGATTCTTAGTGTGCACCCCGGTGTGGGTCTGGGGCTTTCCCCGGGTGAGCATGCACCCCAGCACAGGGCAGGCCCCCCCCAAGATGAGTCTGCACGCCACAGTCCAGCTGCCAGCAGCCACGTGCCCACACTGCAGCCCAGATGTGCCGGCATTAGGCACAAAGCACGTCAGAGCGCTGGGGTGAGCCCGGCTGTTACCTACCAGCATCATCCAGATCAGCTGAGTCCCTCACCTGGGCGCTGGGGTTGCTCCATCTAGCTCTTGAACACCAAACCTTTGCACAGGTTGCAGTTGCCACAGTGCTGGGACCGCGTGCAGTGGCATCCTCGGGGCTCAGTGCTCCTGCCCCACTGTCACGTCCCCATCCAGAGGAGAAGCACAGAGGGACCACCCTCTCCCAGGCGGTGGGTGATCAGCTCAGGGATCCCCACTGGTGGCTACTGGAGGGACAGTGATGCAGGGGGTTGCTCCAAGTGAAGGGATGGGATAGGAAGGCCGTGACACAGTGCAGGGGGATGCCTGGCCTTCCCAAGTTCTGCCAGTATCTCCATTGGGCAGCTGGTCAGCACACTTCTGAGCTGGAAAGCTGGGAGCAGTGATAGCCGCCTGCTCAGGAGGACCCTGGGATGCCCCTGGAATGGGCAGGATGGGTCCAATGCTGTCCACTCCCCGCGGTAATCCCCATCACCAGGGGCTTGAGCCACTGCTACCCCAGGGCCATGGCTTCTTCCTGCCACACAACGCTCAAAAAACACCACAGGGCTGGGGGAGCCCCCACACCTCCAGATGTTGGGCAGTGGAAGGACAATGCCCAACTTGCCACCACGGTCGGGCCGTGGCTGTCCCTGCCCGGCTCCCGGTGCCCGTGTCGGCGGTGCTGGCGGTGGCAGTGCCTCCGGTTGCTATGCGACACCCGCGCGGGCGAGCTGCCGCGGCTCACCTACACTTTATTTATTTTAACGCTCATTTCTCGAGCCTTTGTCATTTTTAACAAGTAACTGGCTCTCCATCACTGTGGCGAAGGCGTCTGCCAGCCCGGCCCCCTTTCCGAAAGCTGTTCTCCAGTTCCATGTGCTGGTCAAATTTTCTGGGGTGCTCCATTTCTCCAGGATGTTGCTCCGCTCCCAAGCACCCTTGCCCTATGAAAGTCGTGTGCTTCCCTGTGTCGTGATGCAGAGAACAGGCACAATTCATACCGTGTGTGGGATGCTTCAGTCCTGATCCACCAGCATGCCAGCTCCCCTTGCTTTCTGTCTCACCCCCTTGTGCCACCAGCACTCTCAGGGCAGCCAGACACCCCAGGGAACTGCTTTAACGAGGTCACTGCCCGCTGCCCCCCCGATAACCCTGCCAGGCATGGCACTACTGTGCCAGTGCTGGCATTGCCACTAGTGAGCTGTGGGTTGCCTGGCCTGGGATGGCTCTTTAATTGGTTGCAGGGAGACCTTCACTGTGGGACTGTCCCAGGTGGGGAGGGGATGGGGAGCAGGGACCACCACCACACCTCCCAGCCGCCATGCCCAGTGCATTCAGCGGCACACGGGGTGCATGAGATGGTGTTTGGTGGCTTTCTGGCTCCTTTCCTGATGCTCTCTGTCTTCCAGGAACCTCGGGAAGTCTGGGCTGCGCGTGTCCTGCCTGGGCCTGGGTAAGTGCCAGGGTTTGCCACAGCCCCTCGGCATCCCCTCAGTCCTGCAGCAAGTGCCAGTGCTCCCCGGAGAGGGCGGCGCTCGCCTGCCCCAGTGATGTTTGTGCAGGGAAGGAAAGGGTTTCCCTCGGCCCTGCGGCCGTTTTGAGTCACAGCCCAGAAATTGTCAAATTATTTTCTCCCTTTCTGATGCGATAGGAAGCGACTGGGCCGCGCTGGGAGAGCTGCGATGCACGCGGCCCAGCCAGCTGTGGCCGCCACGTGCCGGGGCTGTGCTGAGGGAGCCAGGGTGGGTGGCCGGGGGCTCAGCGCGGCGGCGCTCGGCGCTCACCGCATTCACCGTGCGCGCACCCTCTCTCCCCTGCAGGGACATGGGTGACTTTCGGAGGGCAGATCACAGATGAGGTAAGGCTGTACCCTGTCGTCCTGTCCCTCCCTAGCCTTTCCCTGGTGAGCGGGGAAGGGATGGGGCTGGCACAGCTGTGGCTGTGGTCTGGGTGCACGTGGCATGCCAGAGCTCAGCAGCGCTCCGCACACGCGCCTGTGCCCCAGCTCTCAGCCACCCTCTTCGCTGACCCTGCTTTTTCCTCGCAGATGGCGGAGCAGCTGATGACTTTAGCTTATGACAACGGCATTAATCTCTTTGACACAGCAGAAGTCTACGCTGCTGGCAAGTAGGTACCCTGCTTTGGCAGTGGCACCCCACGCCCCAGCCCCCTGCACCTCCAAACCATGGCAACACTGGGAATCTTGTGGGTTTGCTGGCTGCAAAGTGGCTTCCAGGATGGGGCTGTGAGTGCTGGATTAAAGGGGGGGGTCATGGTTCTGGCAGCCCCATGCTTCCTGTGGTGGCCTGTGCCATGCAGGCACAGCCATGCACCCTGCCAGCACAGTGAGCAGTGGCTGTGCCCAAGGCACACTGGCCTGGGGCATCACTGTTTGTCCATGCACTACCTTAAAATTAGTAAGCTTGCACATTAGGGGTCAGCTCTGCTCTGGACGCTGAAGCCAAGGGGCAGACGGTGTCCTCATGGCCACCACCTTTGCCTCTTAGTCTGCCAGGGACTGGAGCTGTCCCTGCCAGCTGTCACTGGTCCCCTTGGCCACAGCAGCTGGGCCAACTGCGGCTGACGTCCCCTTCCCTTGCAGGGCCGAGGTGGTGCTGGGGAACATCATCAAGAAAAAAGGGTGGAGGTAAGCTGGACATCATGCCTGTTCCACAAAGCCGTCACCACAGACGTGGTGGCCTGGGGAAAGCTGGCAGAGCAGCCCTGGGCAGGAATGCATGTGGGCAGGGAGTGTGCAGGGTGCACAGGTGGCACCACCAGTGACTCTCTCTTTCTCCCTGCAGACGGTCCAGCCTGGTCATCACCACCAAAATCTTCTGGGGAGGAAAGTAGGTAACACCCACCCCGCAACAGATCGGCCGACACGGGCCAGGCTCTCACTCACCTTTCCTTTTCCAGGGCCGAGACAGAGAGGGGCCTGTCCCGAAAACACATCATAGAAGGTAGGGAAAGGTTGGGGTGGGGCTGCTCAGTGGGCACTGCTGGCCCTGGTGCCAGGCTGTGCCTCGGCAGCCACCTCACTGCTGGCAGCACAGGGCACAGTGCGCCTGACAGCCCTGTCCATGTGGCAGGTCTGAAGGCGTCGCTGGAGCGGCTGCAGCTGGAGTACGTGGACGTGGTATTCGCCAACCGGCCCGACCCCAACACGCCAATGGAAGGTGGGTGTGTGCCACGGTTCCACAGTCCTTCCTGCCGCCTTTCGTCGCCGTCGCGGTTGGTTTGCGCCAGGCTTGTGTTTCAAGGGCATTTTCCCTCCTGAGCAGAATCCGCTCCTCCGCCACCACGGTCAGTCCGTGCCATGATCATGCCTCTGCCGCCCCCTGCCCGGCGCCAGGACCCCCTCAGGCCATGGTGGGGCGGGTTGGGGGCACGGTGGCAGGTCGCTGCTCCCATCCCAGCAGCGGTGACTCCACTCTCTCTAAATCTCTCTTTTATCACCAGGGGACCCATTTAGTTCCTCCAAGTCCAGGACTTTCATCGTAGAAGGTACTCCCTGCCCGCACTCTGCCCGCCAGCCGCTGCCTGTCCCAGCGGCGTTTCCTGGGGCAGAGCCCTCACTCCTCTGTGACCCCCATCCCTGATCCCCCCTCGAGCAAACCCCGCCATGAGATGCAGAGGCAGTGGCAGCAGAACACAAACACCCCTGGCCCTTCCTTCAGACTGTCCTGCAGTTAAAAGGAAAAAAGCAGAGAGGGTCCTGCCCCTCCAAGGTCCTGCCGTGGGACTCCCTTGGCCCATGCCAGGGTCTGCGGCAGGCTCTCTCCTTGCTGGGGCGGCTGTGAGCATGCTGGGGTGTGTGTCCCAGTGCCAGCTGGGCAAGCCCTGCGCCCCTCGCTCTCCCCGCTGCCCACCTTTGGCTTCAGGAGCGCGTCTTGGCTTGGTCCCAGCCCGCATGGCTCAGGGCTGGCTCCCCCTAAAACTCCCAAACCCCTTGCACGGGGTCCAGGCTTCCCTCCCTGGGTCTCCGTGCATGGGCGATGCATCAGTCCCTTCCTTTGCAGCGGTGCTGGTGCTGGTAACCCCACAGGGTGTGGGGCCACTGCCAGGACCCTCAGGCTTCTCTCCATGCCAGGAGAGCCCCGGCACCGCCAGCATGTCAGGTTGGCTGTGGTCCCCGGCACATCCTGAGTGGCTGCTCCCTCTGTTCCCATCCTGCTCCTCTGGACACAACCCAGCTCCCGCCACAGCGCTGTGGGAGCGGGATGCTCACCAGCCATCAGCGCGGTGCAAACCCCCTTCTGCTGGTGCAGCCCCTGCTAACCCCTTCCGGCCACTCTCTCCTTTCCTCCCGGCAGAGACGGTGCGAGCCATGACCCACGTCATCAACCAGGGGATGGCCATGTACTGGGGGACCTCGCGCTGGAGCTCCATGGAGATCATGGTAGGGGCCCCGGGGACGGGGCAGCTGCAGCAGAGCAGCCCCAGGGGTGCCGCTGATGCTGATTTAATTAGACAGCAGCTTTTGCGAGCCAAGCGTGTGTACAGATGTGCTTGAGACTTAATCGGTTCTTGGGGCAGCTGCTCAGGGCTCAGCTGGGGGGCTCAGCAGGGGGAGCGGCGTGGCACTGAGGGTCCCGGCTCTTCTGCAGGAGGCATACTCGGTGGCCCGGCAGTTCAACCTGATCCCGCCGATCTGTGAGCAGGCCGAGTACCACATGTTCCAGCGGGAAAAGGTGGAGGTGCAGCTGCCTGAGCTCTTCCACAAGATAGGTACGGTAGTGGAGGTCCCTCCCCAGCCCGCAAAGCGCAATGCTCCCCATGCCCTGCCCTGCAGAGACCAGGTGCTGTGGTCCCTGAGGGAGCTGGGGGCAGCAGCAGCATCACCCCCCATTCTGCTCTGTTCCCAGGTGTCGGAGCCATGACCTGGTCCCCACTGGCCTGTGGCATCGTCTCGGGAAAGTACGACGGGGGGATCCCCCCCTACTCGCGTGCCTCGCTGAAGGTGAGCCACACCGGGGCCAGGGGGCACACTGGGATGGACAGAGCTGGGGGAGCAGGGCCATGGGCCTCACAAAGCAGCCCAGGGAGTTTGGGGATGCCCTGCCTGCGCAAGGTGCCAGTACACCCCAATCCCCCCATGACACTCCTTCCCGTTCCCCCAGGGATACCAGTGGCTGAAGGACAAGATCCTGAGTGAGGAGGGCCGGCGGCAGCAGGCGAAGCTGAAGGAGCTGCAGGCCATTGCCGAGCGCCTGGGCTGCACCTTGCCCCAGCTTGCCATCGGTAAGAGGATGAGGGGCAGGGGGTTGCTGGGGGTGACACCGGGGCAGCCAGGCCATGCTCAGGCTCTGCTCTCCCTCCTCTCCAGCCTGGTGCCTGCGCAACGAGGGTGTCAGCTCAGTCTTACTGGGAGCCTCCAATGCTGACCAGCTGATGGAGAATATTGGAGCAATACAGGTCAGTGCTCCCAGCAGGAGTGACGTGTGCCCTGAGTGCTCGCTGCTGCACCGCACTGGGCAGGGAAAGAGGGTCGTGAATGTGGCTCCATGACAGGTTTTGCTTGTCACAAAGGCAAGTGGCAGAGACGAGGCTTTACTGGACTGAGGGGGCAGGGTTGGGCCCAACCCAGGCTCTCCCTAACTGGGTCAGCCAGCTGGCAATCTGGGGTTTGTGGCACAAACACGGCGGGGTGGAGGCGGTGAGCACGGCATGGCTGCGTCCCACTGCCGGCTGCGTCCTCCCACGCGCACCACAGTCACAATCCCAACTCCACTATCCCGGCAGGTCCTTCCAAAGCTGTCGTCTTCCATCGTCCACGAGATCGATAGCATCCTGGGCAACAAACCCTACAGCAAGAAGGACTACAGATCCTAAGTGCGCCTGAGCGCGCCGCCTGCTGCGCAGCCCTCGCCGCCCGTTCGCTTGCTTACGCTTTGTTGGAGCAAAGTGGGGAGTGTGGTTTGCACCACGAGCGCCGAGAGCCAGCGCTCCTGCCCGCGCTGCCCCGGACATGGCGCCACGGCTGCTCGGCCTGGCTCTGGGGCACAGGGATGGCCGGTGGGGGATGCGGGAGACAAGCCCCGGCCGCCCTGCCTGCAGCCGGAGCCGCCGCGGGGCCCGTTGCATGCGTGGCTCCCGCCCCTGCATTGCCGGAGGTGGCGGGCGCGGGGTGCACGCGGGTGCTGTATGCCCACGAGGCTGACAACACGAAGCTGTTCCCCAGCCCTCGCCTCTGCCCTGTGCCGTCGGCACCACCAGCCCGACACCAGCATCGTGGGGCTGCGGTTCCTGGGGTGGGGGGCAGGATGGGGTGGTGACAGGGAAGGGGTTCCCTGTGGGAGAAGCCCAGGGTGCCCCACTTGAGCGTGGGGCTGGGCTCTGCTGCAGGGAGGGGCCAGGCCGGGGGAGTGTGTGTGGGCAAGTGTGTGAGCGTGTGTGTGGACAGACACACGTGGAGACACGCAGGGACATACAGACACGTACATTTGCACACAGCAGCTGTGGAGGTGAACATGGCCCACAGGCACCGTCAGATGTATCTGCACAAAGCTACTGAAATACAGGGGCCTCTGTACACACACCCACACCCACTCATTACAGGCGTGTGTACACACACACACACACACACACACACAGGTAGGTATGTATGTATATAGATATGTACACACGTCTCTGAAAATTACATATAAAATGTACACAAACACGCATGTAGACACGTGTACTTGTGTATATACAGACATACATAGCTCGATGTATAGATCCATATATGTAATTTAAAGATGTGTACATATCCATGTAAATATATTGCTGTAACAGCATCCACTTTGTATGGATATATGCACACATATGAAAATTACAGGTATGTACATAAATGTGTATATGCAGATATATGCGTAGATACCCATAACCAACTTCATAACTACATACTCATCTTTCTATAAACATATGCTGTATATATATGTGGAAACAGATATTTGTGATTTAGATATAGCTATATGTAGATATAGCTATATAGATATATATATGATAGATATAGATATGATATATAGCTATCTGAGATACAGCTATAGCTATATATCTCTTTATAGTTCTTTGTGTACTCTGTGCAGAACATTTTTGCTAATACCTATATCTATCTATCCACATATATATACAGACAGAGTTCCATCTATCTATGCACACATAAATATAAAAACTAAATGTCTGTGCAAGCCCTCAGCTCTGTGCACAGTGTGTGTGTTTCTCCACTGCCTGTGTAGCCATGGCTGCACCTACAAGCCCCCCCAAAAGTGTGTGTGCGCGTGCAAACAAGGAGGGTCTCTCCCAACCCACAGGACATCAGAGCTCTCCCTCTCTGCATGGCTGGGGTCCGTATGCACATCCCTGCCCCATACACACCCCTACACCTTTAGGGACATGGATTTACCTGCAGCTGTACCCACACACCTTTATTTATACATCTGTCTACAGGACTGCACTGATGGTTGTGTGCAAACAAACACACACATATATATGTATGAAATCACAAATACAAATGTGTATCTGTGTAGATACAAATGTGTATCTCTGTATACACGTGCTATCTCTATCTAGTATAATCTATATACCCTTAGCTGTATCTATATCTACCCCTATGTATAAATATATAAAAATTACAAATACACGTGTGTGTCTGTGTATATATATACACACCTATATATCCATACAGAGATACAGACATGGAGATACAGAGATACGTAGATATAGAGATATATCTACATATGCATGTGTGTATATATACACATATAAATTACAAACACACATTTATGTATGTACATATACACTGATACATGGATGTGTACATACACCTCTGTAAATACAGACCTATACATCCCTACCTATGTATAGATCTATGCCTATGTACATATGTTATCTACCCATACCTATGCCTACGTATACACACACAACCATATATTTAGTTATATATGTACACAAACACACGTATTAAAACTACAAATGCATTCTTCATACATGTATATTATATATACATATATCTATATTATATAAACACACCCACATAGACATAGCTGCACCTAAACAAATCATTATATCTGTGTATGCTCATATAAAGATATATATGCACACAAGTATCTAAAAACTTACAGTCCCATGTCTATCTACACGTGTGTGTACACAGATCTACACATGCTATATATGAAGAGATACAATCATACAGGTGTGGGGGGATGCAGATGTATGTACGTAAGTTTATATGCACTCACATAAAAATTACAGTATTTATGTAGATACACACCTCTTCATGGATGTCCATCTGTGTTCCATGTGTGTCCGTGTGCACAGGGTGTGTGGGAGAGCCGGGGCTGGGGACGGCGCAGCTTCTGCCACTGACCGACCCCGTGGCTCTGTGTGTACATGTGTGGGTGTACACGACTGGCTGCATGTGTGTGGGTGAGTACGCGTGTGTGTACATGTGTGTGGGTGTGCACACGCGTGTGTTTTGTGTACGTGTACATGGGGGTGTGTACACATGTGTGTGCAGGATGACACAGGGACTGCCACTGCAGCCAGACCCTCCCCGGGCTGCCCCAGCCACCCCCTGCCAGACTCCACTGCGTCCTTCCCAAAGGATTTATTAAAACACAGAGAACAGAAACCAGGACACACGGAGCACAAAGCAGATGCGGGGGCGTTGCTTGCAGCTGGCGGTGTCGCCACGCTCGAGGTGTCCCCGTCCCAGCTCCAGCCATCCCTTCCACCCACCCGTCTGCCCCACGCCCAGCACTCACGGGCCCGCAGCCATACCACAGCGGTGCCAGGGCTCCCACGGGGGCAGCAGAAGGTGTGGGCTCACTCAAAAGCAGCGAGGATGCAGAAATGGCCCTTGCAGGGAAGCTGGGGAGTGCAAGCCACCTCAGGCGGCCTGGCATAGCCCGCCAGGATACCGGGCACCGCCGGCCTCCCTCACCCCACATGTGCCAACACGACCAGACAAACACCGCGACTCCATTCCTCCCTCCCCTCAGCCCACCTCGCCCAGACAAACTTTTCAAGTCTTCAAGAAGAAAGTGCAAAAAATGTACACGGACACGAACTCCCGGCCCTGCCGCTCCCGCGGAGGCCGCAGCAGGTGAAGCACACTTGAAGCAGGAGCGGGACAGCCCAGCAGCACCGGTGGCAGCTCATCTTCCACGCAGGCAATGCCGGCACGATTCCCCCACTGTCCTCTGGCAACAGCGGCTCACGGCCAGGGGCTGAGGCCTGTCCCCCGGGGCTGCTGCGAGGAGAAGGGAGGGCTGCCCGTCAGCCAGCTCTGGACCTTCCCTGCCTGCCACCCTCAGGTACCTGGCGAGGTCACCAGGAAGGAACTGCTCCCACCTCCACTGCAGCTGCTCGAGCCAGAGGTGGCAGCCAGACACCAGCACGGGGGGGGCAGCCCAAAACGGAACCCCCATACAGCCCCCTGCCCCATTGTGTTCCCCAGCAAATGGAGCACAGAGAGCCATGAGTGCAGCCTTACCTCAGCTAGGAATGGGAGCTGCAGGGGAAAATCACGGGAACGGCTAAATATCTGTGGCAAGAGAGGAAACACTTTGCTCACTGCTGTCCTTCGGCAATACTTCTGGACTACCCAAATCTACCCCCTAGATTCCTCTGCCCAAGAGCAAAACCCCAACCTACCAGTCACGTAGGGTCCCAGAGGCATCTGGCTGTAGTTGACAATCCCACCTGGCCCGGGACCACGGAAATTTGGCCCAAAGTTATTGTTGTACATCTGGGAAGAGCCAAAGGAGCCCTGGGGAGGCAAGGAGGGAGAAAAAACATGGGCCTGCAGCCCTGGCCTTACTGTGACCCCCACAGAGCGGGGCTCTGTGCCTGTCCCCACCGACCTGGACAGTCGGGTCCCCTCCGCGGGTGGCCAGGCGGCTGAGGATGCTCCGCTCTGACATCTGCAGCCGGGCAGCCACGGGCGGGATGCGGGACAGCATGGAGGGCAGGCGGGTCACATCGGCCTTCATGTCACTCAGCAGCTCCTCGAGCTGGTTCAGCACTGCGAGCAGAGCAGGTGGTGCTCGGGGGGGATGCCCACTGGACCCAGTGAGCTGGGAGGAGCAGGCAGCTCTGGGCCAAGGGAATGCAACATGGGGACAACCTCTTGGCTGGGTTCCCAGGGTCAGGGTGGGGAACCCCTGCTAGCCCGGGGGCAGGCTCCCCCCCACGCTGTGGACACGCACCCTTGTGCAGGACGGCGTTGGCAGGTTTGTTGCCAGCCAGGGACTCTTTGGAGAGGTGCTGGTGGCTCTCGGCAAGGCACTCCACTTCTGCTAGCCGCGCGTTCAGTGCCATGGCCGGGTGACTGGGGTCTTGGGTCATGTTGAGGTACGCCGCCCTCCGCAGCTGCTCCTCAATCACCAGGGCCTGCTCCAGCAACTGGGAGGTGCAGGAGGGGAACGATTCATGATCAGACCCCACTCCAATGTAAACCAGTAAACCTCAGAGCCCCTCACAAAGCCCACTCCCAAACCTGCTCTCAGAAGGCTCTGGAAAACTCTCCCCTGGCTTTGGGGCACCGCTCTGGTTCCTCCACTGGCAGGGACTCACCAGCCCTGGACCTGCCACTCACCTTGAACCGCCGGGCAAGGAACTTGTTCTTCATCTCTAGGTAGTTCCCCTTGTGTATCTCCGACTTGAATGGCTCGTTCAGGATCACATAGCGCGAGTCGTTCTGGATGTCCTGCCAGCGGGCATAGCCATGACTGGTGCAGTGGTAGTGTCAAGGGCACAATCAGCCAGCCAACAGCCTGCCCACCACCCCACAGTGGCCCCAAATCCCCTCCCTGCTTGTCACCACCAGCCCAGCTCCCGCACCCTGCAGAGGCCTCTCTTGCCTCGCTGCCTCCCGCTCCCACCGAGTCAAAGGGTACGTGACAATTCCTGCCAACAGCCAGTAGTCGTGTCGGCGGTGCCAGATGTCATAGATCTTGCCGGAGGACATGGCAGCCCGCTCCTCATTCTGCCACAGCGTGTGCAGCTCTGTGGAAGCAGAAGGGAGACAGCCTGGTCAGGCAGCCGGGCTGCAGGTCAGCGCACAGCGTGTGGGCAGGCGAGCGATGGAAACTCCCGGGGCCACGGGCGCAGCACAGACCCAGGTCTGCTGCTGTCAGCGAAGCACTGGCCCGTTCACAGCCTGTGACAGGGTTCACATTTCTTGCACAGGTTCAGAGCTCTGCAGCAGCTTTGCAGGAGAGGCCAAGTCCTCATCTCTCACTCTTACCTGTGAAGCCACCATCAGCAATGTTGAACATGAATCGGAAGTTCATGTTTCTGTCATCCTTCTTCCCATCTTCCTCTTCCTCTTTGTCACCGTTTTGCTGGGCTTCTGTTTGCTCCTTGTCCTCCTCCTTGCCATCTGCTCAGCAAACACAAGGAATTGACCTGTCTAATCGTGCTCCACCACCAGACCCTGTGGTACCACCCCTGCCCTATCAGCTGCCAGAGAACTCCCTGCCACAGTCACTGCTGGAAAAGCCTCCATCCCCTCTTTGCCCCACAGCAGCAGCTGTCCCTGCCCCTCCTGGCAGGTTCCATTGTTTGCACAGTCAGTGCCCACCCCAACGGGGTCTTGTTCCAGCTTCTGGCTCCCAAGCAGCAGCTGTACTGGTGCCAACAGCATCCTCACCATCACCCCGCAGGCGCACTCCATCACTGCGCCAGGCACCAGCCTCACCCCAGGGACTCTTCCCACTCTCCTCACACCTCACCTGGTTTGACTTCTTTGTCCTTCTCTTTCCCTGGGCTGCTGCTCAACTCCACCTTCTCCAAAGGCTTCTCTTGCTCTTGAATCCCCTCATCTGCAGGTGGGAACAGGTCTAAAAGAAATGCTCTGCAGGGGACAACCTACTTGTCTGGACACATTTTCCCTTTTAGGGTAAAGTAACTGTATTGTTTGTACATTCAAGGTCCTCAAGAAACTTCAAACAGAACATTCTTCTGCATTTTATCAAGAAAACATACTTTCTTTTCCTCTTCCTTGAGAAATCTGCAGGAACTTACTGCTAGAAACAGAAAATGCCCCCCCAGGTGAACATTTCTCACAATTTACAACCTGTTGTTTCAGGAATTTCTGCAGGATCTTGTGACATTCAGGTTTCCCACAGTGACACAGAGAAGAGCCACAGCCTCACCTTTCACCGGGGGCTCAGGAGAAGGCTCAGTCTTTTCACTCTCCTCTTGCTTCTCTTCCCTCAGCCTCTCCTTGCTGTCGCAGCTTTCTGGGTGCTCTTCATTCTCCACCTTCTCAGCACTCGCAGGCACCTTAACACCAAGCACCCACCTCAGATCAGCCCAGCCCTCCCTTCCCCAGGGAGTGCCCCAAGTTCCTGGGAAGACCAAGAGAGGCTTCCTGGAGGAGATGCTGAATGAAGTCACCTCACCTGGCTGTCGGCCACCTTCCTGGGCTTCTGCTCCACTGGGTCCTTTTCCTCATGGAACCCCAGCTGTGCTTCTATTTTGTCTGTAGGAAGAGAAAAGCCAAGAAGCTGTTGAGCAAGGCCCCCATGGGCTCAGCACGTGCAAGAGATCCTGGTGTCTTTGCCCACCTCCCTCCCAAGCCAGACCCCAGCTGGGACCCCCTGGCTACCTGCAAGGGCCCCTGGTCCCGTGTGCGTGTGTGCAGGGCTGGCTGGGATGGGTGTGTTGGGATCTGAAGACACAGCTTCACTGGACCTCTTGCTCCCTGGGCCCTCAAGAACCACATCTGGGGTGCTGTACTTCCCGTTGACATGCTCGAATTCCTGGACCTGGGATGGAAACGCACCCTAAGGTCAAGCAGAGCCGGACATTCCCACCTGGTGCTGTGGAGTCGGCGCGTCCAGGCTGCTCACTCCCAGAGTGTCTGAGCGGCAGGACCGCTGCACCCACCCTGCTGGGTCAAGTCCCCAGAACATTCCTGAAATGGCCCATTTATAATTTTAGTCACCCACCTTCTTCCTTACTAGTGACATGACCCCGATGCGAGTCAGCACGTGCTGGCGTGACAGCCCTTCCCGAGGAACGCCGTCCGCAAAGGTTTCGGCCCCGTCTGCCCCGGGTTCACACAAGTGTCTCATGAAGAGAGAGACGTATGCCCTGCGAGGGAGGCCAGACCTCAGTGCTGGCCCATGGTGCCCCTGCTCAGCCCAGCACCCACATGGTCCCCTGTCACCCATGGGCAAGAGAAGTCTCACACCCAGGAAGGGAACAAGAGACGTCCTTTCAATGAAACAGCTGCTGCCTCCCCAAAAAGAGCCCACGGTGAGAGGGTGCAGGCTCCTAACCTCACCTGCCTGCCAGGACTCCCTGTACCTGAACTCCTTCTCACTCTTCCCTCGTAGATCCCGGACCAGCCAGTGGGAGTTGAAGGCGTCCTGGGGTGGCATTCCCCAGCGCATGATGGCATTCAGGAATGCCTTGCGCTGCCGGGCGTTGAAGCCCAGAACCTGCAGGAAGTGGAGGCATCACTGGGATCACAGCACAGCCTCAGCAGCACATGGCATCCAGAGCCTCAGGGCTGTGACAGACATTGCTGGACCAGTGATTCAGCACAGAGTCCACAGCCCAGGGCAGCCCAGGCACGATGGCATTAGCCATGCTCTGAGGCTGAGGCTCACCTCGATGCTCCCCCCAACTCTTGCCAGCAAAGGAGGGAGAGGTTTGTCCCGGTCACTCTTCAGCTGTCTCCGGGATTGTCTTCGGCCACCTAGAGCCAAGCACGCACAGTGATGGACAGGCCAGGCAGTGAGGAAGGACACCTCATGTGCCCCAGGATTCCTGCACTCCCTCCTGACAGGAGCAGAACCCCCTAGAGCAGCTGCCCAGGTTGCAGGGTCCCTCCCAGCCACTGCGCCCCAGGCCAGGACAGTCCTCTGCCCTTCCCAGGCAAGAGGTCCATGCCTGGTCCTCGGGGTGGACCACGGTCCTGCAGAGGCCAAGGAAGAAGCCAGCTGCTTCCCCTGCCCTGGGAAGTTCCTTACCTGAGAGCAAGCACGGACATATCCCCCTGAACAAAGGCCCTGGGCACACCAGTCCCTCCAACCCAGACATTCCTGATGCTCCCAAGTGCCAGAGACTGCCCACAGAGCAAAGTTCCAGGAAGCATCAAATGCATCTACTCACTCTGGCCTTCTGGCCTCTCTTCAAAGTCTTCATCCTCATCCTCAGAGCCGATGGAGTACTCTGACTGGTTGTCAGAGAGCTCATCCTGCCACTCTGCAGAGCACAAGCAAGTCCAGGTTAGAAGACTTTGCCCGGGAGGGATGTGCTGGACAGGTCAGACCCTGCCCATGGGTGTGACAGGCATCCACTGCCAGGCAGCAGGAGAGGGGGTCGCAGCAACAGGAAATCACATTCTCCGGTTTTCCAAAATTAGCATTCTGATATACAGAAAAAACCCCGTTTGAAACATTTTGTCCACAGACATGCCTTTCCAGCAAAACCTGAGTTAACAGATCGAAAAAAAAAAAATAAAAAAAACAATCTTTGAAGAATTTCTGTCTGGAAAGTTTAGGAATCTGGAAAGTGCAGAGCCAGGCAATCCACCAGCCGCAGAGAAATGCCAAGCGATGGCTCTGCCGGTCTGTCTGTCCCGTGAGCCCAGCCAGGAGCCGAGCGCCCGCGGACGTACCTTGGTCCTCCTGCGAGGTGTCATTGTAGTTGACCTGCTTGCGGATTCTCTTCCCTTTCCCCAGGTTCCTGGCCAGATCTTCCTGCTGCTGCTCATAGTGGTGCCGCAGCAACTTCTCCCAGTAATCAGGGTCCACGTTCTCCTCTTGCTTGATGATCTCACGTTCCACCTCTTCCTGCAGAGCCAGAGACAAGGCACTTGAGCAGTCGCAGAGAATAGGGAGGGGTCCTGCCCTGTGCCAAACGCTCACAGGGATGGGAGAGGGAGCAGAGGAATCACAGAGGGATGCACAAAGGGGTGATTGTAAGACATGATACTGGTCACATTACCACACCGTCCTCTTCTCTCACAACATACTGGGCCACTTTAAAGGAGCTGAGATACTCGTTCATGTTCTGCAGCTCCGTATCGTCAGTCGCATCCTGGTTTCGATCCAAGAGCTTAGAGATGGCAGCATCATCGTAGTGGATCACACTGCTGTCATCCACATCCTTATTGTCACCTGGAGAGCAGAGCAAGGGGAATGGCAGAGCAGATCAGGGTGCTGGACAGCCTGCTGCTGAGGCAGGCAAGCTCAGGTCGGCTGCAGGGCCAGGGAGGGAGACGAGACACCCCTAAAAGGGGGCCTACACACCTGGTGGGGTGCCACCATGCTTTTTTTTCATGCTGGGAGTCACTGAACCCCCTTTGGTTGACAGTGTGTCAGAAAAAGGGGTGACAGCATCCGGCATTGTGATCCGCTGTCCCTGAGACACCATGCCTGCGGGCACAAGGAGAGGAGAGTGAGTCCCAGCAGCTCCGAGAGGGCCCTGCCTCATGCAGAGCATCCCCACCTCACCTTCCACATCATCCTTGAAGAGCTCTTCCGTCCCAAACTTGAGAATGTCGTCCAGCTCTTGCTTCGTCATGGAACCTGACTTGGAGCCAAGCCCTGGGCGGACCACCAGGTGGGTGAGCATCATCTTCCTTTTGGCCACCTGGGTGATGCGCTCCTCTACAGAGGCTCTGGTCACGAAGCGGTAGATCATCACCTTCTTGTTCTGCCCGATGCGGTGAGCCCTGCTGAACGCCTGCGGGCAGAGGACGGAGCTGGCGAGGGCAGCACCACAGCAGCCAGCCAAGAGGGCCAGGCTTCTCACCTTCCAGGCTGCACAACATGAGGGGGCAGCCGGCTGAGAACAAGCATGAGGAGGAAGTGACAATCCCACAGGAAAGAGAGGACAGGATGAAGCCAGAGGGTGTGGGAAGGGGGCTGCTGAGCAGAAACACATCCCACAAACACAGCAGAAAGTATCAGCGGCTCTTGAGAGAAGAGACTGAAATGCCAGTGAGGTGTGCAAAGAAAGGGCAGAGCCAGAGAGGTACGTACTACACAGGAAGGAAAAGGGAAAGTCAGAAACCTGGATGTCATTGTGAGGATTCCAGTCAGAATCATAAATAATGACGGTGTCAGCCGTAGCAAGGTTTATGCCCAGACCACCGGCGCGAGTGGAGAGGAGAAAGCAGAACTGCTGAGCCCCAGGAGCTGAGAATGACAAACCCAGAGGAGGGAACAGGTGAGACAGAAAGGAGAGCGGCTCACAGAGAGAAGCAGCACCACGCTGGCGGGACAGAACAGTGGGAACCACCAGTCGGAGACAATAAGCAAAAGGGAGGCAAGGAGTGAAAACACATCACTCTGTGGGAACCAGGTATGGGGAACAGAGCTCCAAAATTAAGGGGAATTTCTGTCATCTGGTGAGGAGACCCTCTGACTGAGTGGCCGTTGGCACGCTCAGGGTTCCGCGTAGGAATGACTCATGGGTTTAACGGCGCGGTACGAGCAGCCACCGCTGTGCCTCAGGAAGCCAGACCTGCCGAGCGTGGCACAGCCAATGCTTGGCACAAGCTCTGGGGGCAGGCAGCCGACCCACTGCCAGCCAGACCTTGCCATCCCCTCACCACCTCCTCAGCAAGGCAGGAAGGCGAGTACCGTTGAACCTGTCGATGGCCTCCTGGCGCAGGCCACCGGTGATGCCCCCGTCGATCCGCTCATACTTGTAGCCTTCATACTCCAGGAAATCCTCCAGCAAGTCCAGCATCTTCGTCATCTGCAGGGCAAGGCAACCCTGGCATGAGCGACTTTGCATGGCCAAACCCCCCCGCCTCCCCTGGGGACCTGCCCTGCCGCGTCGCAGTCCCCGACCACAGCCCGGGGGCCGCGTGATGGTGGTAGAGCATGGCCAATGGCAGAGTATGGCCAAGAGGCAGCTGCCAGAGGAGTAACACTCGAATCTCTTTTTCTACAGGCAGCTCTGTTAGCAGGAGGGAATCGTGTCTGACAGTCCTTCTCCAAAGGGGAGCACCATGACTGTTGTCTCCTCTCTATCCCCAGCTAACAGAGCTCTTAAACATGACAGACACTCCCTTGGGAGAGAGCTGGGACATAGCCCTTCCATCACAACTGCCATGGCTGCCTGGGGGAGAAGTTGTCACCAGCTCTTCCACTTATCTCTGTCTGTTCCCAACACAAAATTCCCATCAGGACAAAAATAAATTCCTTTAAAAATGTATTTATCATTAATCCCTCCCTGCACTCACCTGTGAGAAGATCAGAACTCTGTGACCCCCATCCCGTAACTTCTTCAGCATCTTTTGGAGCAGCATCAGTTTTCCAGAAGATTTGACCAAAGAATTCCCATCATAGGATCCATTGGGCAGCACCGGGGCCTCCTGTGAAGACAGTCTGGTCAGCCCCAGTGAGGACAACCCACATCAACCACATGGAGAACTTCATTTGCATTTCCAGAACAAAATCCTTGTAGGAAACCACTCACAGGGAAACCCACAGCGTTAACCAAACCAAATGATCATGGAAGCAGCCCCACCCCATACTCTGAGACGTGTCCCAGGGTGCAAAGGCAGGGAACATACCACAGCTGCCACAGGGAACAGGTATGGGTGATTGCAGCACTTCTTCAGGTCCATCATGATGTTGAGCAGTGAGACCTGGTTCCCACCACCTTTCGAATTCAGGGCTTCAAAGTTCCTCGTCAGTATGAATTTGTAGTACTTCCTGCAGGAAGGGGGATGGGACAGACACAGTGTTACCTGGAGCAGATGTGGAACTGGCACAAACAGTGCCAGCTGAGCCCTGCTGCCCCACAGTGCTGGCAAGAAGCAATGGGCCCTTCCCTGCAGGAGACACCGCTGAAGCTGAGCAGGTCAGCCCAGCACAACCAGAGCTGGGGCAGCCCCAGCCAGCAGCGATGCTCCAGGCTGACCCAGGCACGGCAGCAGCACCAGCCGTGCCCGAGTGCTGAGAAGAGGGCTCAGCCTCAGTGTCTCCTCTGTGCCCCAGAACTGGCAGAGCCACCCTACCAGCCTGCCATGCGTCAAATGCTCCCTTGCTGAGCCCCCAGGACTGCAAGGAGCCTGATTTAACCACGTGGAACACACTTCCTGGTGTGCTGCAGGAACACTCTTCCTGCAGCAGTCCCGAGGCCAGTGGGATGTCTCTGACCCCCAGTCCCCGCTGATGCCCCGCTGTGCCAGGGGAAGCCAGACACCTCAGGCGAGTGTGCTGGAATCACTCACTTCTGCATCTGGCTCAGCTCCACTCGCACAATCAGCTCCGTCTTGGCTGGCATATTCTTGAACACATCGGCCTTGAGCCGTCGCAGCATGTGGGGACCCAGCAGGTCATGGAGCTTTTTGATCTGGTCCTCCTTGGAGATGTCTGCAAACTCCTCCAGGAACCCCTCCAGGTTGCTGTGGAAGTAGCCAGACCCCCACAGTGTTGAGCAACAGGGGCACGTGAGAACAAAGGGATCTGCTGCTTCATGACTCCAAAACCAGAGCAGAGCTCTCGAGGCAGATGATGAGAGAACGCTCATGGGCCTGGACCCAAGCAGAGCTAAAGCCAGAGCAAGGAGCCACCCTGACAGCCCATGTTAAGTGCAACTAACTTACTTAAATCTCTCAGGAGTCAGGAAATTGAGCAGGTGGAAGAGTTCTTCCAAGTTGTTCTGGAGCGGAGTCCCTGTGAGGAGCAGCTTGTAATCGATCTTGTAGCTATTCAATACTCTAAAGAACTGGAAAAGAAACAAGGTTAGGTGACAAGGGCTGCGAGGGGCCAGTGTGTCATCTGGGCACTGCAGATTGCACAGGGAGACTGAGCAGTGTCCCCTCCACCAGGAATGCAGAGCAGAGGGCAGTTGCCATGTCCTGCTCCCAGCTAGTCCCAGTGAGCAAAGGCAGCAATCCTTGGTGTCCCTGGGTCACACCCACTGCCTCCTTCTGTGCCGGGTATGGTGTGAAGGTCCCAGGGGCTGTAGACTGTTTAACCTCAGGTGAAGGGGAGGGGAAGGAGAGGGATCCATTCCCTTCCACGACAACCCATCCAAGGACTGTCAGGCAGCCAGGCTACCACCTCTCCCGCTGCTGAAGAACTTTTAATGCCAGAGGATTTTAAAGAGAGAAAAAAAAAACACTCACAAATGCCCGCCACTTACTTTGGACTGGTTGTTCTTCAGCCTGTGTGCTTCATCCACCACCAGACAGGCCCACTCTATGGAGCCCAGCACTGCCTGGTCAATGGTGATCAGCTCATAGGATGTGAGCAGGACATGGAACTTGATCTGGGCTTCCTTCTGGAGAAGCAGAGCAAGAGAAAAGCTGGGATAAGAGAGCAGGGAATGGGACACCTTTGCTGCTGCTGCACAGGACCCAAGGTGAGAGGGGCTGCACTGCCTAGCAGAGGAGGCCACAGCAGGGCCGAGGCACAAGTCGTGCCAAAAGAACACCTAAACCCGTATGAACATGAGCACCAAGCACAGGACCAAAGCAACAGAAAACCTCTGGCAGAAATCTGTAAAGCTCAGGGACCTAGCCATCTGCCCTCTCCAGGTCAAATTCTGCTCTCCCCTTCTTACTGAAGGGTAAGTCAGTGGGGCAAACGCAGACTCAGCTCCCACCTTCATCCGGAAGACCTTCTTCCCACTGCGGATGGCGTTGTCTTCAAAAGAAAACTCGTTTTCCCGGATGACCGACCGGCTCTCTTTGTCTCCTGTGTAGGTCACGACGTAGAAGTCGGGTGCCCACATCTCGAACTCACGCTCCCAGTTGATGATGGTGGAGAGAGGGGCGCTCACCAGGTATGGCCCTTTCGAGTGGCCCTGCTCGGGGAGACAGAGCCCAGGCTGTTCTCCCTGTACTAAGCAGCTCTCAGTCACCTCAGGGACTGCTGGGCGCTCCACTCACCTCCTTGTACAGGGAATACAAGAACACAATAGTCTGCACTGTCTTTCCCAGTCCCATCTCATCAGCCAGGATCGTATCTGTCCCTTGGGCCCAGGAGAATCTCAGCCAGTTCAGCCCCTCCAGCTGGTAAGGGTGCAGTGTGCCTCCCGTGGCATCGATGTACCACGGCTGCTTGTCAAACTTCATCGTAGGCTGAAAAGAGGGAGCCGTGGCACAGAGCAGTGAGAACCAACTCCCCCTCCTTCCCCTGCAGCCAAGCACATCCTTCTTTAGCCTTGTGACATCCAATAGCTCCAAAAGAGACGTAGACACAGTCCCTGGCACAGCCCAGCCCCTGGGCTCCTCACAGTAAGCCACCCCGAACTTTCAATGAAAACAAACAGATCCTCGAAGGAACTACAGAAGCAAAATGTCATAGGATGGGGACCCAGACAGCCCACCCACCTTCTGAATTCCCATGCCACCACACCGTCCCCACCACTCTCACTCACATCCACAAGAGGCGTTTCTGGAGGCTTTTCCAGCTTCTCCTCCTTCAGCTTTTTCCCTTTCTTGTTCAGCTTCTTCAGAGGGCGCGTGTCCTCCCCCAGCATCAGCTCCCTGTGACAGCTAGCACTCATCAGGGAGGGCAGGCAGGCACTGCTCTCCCAGCGCCGAGCCGAAGGACAGAAACATCTCCCAAACTCCACTGCCCCTCCCTACGGGAGCTCTTCTGGCCCAGTTAGCACAGGCACTCATGGGCCATTGATTTTCCCCTCCCAAGAGTCCACGCAACAGTCTCCAGAATGAAGAACGGCACACTGTGGTTTTCCCCCAAAACAGACAGGCAGTAGCGCCACAGAGCTGCCCTGAAGGGCAGTGAGACCATGAATGTCACAGCAGTGGAGATGTGGGGGAAGGGGAGCACAGGCTGGAAAACTGCAGGAGGGTTTACCCAGCAGCCCCGAAATGGCACATCTGGTGCACCAGCCTTTGGCAGTGCTGGGCCACTGCTCTCTGAAGAGAGGTCACTGCGAGCAGTGCCAGTGTGTTCAAAAGGGAGGCACCTCCACGTCCCCTTTGTCCCAAACACCCACTCTGGCTGCTCCGGCTCTGATGGGCTCTCCCGCCCCTGGGCTCGTACCTGTGGTTCCAGTAGAGGAGTTTGAGGTTGTCGTAGTAGGGAATGTCTATGTCGTCGATCTCCCAAGTGCACTGGTCGTACGGCAGGTCTTTCCACTTGATCAGGTAGTGGATGTCTCCCTTTTTATCAAAGCTGCAATGCAGGGCACAGAAAGCTGATCAGCAAATGCCACTGGCCCCCGGGAGCAGCTCCCCATGACCTGCTTCCACAAAGTCAGATGCTTTATCCTCTGCTTTTACCTACAGACCCCAACATCCAGGCAGAGGCAGAAAAACACAAAGTATCGACACTTCCTGCAAAAATGCCTATTCATCTGCGAGTGTGTCAAACCATTAAGCTTTAGACTGCTTTTCCATTCCACTGAACAACCTCATTTTCCTGTTTCACCAGGCCTGGGTGGATATCAGTGCTTCCCCTCTCTCCTGCAGCATTCACTGCTCTAGAAAGTTCTGATTACAGTAAAAACAGAATAAACACACTTCCAAGTCTGACCGTGTGCCTACAGGGCACATAACAACCTTGCCTTGTTAGTGAACAAGGTAAAGCTTGCACAAAAATCAGCTGGGCAGCTTTAGTTCTTTCCTGCCATGCAGCCTTCGAGCAGAGCTCTTGCTGCTTGAAATTTCAAGTTGCCACTTGAAATGTAGAAATTCAACATAAACGTGTCTCCAGTCACTCCATGCAGAAAGCCCATCTGCACAGCACATTTCATACACATGGAATTTCTTCCATAGATAAGAAAAAATGTCAAGGCTATGTAAGGAAGTTGGGCACCTGCTCCAACTGCTCCCCTCAGCACTGTCCCCATCAGCATCGGAATTTACGGAATGATTAGGCTGCAACAGGGACCCAAACAGTACATCTGGGAAGAGCCTAACAACACTGTGCATCCACATTTGGGAAAACTGACTATCTGTGTTTTTCATGTGCAGTGTAGCAGAAATGAAAATAAGGCAGCATGGATCCCTTCCCAGCCTCGGCTTCACCCCAGGAGCAAACCTCCAAGGTGACAGAGAGCTCAGCACAAGCCAGTTGGCTGAAATTCCAACAGTCTGAGATGCTGGCCTTGCAGAAGGACAGCACAGTTTTCCTCACAGGCTCCTCACCTGTGGTTCAGGATGCGGTGGATCATCATCCACTCGGGCTTGATGCCGTAGCGGTAGAACTGCTCCTCCATCTTGGCATACTGGGGGTCTTTGCTCTTCCGCTTCTCCCTCTGGCTGTCCTCGTCCCCAGAGCCATAGTCGAAGGCCGGCGGCTCATCCATGTCGTTCTTCCGTTGGTAGTTGCGGTACATCACGGTGTGGTAGAGCTCCAGCTGCAGCAGAAGGGAGCCACGCTCAGCCCGTGGGTGGTGGGGCAGGGGCCGGGCAGGGGCTCCACACCCCACCGCGCAGGCTCACCTGCAGCTCCTTGACCCAGGAGCAGTGCCAGTAGGAGAGGCCCACCCACTTCACAAAGAACTCGCGCTCCGGGATCCCCTCCAGCACCTTTGGCGGGGGGACAGCCAGCTCCGGGTCTGGGGCGGGCAGCACGGGTGGGAGCAGGGCGGCCGGTGGCTCCTTCCAGGCCCAGTGCAGGATGCGCTGGACTTTGCCCTTCAAGGGAGGGCACTGGGGATACAAAGACAAACAGGCAAGAGCAGAGAGTTTAAGGTGAGACCTTGTCAAGGGCCACAGGAAGCAAAAGGTGGGGAGCCGGGGGGCAGAAGCGGCCCAGCAATGCTGAGCGGACAGCAGCAGGCGCAGGGTGCCCAAGAAGTGTCCGTGACACATGGTGATAGGCCTTGCCACCAGGCAGAAAAGGCCCCTTTACACAGACTACACATCAAACAGGATTTGACATCCCATTGAAAACCTGGCCAGGAAGCTGCCAGCCATCAGTTCCCACAGGGAAACCGCACAGGCAGCAGAGCCATCCAGAGCTGCCCTGGGCCCTCAGGCACACGCTCCTCAGGGAGGGGTGTGGGGCAGAGGGCAGGATGCCAGCCTTGAGGCAGGGCTGTGAGGGGCAGCAGCAGCCAGGAGAGCCACTAGCGGGCCAGGAAGGTGCAGGAGCAGGGATGGGGGAAGAAATGTGAATGCTGGTAACACTCACTGTACAGCGTGGGCAGAGCCATTCACCATTTGGTATCTCTGGCAGTGGCGGGTTCAGGCAGTGGAGGTGGTAGGAGGATGGGCAGGTATCGCAGCACAGCAGCTCCCCTCCATCCTTGCAGACCCGGCAGAATTCCATGTGGTCATCCTCCTCCTCCTCGCCACCTTCCTCTTCCTCCTCCTCCTCCTCCTTCGGCTCCCACTGGATGCCCTCCTTCTCCTGGGGAAGCACAGCCAGTGTAACACCAAGGGTCTCCACCAGTCGCCCGCCCTCCCACAGGCCCCTGTCCCCACTCACACAGTGGGGGCAGCTCCACTTGCCCTCGGGGGCCTTCTCCAGCTCAGGGTCCAGGCAGACCAGGTGGTAGGCACGGGGGCAGGTGTCACACAGGATGATCTCCCCGCCCTGCTGGCACACTTCACAGTAGTCCTGGTGGTCCGTCTCGTACCCGTCCCCTTCTTCAACTGCAAGCAAGGGACAGGTGACAGTCAGCAGGGCAGCAGAGCAGCCGGCTCTCCTGGAGGGAATGGGACAATTGCTCCTCTACCATACAGTTAAGGAAATAAGGACAGCGTTTCGCCTTGGACCCCTCCTGTTATGTCCCCCTACCTCTCTGTCCCTCAGCACCACAGGTCACCTTTGCACACAGCATCATCTCACCTCTGTCTCTCTTTCTCTCTCCACACTGTATCATCCTTTGGTTCCTTCAGGCTCTCAATGGAGAATGCCAGAACCTGGAGAGGTTGCAAGGGAGGCCAGTCAGAGAAACCTCCCCAGGCACCAGCACCACCAGCTGCAAACGCACCATGCAAGGGTGACACGGCCAAGGACAGGACTCCTCTCCTGGGGCTACTCTGCTCTTCCTGGGGGCTCACTGGCGCAGAGGCAGGAGCACTCTCAACTTGGCCCGGATGGGAAAAGGAAGAGAGGAACGAGGCCTTACAAGTACCAGAATGGCTCATCTCAATTCCCAGCTCTGCCACAAACTCCAATCTTCCACTCCTCCAGCACGCAGCAGGAGCTGCCTACCTCCAGCACAAAGGCCCTTGCAGGGCAACAAGCCAGAAGTGATGTCCTTCACACACAAGAGGCAGGGCCAGCCAGCCAGCCTGGCCTTGCTGACCAATGGGGAGGCTGGACAGCGTCACACGCGAACTGACCCCTAGCCCAGAAGCTGTCCTTCCATTTCTTGGAAGCAAAAATACACCAGCAAAGCTAAGAAGCCAAAGGATGCACCTGGATCCAAAGCACCTCATCCTGAACAAGGACACATGACAGAGGCAGCACACTTGGCACACGGGGCTGCTCTCCAGGGCAGCTTAGGGAGGGAGGTGCCATGGTGCAGCATCCACCAACAGTCCTCCAGGAGGGAAGGGATGAAGGAACACACACACAAACATAGCCACGTGCTGGCAGATCCCAACAGATCCTTTCCACCCTGGTTCACATGCCTCCCTGTCCCTGCACTGCTACCACAGCTCTGCCGCTGCCTGACTGCACAGCTCACGGAAACAACACGTCCCTCAGCTTCATGCGCTCTCACGCACAGCCTACCCTGCTCCACCGGGAGCTGGTCACAAGCCATGGCTCTCCAGGGGCTGCTCCTCAGCGAATCACTTCCCTGGAAGCCCCACGAATTCTGGAACTTTCTTGCAGGCACAAACCCACCAGCAGCAGGGCCTGGACACCAAGAGAGCACCTCGCGCTCCACGCACAGACAGGCACAAGCACATCCTCTCCCACCAAGCCAGCACCACAAACAGCCCAAAGCTGCAGGGGCCAGTGAAGCACCATCTGAACAGGGAAATCCGAACAGAAAAGGAACAGAGTACAAAGGATGGCCTACTCCTCTTTTTCTTTTTCCTCTTCTTCCCTCTCTTCCCCAGGCCAGCTGAGCACTCAGAGCGCACAGAGGAGCTGTTGACGCTGGCGCTGTCGAAGTCAGATTCTTCCCGTTCCTCCTCTTCACTCTGCAGAGGAGAAAAGCAAAGCACACCCAGTCCAAGTGCCAGCATCCCAGCAGTCATTCTGCTGCTTTGTTCTCCTGGACAGGGACATGTCGTGATACAACCCCCCCTACTCCCACCCCGTGCATCCAAGGGCCCCTTTCTCTAGTGTTTGGCAGAACTTTGCTCCCTCTCTCTCTCTCAACACCTATTTCAACTGGGCCAGCCCTGCTGTGTCCATTCACACAGGCGTTCACGCTTGGCATTCCCATAAGAGGAAAGGAGTTAAACAGGCCCATGGACTCAAAATGTAATAACACATCTTAATGCTTATTCTGGAGACTCAAGCATGCAAATCCCCAACCTGCACACTCCTAACTGGTGCTCAGGCTCCAGCTGCAGAAGCCAGATCAAGCTCCTTGCGACCCTCTGGAAGGTAAACACGTGGATTTAGAGCACAGCTGGAGACAGGAGGAATTTTTTGTGATTTGTGACTGAAAATCTGCAGCAGCAAGTGGCTGTGTCGCAGCGCTCCTGCACTTCAGCCTCTGACACAGAGGCTTGCAAACAGGTTGTGTTATGGGAACCAGAGCTGGAGAGTGTGAGCTGCAACAGTGAGCTAATGAGAGCTGGATCAATATTATCAAGACCTACAAGACACCCCAGTCATTAGTTATTTAAGGGATTTATCCTTTTAAAACTGTTACTCCTTAAAACACACCCAATATTGGTGCCCCAAGAGGAGCCCAGCACGCTCCAGCTGGGCAGCTCCAGCACCCCAGGGGACGCTATGGGACTGCAGCTGACATGGGCAGGCTCTGCTAAAGCAATTAAAGCATCCCAGAATTCTCTGTGACATGCAGTCCAGCTGCAGTGCAAGCCCTGAAGAACTCCGTTGTGAAGGCACTATCATCCACATCACTGAAAGTAAACACAGTCACGTGATTTTAGCAGAAATTGTGGCCAGACAATTGTGCTGATCGGGGCCTGGCATCTCACAGAAGGGCATGAACGAGGTTGTGACACCCCTGACACGGCATGGCTGTGAAATCCCCAACAAGGGCTTTCCCTAGCACTTCCCTGCCACCCTCTGGACCCAAGGCCCTTCACACTTACAGAGGAGCCCTTTTTCCTTTTGCTGGGGATTCCTCCAAAACGGAATTTCAAGCCTGCCATCTTTTTCCCCTTCCCCTTTTTCTTCCCATCTTTGGAGCCCTTGATTTTCTTCCGCACACCTGGACCTGGAGAAATTGAAGACTTGTTTGGTACTCTACAAACAGCTGTTGCCCAAACCACCCCCCAGCACAGTGGAACAGCAGCTTCCCGAGGTGAAACATGGCTCCATTTCCTGCTACTGCCCACCTTAATTATTTGCCCCAAACTGCCAAACATCCAGCAGGCCCAGAGGCTGCCAGGGCGATCTGCCATAGTTAGTGAACCACATGGCTCTCAAGGACCTCTGCAAGGGCAGCAGGAGCTGCAGACACTCCTCTGGCACCCCCTTTCCCTCCCCGCTTTGTGCTTCCCCATCTCCGCCAGTGAGAGCCGCCCCCCAGCACAGCCCCTTGGGCAGCCCCCCGTGGGCGCCACCCACCCTTCCCCTCCTTGGTCTTGGCCTTCCTGACGACGGGGGGCAGGGCAGAGTGCTGGGGGCTGGCGGTGAGAGCCGGGGCAATGGTGACGGTCTCCACGGCTGCAGCCACGGCTGCTGCGGCTGCCGCCGCTGAGCTGCCCTTGAAGGGGTTGTTGGCACTGAACTCTCGCCACTTGGCGCCAAGCACCGTCATCATCTTGGACATGGGGATCTTGGGGTTCTTCTTGGCAATCAGAGGCCTGCAGAGCAGGGGAGAGGGAGAACCCCGTGTTAAAAACAGCACTGCTCTGTGCATCTGCTCCTGCCGCCACATGCTGGTGATTGATCCCAGGGAACATAGCAGCGGTGCCCCCCAGCAGCAGCTCCACTGGGAAAGCAGCAGAAACCAGAGCTTCCTTAAACAGGTATATATGCAAGGGGGGCACACCAAAACCTCCTCAGAGACCACCCTTGACTGAAATACCTGCTGTTCTCTGAACAGCTCACGGTACAAGAAGAAATTCATTGTTGTTACTGCATTTTTCTCATGAAGCTTTTCAAATAGGCACAACAAAACATGGGACTTTGGAGCGAGGGAGGGACAAACACTTCAGCTGTTTCCAGTCAATCCTGCAAATAAATGGAGTTCTGAGGACTGAGGTGAGGGGGAAAAGCAACAAGGAGCTGGCGATGCAGAATTGACCTCACAGCTTCATCCTCTGACTGAGCAATGCCCAGACCTCAACCACCACCAGAGGCCCCGTCCAGGCCCATGGTTCCCTACCTGAGGAACTGGCTGAAAGCCTTGTAATTCGTCAGAGTATGATAATCCTCTTCTGAGAAAACGTAATCTACGTCATCAAGGCTCCATTCCTCCATCAGCTGGGCTGAGCTCTTGGGCTCCTGGAGATTTAGGGAGACATCATTAATGCAAACAGCCACAACTCTGCAGATGAGCATCACAAGGCTGGGTCTGTCATGTGCTCCATATCTCCCTAGTCAGCAACATGCAGGGATTTGTTTCTGGGATTTACAAAACAACACACAGAAGTGCTTAACAAACTAACGCTTCACACAGTCTCAAGCAGCAAATTAACATGGTACACCATTCAAACACTCCCCACACCACATAATACAACACAAGGTCTTGGCAGGTTTCACAGCTTCAACAAACTCAATTTCTCCCTACTCATAAGATAAACAACAGGGAAAGAGAACCTCTTCTCTCCCAGTCATTCACCTGCAACACCTTTCTTGCCAAACCCAGGGCAAGCTTTTCACGAAACCCCCAGTTCCTCTTCTCCAAGCCTGGCCTCAGGCTCTAGCACTAGGTCAAGGTAAAGGAGTCTTTTGTACCTTTAGGACTCCATCCTCATTGTCATCCTCCTCTTCATCCTTCTTCTTCCGTTTTTGCTTTTTCTCCTTCTTGTCCTTCGGTTTTTTCTTCTTCTTTTTGTTGGGAGAATAGTCACTCCCTTCACTCTCAGATTTCTCCTCGATCTCCTCTTCATTGTCTGACATTTCATCATTGCTCCCCTAAAATGGAAAGGGACAGTGGAGAATGAGCAGGGCCTCACCTCAGCACTCCCCTCTCACAAACCCTCCCTGCTACACCAAACTTCCCATCTCCAGTGGATGGATGTAGCCTGCTTCCCCAGGGTCAGAAGAGAGCAGGCTCTGATGGCTACACTATGCCAGGAGAGCCAGACCAGGGAGTGCTCAGGGGGGATTTTTGTTTCTTTCTGGGAGAGACTGTGACCCACCGCACAACACTGACCGCACCCACATCACGATCCCAAGGAATGCCACTGCCTGCTGAGCAGAGCACTCGGGTGTCTTTCTGAGCTGCCAGTGCACATGGCTGGGACGCATCCAGCCTCTCACTCATCAGCACCCCCAAGTCCTTCTCAGCAGGGCTCCTCTTGATCTGCTGGTCCCCCGGCCTGTACCAGTACTGCGGATTGACCCGACCAAGGCGCAGCACCCGCACTTGGTCTTTTTGAAATTCACGAGGTTCCCACGGGCCCACTCCGCTTGTCCAGGTCCCTCCGGATGCCATTCCGTCCCTCGGGGGCTCCGAGCAGCACCAGGGCTCGGCGGGAGGGACCGGGCCCGGTCAGCACCGCGGACGACGCCCAGCCCCGCCAGCCCTCCCCGGTCCCGGTCCCGGTCCCCTCCGCCGCTCCCGCCTCCAGCCCCTCGTGCCCGGAGCCACCGCCCCGGTCCAGGGCGCTGATCCCCAGGACTGCCGGGGCTCGGTGGCCATTGGGGCCGGCTGGTCCCTCCCGGCTCGGAGCAGCCCGCGCCTCTCCTCCGGCGGGGTTAGGAACAGCTGGAATTGGGCACAGGATAATTGGTTTCCATGGGAACTGCTGCAGTACAGGTTGAATCCCCCTCTCCGCTCCCTTTCCTGCCAAGGACCTTCATCTGCCTGCGCTGAGGTTCCAGCCGCAGCCTCGGTGTTCCACGCGAATTTTCCCGGGGGTTGCAGCACCGATTCCCGCTTTGCCGTGAACGGCACGGGCTCCACTGCGGCTGCTGGAGGCAAATCCCGCGCCAGCGGCACCACTCCTGCCCCGCGCTCCGACACAGCCCGGGGACTGCAGGGTGTCAGTCTCGGCATGGGCACTGGCCACGCACCAAGGCCTGCACATCACTCCCACCCTCCTCTAGCACAGGAAAGTCCCACTTGACTCCAAAACTCCTGAGGAGTTCAGGAAAAGGAAGCCCCACTCAAGGTCCTCCATCTTTTATCTCCTCATCCCAAGGGCAGCCTGGGTGCTGCTTAGTGCCAACCAACAGCTCCAGCACCAGCTTCGCTCTGTCTTAGACTGACGAGGGGACAGTCTCCCACAGGCAGGATCGAGGTTGGCTAGTGCTGCCCACACCAGGCATTAATTCAAAAACATGAGTGCACACAGCGCTCAGCCTGTTATTTCCTCCCCACCACCAGCTCGGCAGCAGGCTCACATAGGCCACACATGCAGCTGCTGGGCTCAGGCAGGTCAGCAGCAACAGCAAAGGAGCAGAGGTGAAACACCACAGAGTCATGTTTTATTTTCGCCCTGCCAGAAAACAGCACAGGGAAAAAAAACATGCTTAGTGATGGAAGAAGCAGAGAGGACAGAAGGCCTGAACTAGCTTTGTATGCTATCTGCAGAAAGAAAACATCACCATGGCCACGACAGAAACAACCTTCCTTAGGGCCATGACTTCTGCAAGAGGCAGCACAGGATGGAATCACCTGTCTTTAAATCAGCAGCTCCTCATACTCCAAGTACCAAAAGCGCTTCAGTGCAGTACCTCACCCAGCTGATCTGTTCTACAGCTCCCACAGGGAGCAGCTGGAGGAGAACAGCATCACCCAGCCCTGCCTTGGCAAGGGCCAAACTGGGGATGCACCCGGTTGTGCTGGATGAGCAACTTCTCCCCAGCCACAGCAGGAGAAAGAAGGGGCTGAGGAACCTCTGCTGCTCACCCGTTCTTCCCAGCAGCCTGTCCACTTTTAGTCAGGGAAAGGGCCAGCACACAAGATGTCTGCTCCTGTCCTCACGGCCAGCACTGCCTGGAGATGGGACAAGAGGCAGAGCCTGCGTGCCGCTGAACAGCAGCGAGCCTGGCTCCAGGACCAGCACCAGCCAGCCCTCCTCCAGGAGCCAGCAGCAGACCTCTGGCACAGCCTCAGGGCCTGACTCTTGAGGACACAACACTTCACCTTTGTTTTCCTGCAGAAGGCCCAACAGCCTTTCCACGTGCCAAATCCTAGAAGCCCCTGTGCCATCTTACTTGCGAATACCTGGAATGAGTGCGGCTGACACCAATATCCACAGAAACCTCCAAGCCCTACCCCAGTAATGCCCCAACATGGTAGTTTGCACGTCCCTCATTGGGAACATGAGCCCTGAACACCGTGTTGGTAGAGGACATGCCAAGATGTACAGCTGGCCACAGAGGCAGAGGGAAGGAGGTGCTGCACTGCGGTGTGGGCACAAGGGCGTCGTCACACAGGGACGGATGGTGCCATCACACACACCGCCCACAAGAGCTGAGCTGCTCCACAGGACAGGCACCCACAGGGGCTCCTTATCCGCCCAGCCGCTCCCCAGAGACCACTCAAGGCACACTGGCACCCTCGAGCAGCCAAGTTCGGAAAGAGCTGCCATGCCCTGGCTCTGTGTCACCTCCCAGGGCCAGGAGAGCATCTCCTCAGTGGGGGAACACCCCGATAACAACCCCCCTTTCCATCCAGAGACCCGAGAGGCACTTGCCAGCAGCATGCTGAGCAGCTGCCTCTGTGCCACAGCCGAGGAGCTCCAGCCCGGTATGAGAACATGCAGCATTACCTCCTTCTTCCTCCTCTTGATTTTGGCAGCCTTGCCATCTTTCAGCTTCTTGGATTTCTTCTTTTTCTGTACCACAACTTGCTCTTCAGCAAAAAACTCATCCAGTCCTTCCAGCACCCCATCGTCTTCTTCTGGGGACAGAAGGGACAACTCACACGGATGGACTGCACAGGCACGGGACACCACACAGAGAAGAACACCTGAGCAGCTTCAGGCTGCGAGACACGGAGCTCTGTGGCCTCTCCTGCAGACCCTCACACCAGCAGCTGCCCTGCTGCCACCCCTCAAGGGGCCCTGGCAGTCTTGCCCAGCAGCACCTGTCCTGGCTCTTACTGTGCCCAGCTGCTCCTGCCGCTCACGCCCAGCTCCCAAGGTGTGGGCAGCGAACACTGTGCTCTCGGGGAACAGGCGTGGGGATGCCCCATGTGCTGCCTGCTCCTGCTGACCTGGGCCAACAGTAACGGGGGAACACTTGGCTTTTACCTTTCAGATCTCCAGGCAGAGCCCACGAAAACACAGTGAGCAGAGGAGAGGAAGGACTCACGTGAAAGATGGGAGTTGTGGCACCCTGGCACCCAGGTTGTTCTGCTGGGGCTCCAAGCCTGGGGAGCACCGTGGGCATTGGCTGAGGTGCATACACCAGCTCAGGGACCCCGTCCCAGGCAGGGCTGTCAACCCCAGCACCATCCTGTCATTATCTCTCCAAACCCAGCACATCTCCACGTCTTGGCCAGTCTCTGCACAGCTTTTGGCCTGCGTCTTTATCATTTTCAATTTCTGAGCTTATACAGTCACACCACTTTGGAGCCGCAGGGACGAATCGCTCACTCTGGTGAGACCCTGGCACAGGGTGCCCAGAGCAGCTGTGGCTGCCCCATCCCTGGAAGTGTCCAACGCCAGGTTGTACAGGGCTTGGAGCAACCTGGGCTAGTGTGAGGTGTCCCTGCCCATGGCAGGGGGTGGGACTGGATGAGCTTGGAGGTACCTCCCGACCCAACCCATCCCGTGATTCCACGATTCCCTGATTCACGCCGTGTCAGTTCAGGTTCTGGCAGGGCAGGCACCGTGGCTGCATCGAGCCCAGCCCGGGGGACCAACCCGCCCCCGGGTACTGCAGGGACCGCCGGGTTGGAGGTCTGAAACCGCTCGGGGGACACCGGCTGGGCTGGGGAGGGCGCGGCACAGCCCCCGCCGGTGCAGAGCGTGGCGACTGTCCGCGGCACGGCCCCGGGAGCGCTGCCGCCGCCCCGCCCGCTCCCGCCGCCGCCTACCCGACACGTCCTCCTCGTTGTCCGCTTCCTCCAGCAGGTCCCGGGCGGCGGCCGGGCCCCGCATGCCGGGCGGGCAGCGCCCGCGCCGG